>CM052815.1:37221480-37304140 GCA_028533885.1 Nasua narica | reverse complement strand
CGGGGGAGGGAGAGAGAGAGAGAGAGAGTTGTGTGGTTCTGCCCATTATATGGGCACAGTGTAGACGGAGTTTTCTGGTGTGTGCAACTAGAGCTAACTTCCCAAAGAGGAAAATGGACCAAAGTACTGCTTTCTTTTATTTTCCTTTTTTTGTTTGTTTTGCTTCCTTACTTTTTTCTTTTTTGCTCAGAGTCATGCAAATCTTTGTAAGTGAGAAGAGGGAATTCCAGAAAAGTGTCCTATCCATGAGTCAGCCACTTGTGTGTGTATGTTGGTGGGGGCGAGGGGAATACACACAACGGTGACTTTCTTCTCTCCTCGACCCTTCTCCCAGCCCATCCTCCCATGGGTTTGGTTTCCAGTGACATTTGCTCCAACTGCAGAGGGAGGCTCTTCCTGTCAGACCAGAGCCGCACTCAGAATACGAATGCCCCGGGCCTGAAAAGCGCCTTTCACCAGAAACTCCTCATGGGGGAGTCTCTTTGGCCTTGACTGAGAAGAGCATCCACACACCAGAGGGCAGCGTGTCCCCACCCCCCCAAGCCCTGCCATCTGGCTCAGCCTCGGAGACTGCAGAAACAGGCCTCAAAGTCCGCCCAGGGCTCCAGGGCTCCCCTGCTGGCCAGAAGCCCGCGCTGACCCCATGAAAAGTAGCATTTCTTCCTGTCCAGCGACCCACGCTGGCTCTGCAGGCTGGAACCTGACTCCCCGGTGGAGGGAGGCGGCAGGGAAGGGCGTGGAGCCCTCGCTGAGGCCTCAGCACCGCGCTGGCTGGCGGGCTCGGAAGATAAACAGCGCACCCTTTCCCAGAAGGGGTTTGGGTCTGTTGCGACACCTCCCCGCAGGTCCCCTCAGGAGAGAGGAGCAGCTGGTCTTCCAGTTTTCCTTGTCCCAGAGGCCAGGCCTGTTTGCTTTTATAAACTCAAAGTGACTAACACGGAAACTTTTCACGGGGCTGTCACTTTTCAAGGGGCTGAGTTTTGATTCATGTGGGGGAAGGGTCTGATGGAAAGGGAAGAGCTTCAGCGACCCCTGCAGAAGGCAGTCGGCCTCTGAGAGTCTTTCTCCAGGGTCAGGCAAGGCAGGGAGCGAGCAGCGCGGACAAGCTGTGCCCGGAAACCAGGGCTCCGGACCGCCGTGCCAAGGAATTACACCTGGGTTTTCGGGTCAGCCGCAGCTTCCCACGCCCTGTGGTGGAGAAAACACTGGCTGTGGGCATCGTGAATGTTTGCCGGAGCAAGAGAACCTTCATGGGCTTGAGTCTTGAGATGCTCCCGTCAAGAATGGGTCGCCTGAATATGCGCACTCTCATTCCCTGAAGCACGGTACCACCTGATCTTCCAGAAGGAACTGCTCTCTCTACGCGAACTACCGAAGATCCACGAGTCCTTCATTCCCGTCTTGCTAAATTCATTTGTTGGCTACATTATGAAGAGTTTCACTCACATCGTGTATAATCTTAGTAGTTGTCCTACAGAATCAAAATCCATTGAGATACTTTTTGACTCTTGACTCTTATCTCCATGGCGTTTAGTTGGCTTCTCGATTTTAAAATAGCAGCAAATTTTTTGAGGTTTCATTTTTGACGTATCTATCCTAGTCATTTCTAAAAATGTTGGGCAGGACAGGGGTTAACTCAGAAGAGTATGGAGGTCACTTGATAGCCTTCCATGTGTGACAGTAACTCAGATATCAGTCTTCCTTTTGTATAATAAGTCAACAAATTAACTCTTCCAAGTAGACTATCATCCAACCCATATTTATTTCTAGATCTTTCCATAATAATCTCAAAATATCCAGATCTTTCCATAATAATCTCAAAATATCTCAAAATATCAACAAACGCATTGTTGAAATCAACGTACGCCATCTCTGCAGTATCCACTGATTTGCCAGCTTTTTAGCCCTGATGAGAAAAAGAAATAATTACTTCCAGAGCATTTATGCTTCATTTATTTGACAAAGTTTATTGAATGCCTCCTTATGTGAAGCATTAGGTAGGCCCTGGGGATGGAAGGATGAAACTTGTAGTCCCAAATGCAGAGTGGAGCAGGGTGTTAGCAAGTAGGGTGTCAGCAAGAGCTCTAGTTGGGAACTGGCTTCCTGAGAGCAAAGGGAGCCAGGATACAATCCTAGCCCCTGGGATTCCAAGCCTGGAGCTCCTTGACCAAAGGTAGTCATCTTTGTTCCAGAGGCTTTCACTGGCTAAAAAGTTTCCTATCAACCTTCCAGTCCTTCTGGATCCATAACTCTTCTTCCAGACAGGTGAGCTGAAGGGCTCTCCCTTCTCCTCCGAGTCCACATCTCTAGGCCCCCATCCCGCCATTCAGCCATTCCCTTCTAGGAGGTTGGCAGCTCCCTTGGCAGCCTACACAGTACTTGGTCACAATTAGCATAGAATTACATTGTTTATCTGAAGGAAGAAAGACACTTATTCTTCTATGTATGGCTTGAAATCTGCTTTCCCAAAGACCAGGGCAAGGATCGGTGGCTTCCCAGCCTTGACCTTTATGAGAGGCATAAAAACGAAGCACCCCCCTCCCCCCTGCTTCCCAGTTAACTGGCTACCCATCCACTTTATCAGGGGGAAAAAAAAAACAAACAAACATGGAGCCATTCTTGATTTTCCTTTCCCTTATGGGCCACTTCCAATTCTCCAGCAAGTCCTGCCCATTCTCCCTTTAAATATCCCAACCCTGATCATTTCTTACCGTTTCTACTGCTGCCTCGGGATCTAGGCCAGCATCCTTTTCCTCTCGGTCCCTGCTTCTGCTCTCTCCTCCCACACACCCCCCCCACCCTGGGCTGGCCCCTGAAAAACATCACCCAGCTCAGGGCACTCTGCTGCTTGAACCTCCAATGCTTCCCTGGAACAGTTAGAATAAAACAACAACTCGTCCCAAAGGTATTGTTTCTTTAGGGAGTGTTCCGGGAGGAAAGAGTAACGCTATTTCATTTCGATCAAACAATGCCAGTGAACTTAAGAAAGGCCGAAGATAAGGCATTCCCTGATGGCTGGTGATAATCAGAGATGGGACTGTGCTCACGTCACCCAAATCTGATGAGGAGGTGACACATCCCCGCTCTTGGGCCCCTCAGCTATGGGCCCCGTGCACCTATCCCCTGCCTGTGAACCCCCGTGGCCGAGGTCGAGTCTCTGTCCGATGCTCAGGCTGGTGACGCCTAAGACCTCACCACGAGCTTGTGAGCTGACGGTGGGGACGGGCCTCACTGCCCAGGATGGTCCCTCTCACCTATAATTAAATATAAATTATTCAAACAGAAAAATAGAATTTGTAAGTGGCCTGTATCAGTTTGCTGTGGTTTTACTGAGATGACCAAGAACCACAACTCGGGTGACTTAAAACAACACACATGTATTATCTCAGCTCTGAAGGCTGAAAGTCCAAGATCGAGGTGGTGGCAGGTGGCTTCCCTCTGAGGGCTGGGAGGGAGAATCCGTCCCGGGCCTCGTTCCTGGCTCCCGGTGTTTGCTGCCAAGGTATAGGGTTCGTTGGCCTATAGATGTGTCGGCCCGGTCTCTGCCTCATCTTCACGTGGGCTTCTCCCCGTGTGCCTGTGTCCAAATAGCCTCTTATAAGGACACCGGTCCTACTGGATTAGGGCCACCCTGATGACCTTATTTTGACTGGATTCCCTCTGTAAGACTCTTTCTCCAAATAAAGTCCCACCTGGAGGTATAGATGATTAGAACGTCAACATATGAATTTTGAGGGAAAAAGAATTCACCCCATTATACGGCCTATCATCACACCAACATAAGCCTTGCTAACATGAGACCTTGGTTTTTTAAAAAAGCAGTACACAAAGACGTAAGATTTGCATGGATTCAACAAAATAATGCACATAAAGCTTTGGGATCTAATAGGTGCTTAACATATCTCCATTCCCTTCTCTTCCTATCCCTCCACATCATCAACCAGTTCTTTCCTGGGTAAAATATGTTAAAAGGTAGTTTTTTAGGGGCACCTGGGTGGCTCAGTTGGTTAAGCGTCTCCCTTCGGCTTGGGTCATGATCTCAGGGTCCTGGGATCCAGCCCTTCATCGGGCTCTCTGCTCAGCGGGGAGTCTGCTTCTCCCTCTTTCTTTCCCCCAGCTTATGCTCTCTCTCAAATAAATAAATAAAATCTCTAAAATAAATAAGTAAATATTAAAAGATAAAATCATGATTCATACTAACATAAGATGACCATTTATTAAAAGTTTCATTTAATTCACTAATTAATAAGGGTAAGATGTGCAAGTGGCTCAAAGGAGAAGTCAAAGAATCACACATAGGCTGGCAATCAGGAATATCACTACTCCATCTGCACAATTCACTTGCATTTTAGAGATAAGAATCATTTGTCTTTACTTTTCTATGACCTAAAGATTTGTAAATTGGCTTAAATATATTGAAAAGCCTACTGTATGGTGACTGACATAACACAATGAAAAATAAATTAAAAAAATAAAAGACTCGAGGCTACAAGGTAATAAATAAATAGATAGATAGATGACAAGTAGCCAAGTCAAGTATGACTTGTAGGTATGACAAGTTGTACGAGGAGGTATGCCCAAAAGACACACTAGACAGAACAACCAGTAATCTTTTGTTTTCCCCCATTTTAAAGTATTTTGACAACTTTTCTTGACAGAAGTAAATCTTGGACCAATAAACTTCTTGCTTCTTTCTACTTTCCAAACAAAGAAATGGTCAGCAAAATTCAACTCATAAAGCTCCCATTTATGAAGCTGTTAAAAATAAGTGTTTTTAAAATCAGGCCAGCATCTCAATTTGAAGAAACAAAAACAGTCATTAGAAAGGTGGAGACATATTATGGGGGTTGGGTGGGGAACCTCTCTAGATACCTGCTAATGTCGTAGTCCCTGCTGGTAGTAGCCCACTCCTAGGAATGCGACTCTGAAAAACAGCAAGACAGTCTTATTTCTCATCACCCTCGGAAACCTCTCCTGCCATCCTGCTCCTGAGTTGACAACAAGCCCCCTGAAGAAGAAACCTTATCTTCTTTCCTACTCTAAGGTTTGCTCTAGCCTAGCTCCTCTCACACTATAACTGGGAGTTTATTAGTTCCAAGAGGGCACCACCAGTGTCATATTCATTTTTGTATCCCTTGCGCCTGGCACAAAAAGTCTGGCAAATAGCAAACCTCAGTTTATTAAATCAAGTTAAGTTGGGTTGGATTGGATTGGATTGGACTGGATTGGATTGGCTTGGACTGGATTGGACTGGATTGGACTGGATTGGACTGGATTGTGTTGGGTTGAGTTGGGTTGAGTTGAGTTGAACTGAATCGGATTCCTGTTTTAGGTCCCAGCCTATAAGGATCAGCCGCACTGCCCAAGTGGCTGTCTTTTAGTCTCTTTGCAAACTCAGCCTTCTTTCAGTTCCTATCACTTAGCAGGCAATTCTGTAACACACTGGGACAAGAAAAAGGTAAATAGTTTCCCCTTTGACTACAGTGAAGCCTGTAAAGTTTGGAAAGCCACAGAGGTACCATTTGGTGCAACAAAGGCTTGCTAAGTAACAATTCCCTTTTCTCTTTGGGTATCAGATCTTTAGTGCCTCTGTAAGTGCCACCCTTCCCACCGCAGAGGCTAGAAACTTTGTGGGAAAGGAACTCATGAATGGATGAGAGTCCATATAGCCTCATAATGCCGATAATTACCAGAAGTTGCAAAGTACTTTATGGTTTGCATAGTACTAGCCATACACATGATCTTATTTAATTCCTGCAATCATCCCGTGAAGGGTGGACCAACATTCTCAATTTAAACATGAGGATATATAGGTCAGTGAGGTGAAGCTAAGTGGGTGGAGGACAAGTTCTTACTCCAGGACAAATTCTCTTCCCCCTACCTCAGTCCCCTCTGGGAAAGATGAAAGCAGAAGGATGCTCACAGAATCGTGGACACTCTAGATGGCAATGAACTTGGTAAGCTCTTGATTTAGGTTATTGTTGAAGTGACCAGCTAAGTAATGAGCACATACGTCGATAATGGTTGCCCTTTCAGTCTTCGAGCATCTACTCGTCGTGACCTACACCTAACCCTCAGGTGTGCCATGTGAATGGAGTAGAGGGCTGGATGGGAAACAAGAGCTAAAGACCAACATCATACAAACCTTAATTTAATATTTGCTGGACCTCATTCTGAGCACTTTACAAATATTAACTAACCGAATTTTTATAACCACCTTCTTTTACATAGACAGGGAATAAAATAAAGGCTAGATCAGGGATCAGAAGTTTCAGTCAGTAGACTAAAAAGGCTAATTGCCTTTTTTTTTTTCCCAATAAAATTTTATCAGAACACACACACACCCATTCTTTCTTTTATCTATTGTCTACGGCTGCTTTCACATGACAATGCCAGAAATGAGTAGTCATCATGGAGATCACTTGGCTTACAAAGCTTAAAATACTTACTATCTGTCCCTTTACAGAAAAATTTTGCCCATGTCTTGTTTAAATGAATACCTTTTTTTAGCATATACGTAATAAGGATATTTTTTTTCTGTGTCTGACTCTTCCAGGGGACTATAGGCTTTCTACATGCAAAAAGTGTGCCTTGTGCATTTTTGTAGCTCAGCACCTAGCAAAGGGACTGCCATAGAGGGGAACTAGAAAAAAAGATTTGTTAAACTAAACTGTCAGGAAAATCTGCAAAAGACTTTGAAATGACAAAACCAATTATTGACTGTCCTTTCTAGCATACCCATAGGGGGTCTGTGGCATTATAAAAAAAATCGAACATTTACGTTATCAGATAAGAAGAGATGAAGGAGGGTAGGGATGAAAGTTACTCCAAGAAATATTGGCTGAAAGCATCCAAAATTTGGCAAAAGACATAAACCCACAGATGCAAGAAGCTTAGTGAACCCCACTGGGATAAACTTCTGGGGAGGAAAACAAAACCCAAAGCAAGACACATAATAGTCAAACTGCTGAAAGCTT
This sequence comes from Nasua narica, assembly GCA_028533885.1. NCBI lineage: Eukaryota > Metazoa > Chordata > Mammalia > Carnivora > Procyonidae > Nasua > Nasua narica. Next base: position 37,297,163 of record CM052815.1, on the reverse strand, counting down.
AAGACAAAGAAAAACTTCTGAAAACAGGAAGAGAAGAACAAAATCTTATCTCTAAGAGAAGAAGAATTCAAATAACAGTGACTTTCTCATCAGAAACTATGAAGGCTAAAACAAGAGAGCACAGTATTTTTCAAGTGCGGACAGAAAAGAACTGTCAACCCAAAATCCTTTAGCAAAAACATCCTTTAGAAATGAAAGGAAAATCAACACATTCTCAGTTGAAGGAAAACTAACAAATGTGTCAGCTGCACACTTATCCCAAAGAATGGCTAAAGGAAATTCTCTAAACAGAAAGGAAACAATAATAGAATCTTCAAACATCAAAAAGGAAGAAAGAATATGATTTTTCTCTGTATTTTGGGTAAATATGTAAGCAAAATATAGGTAAATACAATAAACTTGGAGTTTCCTCTTTAGTTTGCCAAATTATCTTTGATCATTGAAGCAAAATCATAACACTGTCTGATAGAGTCTTAAATATACTAGAGGAAATATTTAAACCAATGATAGTATGAACAGGGAAAGGTAAAGGAAGGTAAGAGGAAGTAAGGTTTCTACATTTCACTCAAAACTGGTAAAATAATGACACAATAGACTCCTACAGGCTATATATGTAATGTTATACTTAGAACAACCATTAAAAAAGCTATCAAACAGGGGTGCCTGGTGGCCTCCTTTAAGCCTTCGGCTTATGTTGATCTCAGGATCCTGGGATTGTGCCCCACATCGGGCTCCCTACTCAGGCAGGAGTCTGCTTCTCTCTCCCTTTGTCCCCCCACCCCCTTTGTGCTCTCTTGATTTCTCTCTGTCACATAAATGAATAAAATCTTTTTTCTTTTATAAAAAAATTTTTTTTTAGAGATTTTATTGATTTATGTGACAGAGAGAGAGATCACAAGTAGGCAGAGGCAGGCAGGGGGGGGGGGGGAAGCAGGCTCCCCGCTGAGCAGAGAGCCCGATGTGGGGCTCGATCCCAGGACCCTGAGATCATGACCTGAGCTGAAGGCAGAGGCTTTAACCTGCTGAGCCACCCAGGCACCCCATAAAATCTTTTTTCTTAAAAAAAAAAAAAAGCTATCAAACAGGTACAGCCGAAAAATAGTATAAAATGGAATTTAAAGAATTGTCGAAGTAATCCACAGGAAGAAAGGAAAAGAAAACAAAAAAATAGAAAAACAGAACAAACTGAAAATAAAAAATAAAATAGGCAGACTTAAGCCCTCACTTATTAATAACATTAAATATAAATATTAAATAAATAATAAATACTTATATTAATAATTTGTGTTATTAATTTAAATAAATAATATTAAATAGTCTAAATACAATAATTCAAAATAAAATTAGCAGAATAGATTTAAAAACATGGCTCAACTATGTGTTTCCTAAAAATAACTCACTTTAAAGAATGATGTAAACAGATTGAAAGTAAAAAGATGGGGAAGTGTATTCATTTTCTTTTGCATCTGTGACAAACCGCTTCAAGTTGAGAAGCTTAAAACAACACAACTTTCTTATCTTAAAAAATCCAATTTCATTTAAATTAAGAACTTCTATGCTAGAAAAGCCCCTCTGAAGAGGATGAGGATGAAAAGACAAGTTACAGACTGGGAAGAAATATTTGCAAACTGCATTATCTGACAAGAGGCTGGTCTAAAATATATAAAGAACTCTCAAAACTAACAGTTAAAAAAAAATCCACCTGGAAAATGCACAAAAGACATGAAGGGACATTTCACTGCAGATAAGAGACAAATGGAAAGTAAATACATGAAAAGATAGTCAATATTATTAGCCATTAGGAAATTCAGATTAAAATCATGAGGGATAGTCCAGAGAATTATGCTGAGTGAAAAAGGCAATCTCAAAAGGCTATATATTGTAGGATTCCATTTATATAAAATTGTTGACATGATAAAATTACAGAAACAAAAGAGATTCGTAGTTGCCAAGGAGGTGTGGGAGCAGAAGAGAAGTGGATGTGGCTTAAAAGGACAACATGAAGGATCCTTGTAGGGATGGAATGTTCTGTATCTTGACTGTATCAATGTTAATATCCTGGTTGTGGCATCATACTATAGTTTGTGCAAGATGTTACCATTGAGGGAAACCATGGGATGGTTTCTGTTTTGTTTCCTAACGATAGCATATGAATCTATGATGACCTCATGAAAAAATTTTTACTTCATGAAAAAATTTTCATTCAGGACTTCATAGGCAAGTTAAGAACAAGCCCATATAATATTGTCTACAGTTTTTCAAGGTGTCTTCACATCCATTATTTCATATAATCACTGGCTCGCTCATTCATTCATTGATGTATGTGTGTAATCATTAAATATTCTCTATTAAGTACTGTGGTTGGGCTCAAATTACAGTTATAAATTCTAGAGTTTCTTCTCTCAAGGAGGCCATAGTCTTTTTATCCTCACCAGCCCCAGGAGTTAAGTAGGGCAGGTAATATCATTCCTATTTCAGAAATGAGAAGACTTACCACCAAAGGGTTGTATGCCTTGTCCAAAGTCACACATTAGTTCACCATGGAGCTGGCTGTATATATGGGTCTTCTCTTGTCTTACATTCTTCCCATTTTACCTACAGTAAAGCAAACTGGGGAAGAACACAGGCTTTGGGATCCAATAGTCGGCAGGCTCAGCAACACCATTTATTAGCAGTATGCCCTTGGATGGGTCCCTTCATCACCCTCTGCTTTAGTTTTTTCCTCTATAATAGTTCCTATTTTGTAGGATTTTGCAGTACTTCAATGAGTTAACACGTGCAGTGCACTTAAATGGCTAACACATAGTAACACACAAAATGTCACTGGACGTCAGAATATACCAAATATATTGGTATATATTTTTATATAAATATATAATATATATATAGATTTATGTATTTATTTATATTATGTAGTATATACTATATATTCAAATAATATTTATAAGTAGATATAATAAATTTATATATTATTTATATTTATATTATGTAAATATATTTATTTATATATCATATGACATACTTATAAAATTTAGTTATATATTATAAATCTATTATTATATATTTATATAAATATATTTATATGATTTGTATGTAATATACAATTTTATATATACAATTTATATAAATTGTATATTTAATATATGATTATATTATCTATTTAATATATATAATATAAATACATATTCATATATTATATAATATATACATGTATTATATTATATAAATATGTAATAATATATTATGCATTCATATATGTAATATATAAAAATATATTATTTGGTATACCTATATCAAATAAGTAGCACAATAGAAATTATAATAATACAGTAATAATAGCTTTTACAAAGATATGATATTTCTTCCATAAATCTCCAAGCTGTCATCAAACATCAATTAATATACATATATTGAAAAAAAGCAGGGGAGCTCTACTGGCTCAGTCAGTAGGGCATGTGACTCTTGATCCCAGGGTTCTAAGTTCAAGCCCTGCATTAGGTGTAGAGATTACTTAAAAATAAAATCTTTAGGGGGCGTCTGGGTGGCTCAGTCATTAAGCATCTGCCTTCAGCTCAGGTCATGATCCCAGGGTCCTGGGATGGAGCCCCGCATCAGGCTCCCTGCTGAGCGGGAGGCCTGCTTTCCCTCTCCCACTCCCCCTGCTCGTGTTCCTGCTCTTGCTGTTTCTGTCTCGCTGTCAAATAAGTAAAATCTTTTCAATAAATAAAAAGAAAATCTTTAAGGAAAAAAAAAAGAAAAAAGGCAAATGGGTAGAAATATTTATGATTCCTGTTTGAGGGAATAAAGCAGTGGCATATTTGGCTAGAGCTTCAAATGGCCCAATGACAAAATTGGGACAAAAGGTAAAAGCCCCCTTTCACGGTGAACATTTTTAAGAACATGTAAAAATTGGACTCCTCCCATACTGGCCACAAAGGGAAGCTGTGGAGTCCATTTATCATTTGTATCTTGTAATCCTCTCCCTTCCCTCAAGCTGGTAACCATATGTTGGGGCGTGCATGTGTTTTCATAGATCCAGATGGGCGAGGCATAAGGACTGTAATCAGTTCCCTCCCTCAACAATGCCCCCATTTTTTCACCTGTCCACCAATCATGGATTAATTATGAGTCTAGTTTCCCCAACAGGTGGTACCTGTGACCCCATGATCATATCAGATCCACCTCTAAAACAGGCAGATAAATAGTCTACCCCGTATTTCTAGTACAAATGTTCATCACCTGTGTATGCAAAGGGGCCAAGCAGTGTGGTCTTTACCAGACTGTTCTTGGACTTGGTATTTCTGTGCCTGTTGACATAGGTGATGAGGCAGTTCTAAGCAGCCCCATTAGGGAATGTCAGCTTAAATTAGACGATGCCAGCCAGATCTGACATTCAAGGAGTTGCATCACCATTTTTAAGTGGAACACCAACATGGTCCCATCATTTGCCATTACCTTCCCGGAGGCACCTGGCACTGACCAGTGTCATTGGTGGCTTATGTCAGGGATTTTTAAGAGTTCCAATTTCAGATGTTGTGTGGTCAATCACACTCTCAAAGCCATAGAAACACCTACCATTTGTCTTATACCTCAAATTAGCGTAAAAATCCTTTTTCAAGGGACACCTGGATGGCTCATTCTGTGAAGCCTCTGTCTTTGCCTTGGGTCCTGATTCCAGGGTCCTGGGATCGAGCCCCACGTCAGGCTCCTTGCTCAGTGAGGAGCCAGCTTCTGTCCCTTGGCCTGCCACTCCCCCTGCTTCTGCTCTCTCTCTGACAAATAAAATAAAATCTTTAAAATGAAGAATCCTTTTTCAAACAGTGCATTCTTTTTGTTTTAAGATTTTATTCATTTATTCGACAGAGAAGAGAGAGAGATCACAAGTAGGCAGAGAGGCAGGCAGAGAGAGGGGGAGAAGCAGGCTCCCCGCTGAGCAGAGAGCCCGATGCGGGGCTCCATCCCAGGACCCTGAGATCATGACCTGAGCTGAAGGCAGAGGCTTTAACCCACTGAGCCACCCAGGCGCCCCTCTTGCTTCTGATATTTTAAACGAATATTGCCACACCTAGTACTTCCACCGTTGAAATTGATTTATGTATTAGCCTTCCACTCCTTTGATGCATTCTGAGGAATTAGTACCAACTGTAGTCTGAGGTTAGAACGGCAATATGTGTGATGCCGCTAAACCTGGCTGCTTCTGCTCTATGCGGAAATACAATGTCAGTGCCTTCTGGAAGCCTGGATTGCTAACGTAGGCTCTCACTGACACTCTCTACTGAGTTTTCTCCTAAGGACCCTCACGAGTAGTGTCATGGGGGCTTCTTGAGCCATTTGTACTGAAGGACCAGGGTTTTAAAATCTCCAGTACATCATGGACTGACACTTTGGTTAATATGCAACAAAAATGGGCAATTAGAAAAATGAAATTTAAAAATCCGTATCTTACAAGTCTGATTTTTATTATTAGATTCAACAAACATTAAATTTCAATAAGTATCATCAGAACTAAAATAACACGAGAAATAAGGAAAAACTACAAGAATTTTACAACATTGAAATTGTGCATATAGGGATTAACAAAGAAAATCATTTACACTTGGAAGTTTAGTCATTCTGTAATTGTAACTAAATAAGCAATTATAATTAAAATAGTGATATTACCCGTGTTTTTACTCGTATTAAACTTCTATACTCACACTTTAAATGAACAACATAATGTGTAAATATTTTATTTTTTTAATGTAAAAAATGAGCTTGGTTAGATTGAGAACACATTTCACAAGGGGATAATGTATACCTAAACTCTTTTCTCTATTTTGTTTTTCTAGCACTTGCAATAGAGAGATCATTCTGCCAGAGGTCTGCTGACAATATGGGAGAAGAGATGTAAGGCAGGTTCAGGGAGCACCTGATACTCGTTTCTAACCTCACGTAAAATTAGGTAAGCAAAGATGTATTTTCAAAATTCATCTTCAGTCTTTCAACAGTCGCCATCTCCAACGAAATATCCTTTAGAGTTGAGGTTAAATTTAAATTACCATTTGATAAAAAGCATATGATAAATCTATGCATTGCCTTTGCATAGGCCTTCACTTGATAGAAAGTAACATTTGAAAACATACTTTCAAATTTGACAAGTATCCGTGATAACTTCTCACAGATGTGCAGTAACAGATCACGTGGTGGATGATTGTTATTACATTATGGGACATGCCCTAATAATCGGTGGAAACTCTGTTCTTTTTTTTTTTTAAGATTTTATTTATTTATTTGACGAGAGAGAGATCAGAAGCAGGCAGAGAGGCGGGCAGAGAGAGAGAGGGAAGCAGGCTCCCTGCTGAGCAGACAGCCCGATGTGGGGCTTGATCCCAGGACCCTGAGATCATGCCCTGAGCCGAAGGCAGAGGCTTTAACCCACTGAGCCACCCAGGCACCCCTGGAAACTCTATTTTTCCAAGCTTCTAACTTTTTTTTTAATGCCCTTCTATCTTATTTACCGTTGGAAAAAATCTGCTGCATTATCCCCTTGCATGGGACTATCATGATGACCAAAACTGTCAAAATATCAGATGAATACACAAGTCTGGTTACCCACTTCACATCTTTTAAAAGTTGGCCCAAATGACTTCTAATAGTGCAGAAACACTAAGAGTTCATTTTTATAATCTTAGATTTTTCTCCCAATTTTTATGCACTTTGGAGTTACAGTTGATAAAATAACCTTGGAGTATTGCGTGCTACTTGTGGCCCTCCTGCGAGAGGCTAGCGTGTGGCTTGTCCTGTTCTCTACTCAGCAAGGCCTTGGGTGTCACAGCCAATGTCAGATTTCCTTATAAGTCTCTAAATGCGTGCTCTCGATTGTTGCGATTAGTATAGTCCAGACAGACAACACATAGCTCACAACCCGTGTGTGTAGCCCTGGTGTAGACATCAAAACTCTCTTCAGATCCTCTCTAATCTTCTTACTCCGTCTTTCCAAAACTCAGCTCTCTCGTTCTCTTCTCTCACAATCCCCTTCTCTGATAGTTGCGCCTTCGGGGCAACTTCAACCACCTGCTTGGGAAACTGCTCCTCATACCTTCAGGTTCATAGGTCTGCTTCCTCCCAGCTCAGCAAAGCAAAACCGCGTCCTCTGCACCTGCTGCTGGGGGGAGGGGCGCAGGGGAGGGGAGAAGTGGGGAGGAGAGAGATTCGAGGTGTGCAGGGTTGGCTTACATGGCTTGGAGGGATAGAGCCATACATAAAAATACAATTTAGCCTTTCTGTCCTAGAACAACGTTGTTTATCATAAAACAAAAGGAGAAACATTTGATCATATCTAGATCAATCTTTGATCAGTGACCATATCTTTGGCTCAGTCTTCTATTTGAGTACTGATGGGTTTCTTTTTTTTTTTTTTCCTTAACTTCTGCAAGGGGTTCATTGTAAATCATTGCTATCATTCTTGGGAAACATACATGACCTGATTCTACCCGCCTGTCGTTTTCCTAGCATATCACATAGGACGTGGTTAGCATTCAAAAATGTTCAAATCCGCAGTAGGGGAGAAATGTTCATCTTCGGGAACCAAAGGAATATCAGTTTCAAGCAACTTGAGTTGCTGTTTTTTCATCTCCAAATTATTAAAAATGTCAAGTGGTTGTATCACTTAAACTGCTGTGGAGGACGAGTGAGGCCAATTGCCCTGGAGATTGAGGGCAGCAGTGTAGACTGGAGCAGACATTCACACTTCAGAACATCTTCTGATTGCCACGAATATTTATTAAATGCCCATTTATTCTTTCATCATGGAATGGAATTCACGCCCACCGCCTTCCTAATGGAGAACTAAATGTAACCTGATCTCCAGAAGGCAGCACGTTCGTTGGCTTTCCATATCCCAAGATGCTTCTAGTCACAAGACTTCACGCTGTTTTGACATGATGCAATTTGAAATGAGGTCAAGAGAGTTTGGCATCTTTTATTTCCTTGATTTATCACTGAATCTATGAAAGGGAGAAAAGTGGTCAGAGTAACCCGTCAAAAAATGCTCCACCGGAATCCAGAGACCAGGCAGACAACGTCCTGATGATGAAAGTTGTTGGTTAAATATTGCCCCATGTTCTCCTTTGGGATCCTTGCAAACCCAAGAAAGCCCCAGGTTCTGTGACAAAATTCTAAGTAGCGATAGAGGCATCTTTCAGCCAAAGCATTTAAAGAAGTCATTTCTGGAATTCTGGCTTTCCTCTTGGAAGAGCAGTTAAGACAGTGTTTCACGAATAACCTTGTAAAGTCTGCCCTCTACTGTTCTTCATGGTCAATGTAGCCAACATCCGCAGATTCATTTTATAGTTTTAGAGGACGTCCTGACTATATTGTCTACCATTTACAAACAACTTCAACAATGCCAGGCAATGAGTAGATGCTTTATGTTCTTGACCCATTCAATACTTCCTATAGCCTCATGAGGTAAGTAAAGTGTCATTATTCATATGTCACAGTTGAGGAAACATGCTCAGAGAGGTTAAGTAACCTTGCCAAGGACACACAGCCGACCGGTTAAAGTTCCTAGATCGTAAACCTGGCTGTCTACTGCGAAAACTAACAGTTTCTCCTCTGTGCCACAGTGCCTCCAACTTATAACCTGACAATTTATTAAGCAGATATACCCATATCTGCTGATATCCGTTCTCATTTCAGAGAGCCATTTTGGACATACGTTCAAACACAAAATTGATCACAACATACACTAAAGACAAGAGGGTCATTCAAAGGATAACTCGCAGCTTCGGGGCTTTGCAAACGTGCCTCTAGTCCTGTACACCCGCCCTGGTCAGCTGGGTGGGCAAACCACAGGCTCAAAGTGCTGCCAGTTAAATGCATCACGGGGCTGGGGCCATTTACGAGGCCCATCTGACGTCACAGGGCCTGAATGTTTAAATATGGGGGCTCTAGCTTGCTGGAGGAATTCAGCAAAACCACAGAAGACAGAAACCAAGTAGCCTCCAGGCGATGCACCTCCAGCCCCTGCTAGATCGCCGGGGGAGAAGCAGCGAGGTCTGACCGAGGCCACCGGGCGCAGTTCATCATCTCACCGATGGGCCCACACCACTGGGAACCTGTGGCATCCCTAAATGGCTGTCAAAGAGCAGCTGGGAGGTCTCCTCGGAAGGGAGAGAGGGAGAGAGAGAGAAGGGTCATGGCAGCTTTGATGTGACTTAGGAACGTCGAGGACCCTGCTTTGTGTCAGTGTAAATGACAAAGGGCGTCAGTTACCTGTGTTCTCTCTTCACCTGGTAAATGAGGACATTTTATTGTTTTTGGCACTTGGCTGGCATATATTTGAAACATGTCATCCTAGGAACAATGTTAGGTCCCAGCTACCCACAAAATTCATTTACTATTGAACGTTATTCTTGATTGAAGGTATCCAAAATATTACATGGTCGTGACCGAAGTATATGCAAAAAGTTTCTGGAAAAACCCACCCGACGTTCCAACCCCAGACCTTAGGTCCTCCTGTGTCATCTCTGCCCCTCCCACACCTGCTGGGCAGGAACAGGGACTCCCCAGCTCTAGGCCAGTGTTCGCAGGGGGCGGGCAGGGGCCGCAACCCTGTGAGGGCAGGAGGGTGCCAAGCGAGGACTGGGTGGTGAGGCTGGAGACCCCCTGAGGAGCTGCCGGCCAGGCTTTCCGACAGCTTTGCTCCCAGCAGAGCAAATTCTATGTCCAGGTCGGAAATCTGGTCCCTCTCTTTCTTTTCTTCCTCTGGTTTTCAATCTGGCCCAGTCCCAGGTCCTGGCTAAGTTGAGTAAGCACAGAGACTGTGGGTTGGATTGTTTAGTTCCCAGGAAAGAGCTGATGTTGCCCTCCACCCAACAGGTTAAATAAAGAGAGTTGAGGGAAGGGATTATTTAGGAGGGTTAAAGGAAACCACAAACGTGGTGAAGCACCCTGGTGTAGGAGGGGAAGGGAGCATCACCACTGTAGGCTGAAGGGACAAGGGAAGGGAGAAGACCTGGAGAGAATACTGTAGGAAAGGGACATTGGAGCAGAGCTGTCACTTTGGCCTAGAGATTCAGCCGATCTATGCCTGGCAGGAGACTCAGGGGAACGAGTAACCCAGCCTCACTCGTGCCCTGCCCTCTGGCATTGGCCAAACACAGCTTGAAGCCAGAAAGCCAAGGAGCCCTGTGATGCAATCCACCAAGGTCAGCCTCAAAAAGCACACAGCAGTGTGGAGATGGGCTTAAAGTAGATCTGCCCTGGGCCATGTGAAAAATTTGGAGTATAGATAGAGGCCTTCTGCTACCTGTAGCACTAACTCATCAGGCAGCTTGGTGGATGGCCTAAAGACATAGGGTTGGTACTCAAAGCAACCGATCCAAATGGTAGCTCCATCACTTTCTGTCCTTGTGATTTTGATCTAATCCCTTAACCAGGCTAAATGTCAGTTTTCTCATCTATATAATGAGAATGTGGTTCCCTAACATACCAACTCGTCTGAGTGTGTGTGCTGGGTTTTGGGGTTTTTTCAAGCTACAACCACCCTTCAACCTGTTAAGAAACCCATCCTTTATTTTAAAGGGCCTACAGGTACCATGGGGGTGTCCCCATAGGGCCATTAGGATGGAGGTCAGCAAGGTTATGTGTCATAGGCAGATATCCTTCTTTTGAATGACATTCAAGAAGATCCTGGGATTATTTTTTTTAATCTATTGTTATAGAACAAACTGACTTTCCAGATCCTATCATCTGCATCTGTAAAATGGCTATCAACTGATGAATGAATAAGTACAGTGTTTATATCCATACAGTGGAATATGATTCAGTGATAAAAAGGAAGGAAGTACGGAGGCTACAGCAAGGGCGAGCCCAAGAATGTTCCACAAAATGAAAGCCAGTCACAAAGGACCTAACAATATGTAATTCTAGTTATACAAAATGTCCAAAATAGGAACATTTGTACATCTATAGAGAAGGAGAGTAGGTTAGTGGTGGCCTAGGGCAGATATGTGGGTGGGGGGAGGGGTGATAGGCAGAAATGGAGAGTGACTGCTTTTGGGGGTGATAAAAATGTTCTAAAATTGATTGTGGGGATGATTCACTACTCTGTTAATACACTGAGAACCACTGAAGTTTACACTTTAAATAGGCTAATTGTATGGTATGTGAATTAATCTCAATAAAGTCGTTATAAAGAAAGAATGTTCTGGAAGATAGTAGACAGTGAATGTAATTAATGCCACTGAATTATATGCTTAAAATGGTTACACTGGCAATTTCTAGGTTATATATATATTTTCCACAATTTAAGCATTTTTAAAAAGTGCTCAAACAGCAATATGAAAAATAGCCAGCATTGGAAACAACACAAATGTGGATGAAAATATTGAGGAATATCCGTACTATACATTCTTTCTAGATTCATGCTGCACATGCATAAAAATGCTACTTGTATCAAGGTGTCTGAATCTCACAAAAATAATGTCGTAAAAAAGAAGTCCTACAGGAATGTGTACACACTTTACTATTTCATTTTTGTAAAATTCAAAAGCAGGCAAAACTAAACTATGGTGTTAGAGCTGGGGATAGTGGCTATCTTGGAGGAATAGGGTTGTGCCAGAAAGGGACAGGAAGGTGACTTCTTGATATTTATCAAGTCATATTTATGTTCTTTAAGCAATGATTACACAGGTATCATTGTGAAAATCCATCAGGCTGTACACATATATGATTTGTATAATTTTCTGTAAGTACACTAGCTTTCAAGTTTTTTTTTTTAACTGTTTCTTTTTTTTTTTTTCAAAGATTTTATTTATTTACTAGAGAGAGAGAGACTGAGAATGAGAGGGGAGAAGGTCAGAGGGAGAAGCAGACTTCCTGCAGAGCCGGGAGTCCAATATGGGACTCGATCCCGGTACTTCAGGATCTTGACCTGAGCCGAAGGCAGTCGCCCAACCAACTGAGCCACCCAGGTGCCCCAGCTTTCAAGTTTTTAAATTTATTTTTTAAAGCCTTAAAAGTCACAGTCCCCCGGGTAACTTTAAAGCAGAGCCAGGACCGAAACATTTATGTCCTGTAACTTCTTGAGGACCTACCAGAAGACGGCTGGGAATTCTCCTTAAACTCTTTTCTTTTCACAGAGCAATCCTTTCTCTCTCTCTCCCAACCCCAGCCAGTTTCTGTTTGTTGCTAAAACTCTTCCTGTGTGATTCTGCTGGGCAAAGCTTCTGCATTTATAGTCAAACAAATCCATTAAGGTGTGTCCCGAACAAAAAGAGTGTTTACCCCTTAATGGGTTTCTGGCACCTTTTTAGGATGACAGACTCAAACTACAGAAATATGATTTTCTTCCCATTACACTTATAAAGTTCTTAACACAATGACCAGCACATAATAAACGTCCAATAAATAAAGAAGGAAGGTCTGAGATGAGGACACTGGAAACATGGGACCAAAGACCTGGAGCCAGAATGAGCTGATGAAGTTTAAGAACTGAAAGAACCAGGCTGTAGAGAGGAAAGGAAAAGGAGTAGGAGGTTAGCGAGGAATATGACTAGTGTCTGCTTCCCCTGAAATCCAGGAAAGAGTCCAAAGTGACTCCTTTGTTCCTCTTCCTATGTTGACTGTGGGGGGGATAAAAATCACAGGAACTGTATGCCCCTGTAGCCATTGCTTAAAACTGCTAGCATCTGTCAACACAAGAGACAAGAATGTGCAATAGGAAAAAGGCGGTCTTTTCAACAAATGGTGTTAAGTGCTGGCAAGTGGACACCTACATGCAGAAGAATGAAACTGGACGACTTTCTTACACCACACACAAACATAAATTCCAAATGGGTTACAGACCTAAATGTGAGATCTGAAACCATAAAAATCCTGGAAGATAGCACAGGCAGTAATTTCTCTGATGTTGGCTGTAGCAACGTTTTTCTAGATATGTCTCCTGAGGCAAGGGAAAGAAAAGCAAAAATAAACTATTGGGACTACATCAAAATAAAAGACTTCTGCACAGTGAAAGAAACAACCAACAAAACTGAAAGACAACCTATAGAATGGGAGAGGATATTTGCAAATGACGTATCCAAAATATATTTTAAAAAAAAACTTCTACAACTCAACAGCCAGAAAACAAATAATCCAATTTAAAAATGGGCAGAGGACATGAACAAACATTTCTCCAAAGATGACGTGCAGGTAGCTGACAGACACATGAGAAGATGCTCAACATCGCTCATCATCACAGAAATACAAATCAAAACTATGATACTATATCACCTCACACCTGTCAGGATGGCTGAAATCAACAACATAAGAAACAAGTGTTGGGGAGGATGTGGAGATAAGGGAACCCTCATACGCTATTGGTGGGAATGCAAGTTGGTGCAGTCATTGTGGAAAGAGTGTTATGGATTTTCCTTTAAAAGTTAAAAAATAGGACTACCTTACAATCCAGTAATTACACTACTGGGTATTTACCCCCAAACCACAAAAACACAAATTGAAAAGGATTATATGCACCCTTATGTTTGTCACAGCATTATTTACGATAACCAAAATATGGAAGCAACCTAAGTGTCCATCAATAGATGAATGGATAAAAAGGATGTGAAATATATATATATATACATATACATATATATAATGGAATATTGCTCAACCATAAAAAAGAACGAAATCTTGCCATTTGCACCAACACGGATGGAGCTAGAGAGTATTATGCTAAGTGAAATACATCAGTCAGACAAAGATAAACGCCATATGATTTCACTCAGGTGGAATTTAAGAAACAAAACAAATGAGCATAGGAAAGAAAGAGAGGAAAAAACCAAGAAACAGACTCCGAAGCGTAGAGAACAAACTGGTGGTCACTAGAGGGGAGGTGGATGGGGAAATGGGTGAAACAGGTGATGGGGATTAGAGAATTCACTTGTGATGAGCTCTGAGTAATGTATAGAATTGTTGAATCATTGTATTGTACCTGAAACTAATATAACACAGTATGTTAACTATACTGGAATTAAAATAAAATAAATTTTTAATGAGGATACAATCAATTTATTCATTAAAAAACAAAAAACCACCCCACCAGCCTCTGGACAGAAACGTGCTATTTGCACTACCCTGCATGTAAAGTGTGTGCAAGCGGCAGAGCTCCATTTCTCTCTGATGCCTGGCCCTGCCTGTTCTCAGGCTTGTTTGGCTAAAGTTTGAAAAAGGCTCTGGCAGAGACCACTTCTGCATACCGTTATGGCATCCACACGCCCCTCTTCCTCCTGGCCATATGCCAAAACTACACTTCCCAGCCTGCCTTGCAGTTAAGTGAGGCCTTGTGACTTGCACAATGGAAGGGAGACCACTCCCAAGTGAGGCCCCTGAACCCTCCCCTATGTGATACTCGCTCTCTTGCTCCACCTGCTGGCTGCACGAAGAGGGTGCCAACAGCCCTGGCAGGGTGTAGGATGAACAGCCGGAGAACTCTGGAGGTCCTTCGCCCTGCCTATGGCTCCCCGAGAAATTAATATATTCATTATGTAAAATATTTGGGACTATTTGTCGCCGCTTCTGACTAATTCAGAGACTATGGTGACGTCTGTGTCTTTCCGGATCCTGGAGTCTCTTCCCAGTCTCCGCTTGGCTTTAGGACTCCAGGCTCTCCAACTCCTCCCATTTTCCTTCTGGCCCATTCAGGTAACTAATGGAGCATAAAATCTAGGGCGATGAGGTGAGATGAGAGTGGAAATCCGTGCCAGACGTGTAAATGAGGCTTCCTGGCCTAGAAATTCTACTCGTGGGAATTTTTCCTGAGAAGATTAGTCAACAGAAGCAAAAAGATGTTCATTGAAGCAGTAAGCATACTAACAAAATAATTAGAACCTGCCTAAATATTCAGCCATGGGGGAAAAGATTAGTAAATTATGATCAATTCATTCAACTAAAGGTAATGAAGTAATTAAACATGACAATTAGGAAGTCTGTATGACAAGATGGGAATTTTATTAACGCACCGTTAAATGCAAAACGCAGATCATAAATTGTGTTTTCACAATAGTTAGCGCGATAGTTAGTAATACGTAAAATCACGTATGCCTGTGGATGAGACAAGCAGGAACAAGAAAATCAAAACAACTTGCTTTGTCAGGATGCTTCAAATACGGGTATGCTTTTTCTTTCATTTCTGTACCTGGTAATGCATTTATAACAGTCTTTATGCAAAAAACTAGATGAGGCTTTTTCCCAAAAGGATATAGTGATGGGTTGGATGAGGTGATTATCAAATCATAGTAATTCCTGGAGCATTAGTTTCCTAGTAGGTATTTACAGATTTAAAGCATGTTTTCAAACTGATAGGAAGCCGGAGGATCTATCTTTGAAACAACAGAGACCTGTTGTTTCTGTTTTTGCTTCCTGGAAATAAAGCACAGGTTAAGGTCATTGGAGCAGAAATAAGGCTCAAGGATCACTCATTTGCCTGAACTCCTTTAGTAAGCACTCAATAATGCAGGAAGAAAAACCAAAAAACTAAAACTAAGTCCTAAGTCCTCAGTCCAGCCAATAAGACTTTTCAAGCTAGCCACTTTCTACTGGTTAGGGAACCAGAAATATCTTTCTGGATATTTTAAGTGAAAGGGATTCACGCCAGAGAATTTGAGCTTGCGGAACAGTCGAAAGGGACTGAAGGAACAAAAATCAGGGGAAGCCGTGGCTGGCTTGGAGACTTCTTTCTGGGTCTCAGAAGCAGGAAATCTCAGCAAGCAGAGGAAACCAGCAGTCATCCAGCTGGCTGCCGCCCCGGGGTCAGTGATCCCCAGAGGCGAGCCCGGGCCTCTGAAATGCCTCCCATCTGCAGGAGCCACACGCCGGCTCGTCACTGCCAGAGGAATAACACAATGGCCTCCACCTACTTCCCACATTCCAAATCTTACGCAAGTACCTCTGATGAGTGGAATCGGACACAGAACCCTGGCAAGGGATTCTGGAATATTCTAGGACCTAGGCTTCCCGTCCGCACATGCTAGGGTAGAGTAGCTAAAATAGGGAACGGGGGTCAGCTGCCAATAGACAATCGATCATAACCGTCCTGGGATTAGGAAGAACTCAACCTCCAACCCTTCCAACCTAAGAGTGGTGCAAAGAAAGCGTTGTTGACCTTCAGGACCTTAAAATAAAAGCCCTTTGCTTAGATCTCAGACAGGAAATAGGGTATACCTTCCTGTTTTCCTTCCATCCTATTAGTGCGGGGCTAAACTTACGGTCAGAATTTCCCTGGCTTTTGGGTCTTCCCGTGAAGAAAAGAGTGCATGCAAAGACCGATGTTCTCCTGTGGACCCACCCTGGCCGGCCGGTCACCGTGGGGTCGCCAACCTCAGCTCAGTACTTGAATGGAAAAGCAAGGTTTGGTCTGACCCATTATCTCTCAGACGGTTGAGACATGCTTACCCCAATGACTCCACTGCTGGCTTTATTTCAACACGTGGTTATTCACTGGAATCTGCACTTTTTAAAAGTCAAAGATGGGGGCGGGGGTGTATCTCGTTAGTCAGCGGCTAGCCCAGATTGTGCTTGGGGGCATGGCCCTTGCCCCAGACTGTGTTTGATTCCCTTCTTAGAAATGATCAGACGCTT
This sequence comes from Nasua narica, assembly GCA_028533885.1. NCBI lineage: Eukaryota > Metazoa > Chordata > Mammalia > Carnivora > Procyonidae > Nasua > Nasua narica. The sequence continues at coordinate 37,280,555 of CM052815.1, read as the reverse complement.
TGTCCATAAAAGTAAAGCGTTACCATCTTAGCTAATATTCCTGAGAGCTGACTTTGGCAAGGTAAAGTGCTGAGTATTTTATGTGTGTTTTATCTCATTAATTTTGGAAACAACCTTAAAATAGGCACTATTGTTAGATCTGTTTGAGAATATGGACACTTTCCCCATCGGCCCGTGATCCTACGGTAGGCAGCAGAGGGGTTTCCGTGGAGTTTCTCTGATCTCCTTCGAGTCTGTGCGACAGGAATCTGGACTTCTTTACATTCCCTCCCCATCCGTTTGCCTGACGGGGCGCTTTCCAAAGCGTAAGACATTGGGAGCTTAAGGTTTGCTAGCACTATCCACTGATACATTTGGGAAAACAATAGCAGGGTACTAGCAGTTCGATGCATTTCTGTGTGTAGCGAGGGAGGGATAGGGGAGTTCCTCAGTTCATTTCATCTTATTCTAGACTAGGAGCTCCGGGGAGAGATGAGAGCCGAGCCTCCAGCCAGCCAAGGTTAAATACAAGGCTGATTGTGATAAACTTCATGCGCTGAGTCCATCCAGACGCAACAGAATTCGAAAGCAATTCCTAGTGGGCTGGAAATGCAGGGGTTAGAACACGAAGTGTGCTCACCATGGTCCTCTATGTCCCGAAGCCCTCCACTGACCACACAGGCTCCATCGTCGGTGGGGAGGGGGACTGGGGTGGGAGCACCGGGGGGGGGGCACCCTAGTCCCTGGGCACGGCGTCCCCGCGAGTCGTGTGGTCCACAGCCTGGGGCTGCCAGGGCGGATTCATTCAGGGTGGCATCCAGGTGGCCAGCAGCCACACACTGGCATTGTCCTTCTCGTCTGTCTGGGACAGTTCATCATGGATGTGTCCAGAATCCTTCCTGGAGCCACACCCACAGAGAAGACAGGATCATTCCAAGGAGGAGCCCCATACCAGCGAGGACAGCTCTGCGAGGGACTCGCTGATCGATTCCATGTCCCGGGAGAACTGATGAAAGGCAACTTAGTATCTCCTCCGAACCAGGGGTCGAAGCATCAAAAGTGGCATCCTCGCCCCCAGGTACGGCTGCGACCCCGTGGAAGCCACAGGTGCGGATGGCTGATGGCTTTTCCTCCCAGGTCTGTGACAGGCCGGCAGTGCCATTTGCTCTGCCTCACCTGAAAACACAAGGCCGTTCCTTCATCAAGGGTCTCGAAGCAAAGCTAGGCCCCCGGACACAGCTTCGGAAAGGCAATCAGCGCTATTCATCATGGAGACAACTCCTCCTGGCTGCCCCAGGGGTAACGTTCATACTCGGAACCAGAATTGGGTTCTGTGCTGATGAGGGGACGGTGCACCAGCAGAGGTTAGAACAGGGGGCTCAGTCCTAGAGCCCTGAGCACTACAAGAAGGGGAGCAGGCAGGGAGAGCGTCTGGGGGCGTGAGTTCCGTGGTGCAGGAAGCCTGGCCCAGGAGGAGACGACAGGTGCAGACGCTTGCCTCTTATACCTCTGTCCCCAGCGCACCCTGCATGCAGCCTGTGCCCGGTCCGAACATGCCACGCTCTCTCCTGCTTCCCCTTCGTGTTTCCCCACTGAGTGCCTTTGCCCCCTGTCTGCCGGCTCAGCGGCTTTCAGTTCTGGGAAGGCTTTCCTGATCCTCCCCCAGCCCACCCCAGCCCCATAAAGGCTCCCTGCTCTGGGCCCCCGTGGCACCAGCCCCAGACCCCACCGGCAGCTATCACGTGGCTGTAATTATTTTAAATGCCTGTCTCCCCTGCTAATCCGCGAGCTCCCTGGGGCAAGGGCTGTGTTCTATTCATCTTTCCACCCTTTGCATGGAGCCTGACATAATAGGCGTTCAAAAAGTCAAGTGAATGAATTCAAGAAAAAATTTCCCTGGATTCAGCTGAAAAGGCAGTTGCAGTCATTTGAATTGTGCAATTGCCATTGTGTCGCCTTTGAAAAACAGTTTCATTTTTCCTCCTACTACAGATGACTCATTCCTGGGGCAGCTAACGCATTTCTGAGGCACAGAACTTCAGTCCATCAAATCTTTTGAAAACCTGTTTATGAGCATTCTTTTTTGTTTGTTTGTTTATGAGCATTCTTAAAGACAAGATCACGACGAGCTTTTGTACTGCTGCACCTCAGTGTTGAGTGATGGAACACTAGAGATGTTTTGGAACCCCTTTGACTACTGCACAGCATCCCAAGAGGACTGGGTGGGTGACAACAATACTCACATTAGCTCCATACGCTGAATGCTCAATAAATGGCGGTGAATGTTGGGCATTTGGCTAAGTGACGGGTGTCCCTGAGCTCATTCAGTCCACACCTAGAGCCTGACGAGGTGGGCACGACTGGTCTCCCTCCAGACGAGGAAACCGAGAATCAGGAAACGTAGGTCACTCCCAGGAAAGTGGTGGAGACAGGATTTGAACCCAGGTCTGACTCCCAACATGGCGCTGTTTACCAAGGACGCCCCTCTTCCTTCTGGACTGAGGAGGGAAGGCACACACTGGACTTGGATGCTGATTCGTGGCGACATAGCACCCCTGCCCAGGCATTCGTGGTAAACAGAGGTGAAGACAGACGTCGCCCCCCCCATGAAACACACATGACAGCCAGCCAGCTCCATCCAATGGCCCCTCTTTGTCCCCCCCATACACAGGGGCATAAAGACCTTTTCCTGCTAGGAGCTAAGATTCTAGCTCTCTGCTTAATGACAACGTACTGCTCCTTGTCCCTGCAGCACCATGGCAACAAGTAGCATTGGCACAAGAATCAAAAGGGAGAAGTGTTGCCTAGCAACAGGGTAGTAGAGAGAGCTTTAGGATTCTGGAGCCCTGAGTTCTAGTTCTGGCCCTCGCTACCCGGGGCACTGCAGGCAGGACCCCAGCTCCTCTGAGCTTCGGTTCATCATCTTCTATAAAACAGGGACAATAGTAGCAGTATTAGAGGGCGGCGATCACGTGAAAAACAGATCACGCCTCTAGGATTATTGTCAGGATCATTCTTTTAGGGAGTAAAACATGCACATGGATTAAACCAGACAGGCAAAGATTTGAAGGACTCACTAGCTTACATGGCTTACCTTAGCTACTCTAGGAGGAGTAGACATCGGTAGAAACATTTTCAAAGGTCATTAAGTAACAGCAAGTAGAATTTAAGTGTAGTTACCATTTGACTCCGCAACTACCCTCCCAGGAAATCCCTGCCGATGTCCATAAAGATAGATATACAAGGTGAAAAACTGCAAACCACCTCAAATGTCCACTGAAGAGGGATAGGGTGGTTCACAAATGAGCACCATGCAGAAGATAAAAGAATGAGGTGGGTCTTGATTCGCCAACGTGGAGAGATGTCTAAAATTATAATGTTTAGAGAAATGAAAGGAAGTCATAGGCACATGTGAATATCCATCCATAAATATACACATAAAAAATCATCTCGAGGGCGCCTGGGTGGCTCAGTCATCAAGCGTCTGCCTTTGGCTCAAGTCATGATCCCTTGGCCCCAAGATCAAGCCCCGCATGGGGCTCCCTGCTCAGCGGGAAGCCTGCTTTTCCCTCTCCCACTCCCCTTGCTTGTGTTCCCTGTCTCACACACTCTCTCCCTGTGTCAAATAAATAAAATCTTTTAAAAAAAGTCATCTTAAAAAGCTTTAAATGGGGACACCTGGGTGGCTCAGCCAGTTAAATGTTTGCCTTCCACTCAGGTCATGATCCCAGGGCCCTGAAATCAAGCCCCACATCGGGCTCCTTGCTCAACAGGGAGCCTGCTTCTCCCTCTGCCTGCTGTTGCTCCTCCTGCTTGTGCATACTCGCTCTCTCTGACAAATAAATAAACAACATCTTTAAAAAAAAAAAAGAAGCCTAAAAGCATCTATAATAGACTACTAATAGTAGTTATCAACATTCTGCTGCTCCTAGAACAGGCTGTAGGTATTTGGCCTTCCCAGTTTTGCAACGTGCCAGGTTTGGGTTTTGGGGGGTTTATTGTTGTTGGGGTGTTTTTTTTTTTTGCTTTTTTAAAAAATATTTATTTATTTTAGAAAGAGAGCAAGAGAGCAGGAGCAGGAGGGGCAAAAGGAAAGAGAATTGTGAGCAGATTCCATACTGAGCGCAGTGCCCAACATGGGCCTTGGTCTCCAGACCCAAGCCGAAACCAAGTGTCAGGGGCTTAACCCGCCACGCCACCCCGGCGCCCCTGCAGTTTGGTCTGGCCTAAATAGTAATCTTCCCCACCTGCGAGCCTCCGCCCCTCGCTCAGAGCGCAGGTACTTCTGGTCTCCTCTCCGAAAGCCCTCCGGATTCCGTGGATTTCGCGCAGCGCTTTACGTTTCCCTGCGGTTCGTATTGTCTCTACCATGACATTGGCGTTTTAATTATTCGTTTGCGTGCCTGACACTCCCACTAGACTATGACATCCTTGGAGAGAAAAATCGCATCTCATTCATCTTTGTTCCTGTAGGGCCTGCTCAGAGCCAAACAGAGCTGAATTGAAACAATTACCCAAAACATTGCCAGAAATAAGAACAACAGGTGGAAGCTCTGAGCCAGTTTTCCCAAAGGCAACCTCCCAAGCCAGGCCTTTGTTCCATCCATATCTCGGAAGGTGTGCTGTTGGAGGAAAGAAGAAAGTCACGCACAGGGAGAAAACTGGGTCGAAATTGCTGGAAACAAAAATCCTCCGGAAGCATGGACGTCGGCAAGCCATTCCCCAATCTGGACAGCAGGTGGCGCAAGTGACCAATATTTCTTCGACCACCTCCAAGGAAGAGGTAAGGTTTTGGAGAATCTAGGAGGGTTGAGAACATTATCCTGAGCCTCTTTTTTTCTCTGCTTTGCTGTGCCACAAGACCTAAAGGCAGGTATCAGTGGCCTCCTTTAGGATTTCAGCTCCTAGATTGCTGGCTTTGCTGCCTGTGTTACACCTTCTTCAAACCACCCCTCACCATAGCCACTTTTGTTCTTTAAAAACCCATTCTTTGTTGGGGAGAAACGTGCATTTTCATTTCCACCAGTGGCTGTGAATATTAGTAAAACCCTTTGGAAAGGGAATTTGGCAGTGCCTATGAAAAGGAAAACACACCCCGGAAGAGACAAGCAATAACTTACTTACAATAACTTACAAGCAATAACTTTACTTAAAATATTACTCTGCAATTATGGATAGGATGTTTATCATTATCTGAAGTTCCTTTTCTGGAGGCAATTATTTTAATGGTTGAGAAGCAAATAAACAAGTTACAGCTGAATATAGTAAATTTTCAATTAATATCTTAATTGCGCTAAGGTAGCTATTTTGGTAAATTTGGTACTTATTACAATTTTATGTAGTGGATTTATTTACAGCAAGGATCGGCATGCAAGTACATAATAGCTAGATGGGCTAATTGAATACCATACTGTTGCCGAGGAAGGTGGTTATTTTGTTATTGTGCAGAGTACATTTATTCTTTCAACAAACATTTATTAAGCACTTAGTGTTTATGCAAAAATATTGGCGGAGTGACTGCCCCATGCTATGCCCTGTGTCAGGTGCTGGGAATAAAATATGTAACAAATTCTCTGCCCTGGTGGAACTTTCAATCTAGTAAATAAGAAACAAGTGCCTGTGTGGCAAGTGGTTATAACTGCTATGGAAAAGAATAAGGCTATAAAAAATCATGATTAAAGCTGTTATTTTAAATTGGGTGCTCATGTTCTATATTATGTGCTAGAGATTTAATGTTGGTCAGAATCAGACATTCCTTACCCTCATGAAACTTTAATGAGAGTGGGAGAGAGCCACTACTCAAATCATGACCCATATAACTGTCTATTGCTATTCGTGCCGTGAAGTACACACATGATATTGTGAAACTTTATTAAAGGGAAATTTGCCCTTGTTGGGAGGTCAGGGGAGATTTCCCCCAGGAACTGATGCCTGCACTAATTGTATGTGAAGTGTAAGTAGAAGTTAACTAAGCCAAGGGTATGGAGAACATTCTGGGCAAAGGGAACTGCCGTGCAAAGGCCCTGGGGCGAAGGGGAACAGGGATGAATGTGGGAAGGGAAAGAAGGCTAGAAGGAGAGAATAAATAAGATGAGGGGAAAGATGAAAGAAAACCTGTAGGCCACATTAATGATTTTGTCCTTGTCCTAAAAAGGTAGAAAGTCGTCATGGGTTTTAAGCAGAGGGTAATGTACATGACTATTTCACAAAGATGCCTATAGGTGCTCTGTGAAGATGATCGGAGAGACTCAGATTCAACATAGGATAGCCCAAGCTATAGCGATAGGCCTTGCAAATGGTACTCTGGACTTGAACTAGAGCATTGAGTTGGAGATCGAGAGAAGTAGATGGATTTGAGAAACTTTGACCAAGGAAAAGAAATACTCCTTGGCGATAAATTGCTGATAGGGTGTATAGGATAAGGAGATACCAAGAATGACTCTTGGGTTTCTGGCTTGTACAACTCAGTGGACGGTGCCACAGAGAACACAAAAAGGACCAGGCATGTTGGGGAGACAGGATTTGGCTTGGGGTCGGTTTAAGTTGCCTTGGAGACTTCCACATAGAAATACCAAGTGAAGAGTTGGTTCTAGGGGCCAGGAATTCAGAGAAGAGGCTGAGGGTGGAGATGGAAATGTCCATGTTCTCCACAGAGAGCTGAAGCTGTGGGTAAGGACGCGATCACCTAGGGAGTGATTGTCGAGAGAGAAGGGGAGAGGGACATCAGCACCCGATAGTGAGAATGAGAAGGGTAGACTTGCAGAGGATACGGAGAAACCAGAGAAGAAACCAGGAGAATAGTTTGTCTTCAAAGCCAATGGAAGGGTGTTTCCAGAAGGAGTGAATGGTCAACAGCGTCAGTCACTGCTGAGAGGGCAAGTAAGATGAGGCTGGACAGACGTCCCTTGGATTTGATGATGTAAGGGTCACGGATGACCTAAACTGGAGTTGCTTTGGTGGCATGCAGGGCCAACATCCTTCTTGGAATGGCTGAGGGGAGAGAGGGGAATGAGAGTAATGAAGACAGTAACTAGAGACACCTCTTTGGAGGAACTTAAGCGGGAAGGAAAAGAAAGACACAGATGGAGTCACAGGGTTGGATAAGCCATGCACACAGATACTGAAGTCAACCAGGTTGAAAGCAGAGATGCGAGAGTAAAGAAGGCAATAAGGCAGGTGCCCACATCTTCAGCGGATGAAAGGGATAATGGCGGCTGGAAGATGGTGGCAACATGGTGGGGAATCCCGGGAGTAGTGTTGCTCAAACACACGACCCTCAAAGGGCAGAGAAACAATATTGTGGGAGTAGCGTTTGGGAAAAGGACAGCGACAACACCTTCCAGCCCTGGGACTGGGTGTGGAAGACGAACAACCATGACTGGGGAGGGGTACAAGGTATGTAGTGTCCTCAGGACAAGTCAGCCTGCATTGTGAGGGAATGGGAAGGAGCACTGGAGAGAAAGTGGGAGGTCTCCTGTGGTTTGGTGGCTGTGGACCAACCCACCGCAGCGGGCTCGGTGATGAAAGTTGGGGAGGTCAGGAGCTGGGTCAAAGGCAAGGAGGTCCAAGACATGGTGGAAAGAATGGAGCCTTAGCAAAAGGATGGCTGGATTACTTGGGTTACTGACTGAGTAAAAATGGGATGAATAGCACGGAGGAGTTTGTATCAACGACCTTTGTGAGGAGAGTGGGCACAAGGTCTACCGACTGCAGGTGGGGTGGTCTCTTACCCCCCGAAACTCTAGGAACGTCAAACTAGGTGGGCTAATAACAGCCACAGCATTGCTGACCGCACGCCGTGGCCAGGAGATGGGTCTCCAAGATAAAAAGATACTGTTCACACCATTCTAAGAAAAAACTTCACCCTAAACCTTACCATCTCACAAATCACAGCTCATCTGTTTCTTAGCCTGTCTTCCTGCCAGTTTTACTTTGACATTTTGTGTACCTGTAATGTACACGGCGTTGTAGATTTTCATTTTTTTTTCCTTTGCACATCACATCAAGTATTTTCTTTTTTTTTAGAATTTTTTAAATTTTATTTTTGTTTTTTTAATGTTATTTTATTTTTTCAGTGTTCCAAGATTCATTGTTCATGCACCACACACAGTGCTCCATGCAATACGTGCCCTCCTCAGTGCATCAGTATTGTCTACGTTGTTCCATCTTGATCATAGTCAACCTTCAACCTGGTGGAAATAATCGTTGTTCTCACCCAGCGGTATTTTTTAGTGTGAATATATAGAGCACCCTGTCCCGGACACATGCATGCATCCACACACACACACACACACACACACACATCCATAAATAACAAATTCCACGTGCAAACATGCACCCCGCGTGCATCACGGGTTAGCCCCAACCCACTAGCCTACCTTCAGATTGGTTGACCCTTTCTCAATTTTTTTTTCTCTAACACTTGGTACCATTATCAGCAAAGGTCCGTGCCACCCCACCCCATTCTCGTCTACTGTGGAAAACATGCAAGTGAGTGAAAATGACATTGTTGCGAGAATAACCTTGAATCCACTCCAATTTGTAACCAAAGAAGCTCGTCCAAAGACTCGGGTGCTTTTACTATTAATAGTGCCGATGACTTGCTACCCAGTTTGGCCCCGGCGCCACACACCGGCGAACCCTGCCCTGGGGTTGAGGGCTGCGGGCCTCTGGGGGGAGACAGACACTCGTGCGGGGCGACAGGAGCACGGTGAGGACCCCACAGTGGGTTATGGACAGCGCACGTCTCCTGGTGGGAAGTCGTGTTTGCACTAGCTCTTGAGGGAGGTCGCCGTTCAGAGCGGGAGGGGAGGTCTTTCTCGGTAGAAGGAGTAACACTGGCAAAGACTGAGTGGCCTGAATTCTTGCTGCCTCGTCAGGGATGGGGGCCCATTCTGCAGTGGCTTTAATCTGGTGCCTGGAGGGAAACGCCTGGAGATGGTTCGAGAGCTGGAGAAGGTTTATGGAGATAGAACTGACAAAAATCGGGTGTATTTCAGCTGTGCGGTGTGATGTTTGGATACGCATTGTGAAATGATCACCACAGTCAAGCCCGTTAATATCCCCATCTCCTCACGTAGTTACCTTCTTTCCCTGTGGTGAGAACACTCGAGATCTACCCTCTGCAGAAATTTCAAGGGTATAACAGAGAATTGTTAACCACAGACCACTGTGGACTTTAGGTCTCCAGGACTTAACTTGTCGCGTAACTGAAGATTCGTCCTCTCCGACCAACATCGCCCCCCGCTGCCCCCACCTTCCCCTTCCCCCGCTCCCGCCAGACCCCTGGCTGCCCCTCCACTGCTCTGTGAGTGTTGCTATTCCAGATTCCACAAGTAAGTGAGATCATCCAGTATTTGTCTTTCTCTGTCTGGCTTCGTTCACTTAGCATAATGTGGTCACAAATGCCAGAATTCCCTTCTTTCTTCGGGCCGAATGGTACTCGGCTGGATGAACATACCGCCTTTCCTTTAGCCACTGACCGACTGATGGACGTTTGGGTTGTTTCCATGTCTTGGCTGTTGTGAACAACGAACGTGGGAGTGCAGATAGCTCCTCAAGACCCTGACTGCATTTCCTCTGGGGGTCTACCCAGACTGGAATGGCCGCATCCCACGGCAGTCTTTAAACGGAAGGTGATGCTGTGTGGGTCCACGCGGGTTTAGAAAGCTCCAATAGAAAGACTGTGGGGAGAGAGCACAGAGTGGAGAAGCTGGGGGCCGGCGTAGGAGAGCCAGGGGAGGAGGGCAGGGAAGGGGGTTGAAGGAGCCGGTAGCCACACAAACCTGGTAAGAGATTGTTCTGTGCACTCTGGGCATTGGAAGGCTTGCGATGCCTGATCTCCGGCTTTCTGTAGGATCTCTGCATCACCCGGGCTGGTCGAGCGGACGACCCCACCCTGTCTGCGATTCGCAACCCTGTGTCATCATATTCCCCAAAATCGCCCCATGCCTGGGAACAGGGTCATGCGGTCCAGGAGGTTTCCTAAAGTGAGGGGTTTGGGGAGGAATTTTTATTTTTATTTTTTTGGAACTAATAAACAAAAACAATGTGAGGAATAAAGATTCCTCCAAACAAGCGTCCTGCTTGGCTGGTTAAGAGAATCACACGGACTCCGGTTTGAATCCGTGCTCTGCCCCTCACCAGCTTTGTGACCTTGAGCAAATTACAGAACTTGCTTGACCCTCAGTTTCTTCTAGACAGTGGATAATAATTCCTACCTCGGAGGACTGTGGGGAAGATTCCGTGGGCTAAAACATGAGGAGGCTCCCGCCACCGTGCCTTAGTAGGCCTCCGTCATATCCCTTCCCCCCCACCCCACCCTCACTGCCCCCTACTCCTACCCCCTCCACCAGTGTGGCCCTGCCCCGGCTAACCGCACAGCCCAACGGCCACCGACCAGGAGCAGCCAAACAAGGGGCTTGGAGGAAGATTGCAGTGGGTGTACTTCTAGGCAGAAAGGGAAGTAGAACGAGATGCTACCCATTAAAGCTGACTAATTCCACTGGAATTATGTGGAGGACAAAGGAGATTAATTCAGTAAAATCTCTGGAGTGCTTCAGAGACACCCTGTGTGGGCAGCGAGCGCCCTTCCAGAGCAGGCGCGGGCTGGCCGTGGGTGTGACAAGGGGTTTCTCAACAAAGCTCTGAATTCCAGTCGGGGAGCCGCTTCCCCAGGCACTGAGGGAGAAGGGCAGCTTGGCCTGAGCGGGGTTCCTGCTGCAGCCCTGGGTCTGGGGAGGCTCCCCAGGTCTGTGGCCCCTGTGGATGGTGCGACAGCCCGGGGCTGACTCACGGCCCCTGCCGAGAGGCTGGCAGCTAGCTAGGAGCAGACCGGCCGGCGGCCCAAGGGTGAGCTCATTAACCACAGGAATCGTGAGCCGTGCTGTGTCCCCAAGGCCCGCTGTGTCTGTGGGGCAGAGAGGCCCCATCCCCGTGACTGCACCATGCCCTCCTTAAAGACCACCAGCTCTGGGGGGTGGGGGGCGCGGAGGGGGCAAGGATCCCTTGTCCCTGTATCCCTGGGTGGTCCTGACATCCTGCCATTTTACCTTCCATAAGGACGATTCATAAAATGGCTAATGACAGATGATGTCATTTTTGTGCCGTAGTGAGAAGTTCATATGACTACATTCATAAAGCAAAACTCAGTGCTCCGTCCGACACTGTGACCCCGTTTGGGGTTTGGAAAATATGATTCCTATCAGTATGCTTAACTAAGGTCTTCCTGTCTGTGGTAGAGAAATCCACGAGGCATGGCTTGATTACCCTACGAAAAGTACCTCCAGCAGGCCTCCCTTACCCTGCAGAAATTCTGTCCCTTCCTTTTTTTTTTTTTTTTTTTTTTAAGAAAGGCAGACTGCCGGGGCGCCTGGGTGGCTCAGCGGGTTAAAGCCTCTGCCTTCGGCTCAGGTCATGATCCCGGGGTCCTGGGATCGAGCCCCACGTGGGGCTCTCTGCTCAGCGGGGAGCCTGCTTCCCCCTCTCCCTCTGCCTGCCTCTCTGTCTATTTGTGATTTCTCTCTCTGTCAAATAAATAAGATCTTTAAAAAAAAAAAAAAGAAAGGCAGACTGCCGCACGCAATGCCCCATTTGGATGTGTCTGGAGTCTTGGAAGCCTGACTCCCTTACATTCTCCTACAAATGAGCCTCAAGAGCCTGTCTGGAGGTTCCAGCTGGGGAGGACTGCAACTCGTATACCCTTGACCGAAGAGCAGTCCTCCTCTGTGGGCGAAGGTCGTGCTCTCCAACAGAGCACGCAGCTTCGGGAGGGACTCACAAGGAGCAGTGAGGGAGGAAGGGGACCCCTGCCTGGCCAGCCAGATTGGCCGAATCACCTTGGAGATCAGTGGGGTGACAGATGTCACATCTGTCAGTGGGGTCACAGCTGTCATATCACATCAGTGGGGTGACAGATGTCACATCCCCTTCCTGGGGCACACAGCAGTAGAGAAACCCAGGACATGCACACACACACACACACACACACACACATGCACACAAGTCTATAAAACCAAATACCATCGTTCTGCAAAAAGAAATCTATTTGAGTCCTCATTCATCTTGTTGGTCAGTTTGGGTCAGGGAATGATAGAGGAGATTTTTGGGGCCCCTTACAAACAACCAAACACCAGGAAGTATTTCAAAAGAAGGTACCTCTTGGGTGTGGGTGATTTTAAGGAACCGGCACTCATCACAGTTTGTTATTCCAAGGAAGTGTGTCAGCACTTCCGGGAAGAAAGCCATCACTGGCTCCTGTACCTGGGCTCCAGGGAGCCCTTTCTACTCTTAAGGATTTCCCCATCAGCTTGTGCTGTGGTGGAGTTTCACATTCCTGAAGCTTCCTTTGATTTAGAGGTTTTACTCTCAGAGTCCTCCTTCAAAATATTTACATAATGTAATCTTTGCATTACCAGCGTCAGCCAAGCTCATGAGACAGCCGATTGCTACATCTTGTTGATTTTATTTTCCTCTATTTCCTTCATGCCTTCCTTTCCTTTTTCCTCCCTTCGTTTCTTCTTCCATTCCTCCCTCCCTTTTTTCCTCCTTCCTCTACTTCAGCCATTTATTTATTCCATAAATATCGAATGAGCACACACCACGTGCTGGAGGGGGTGTGTAACCATATCCAAGAGTCTGGGGACATGGGTCCAGGCCCTTTGCTTTCTTCCTCCAAGACTTAGACATGGCTTAAAACCCAGTTCCCCGTGACACCCGGCTGGCTCAGTCAGAAAAGCATGCAACTCTTGATCTTGGTGCTGTGAGTTTGAGGTTCAAGCTAGATGCAGAGATTACTTAAAAATGAAAGTTAAAAAAGTCTTCAAAAAATAAAAGCCATGGGTGGGGCGATGGGAAAACTGGGTGGTGGGCATTAAGGAGGGCGCTTGTAATGAACACTGGGTGTTATACGCAACTGATGAGTCACTGAACTCTACCTCTGAAACTAATAAAACACTATATGTTTATTCAATTGAATTTAAGTAAAAAAATTTTAAAAATAAAAATAAACAAAACAAAACCCCAGTTTTGTCATCAGCCAAAAGGGAAACAGTAATGAGACCTACCTCATTGTCGAGGGATTATATGACCTATGACATGTAAAGCACTTTGCTCCATGTCTGGTCCTTCCCAAGTGTCCCCTATGTCTTATCACTGTCATGTAAATAATATAGAGTGTAGACTGTGTAGTTCAACCACTCAGACTCAAATCCTGGCCCCCAGCTACCAGCAACGTGACCCTGGACAAGTAACTTCCCTGTGCCTTAGTCTTCTCATTTCTAAAATGGGGCTACTAGTAGATACCTACTTCATAGGGCTTTGAAAAGACTTCTTGAGGTAACATTTGTAAGATACACATAAGATAGTATACTTGATAATCTAATAATATATTAGTATTATTGTTGCTGCTATTGGAGATTCCAGAAATACGAAAATAAGTCATAAGAAAGACACTCTAGCAGGAAAGCCAGGCATATAAATGAATAATGACAACATGGTGAGATTGGTGGAAAAGCAGTTCATACACAGCCCAGGACTAAGGTGTAACTTTTGGAGAGAAGGATGAAGAACTTCACCAAGGAGATGCCCAAACAAGAAGTGAATGGGACACATGTAGAACCTCTATAGAAGCCCCTTCTTTTACTTGCCTCATCTTCTCAAATTTGTTGATCAGTCTCATCTCAAGTCCGAGGACCTTGGGACCATTTTCCAAGTTGTCTGTAATCTGGTCCCTGTCTATTTTTTTGCATTCTCTGATATGGCAGCCCACCCTACAGTTGAATGTCCCCCTTATTGTCGCTCAGTTGGACCTTCTGACCTTTGACCCTGCAGTTCCCATTTCTAGAATGCCCTCCCTGTCCTGTCCACCCACAGATAAACCTATTTGAACTTCAAAACCTAGCAAAACTCCACATTGGTATGGTTTCCCTCTGCCTCCTTTGCACTTCTCAGAACCCCAACTTTGGCCTTGCCCCATCCCTCCACTGTCTTCTCAGCCAGGCTTCTCATCTGCCTTCCACAGCCGACTCTATTCACAGGATCCCCGTTTCTGACTTTGCACCCCACTCTTGCTCTTCAGTTCCAATCAACACCCAAGTCCTGCCCATTCTTCCTCCACAGTGATGTCATACCAGCGGCTTCTTTCCCTGCCTAAGGGTCAACCCTCCTTCCTCACACCCTTCCAGGTGCTTCCACTGGCCTCTGAGCTGAGTGCCTGACTCCTGGTTCCTATTCCAATCTCTCCTACACACTGTTGCCTCCACAGAGACTCACTGGGGCCCAGGAAAGGGGAGAAAGATCTAATTTTCACTGTCTACTCTTTAGAATCTTTTAAAGTTTGCATCATAAGCACAAAAGAATGCAAGAAATTTAAAAATAAATGAATAAGCTGAAATTAAATCTCTCTTCTTCATCCATTTTGTCCCAATTGAGTTGGCTACTCCTGGGAATGTCCCCAGCCTAGGATCCAGAGTCTCCTGGCTCTGCCATATAGTGTTTTCCTTCTTGCAGGGGACACACGAGGTGGCTCCTTAGCCATCTCAAGCAGGTCTGTGGGCTCTCCCCAGAGGAGGGCTGCAGATAGGCTTTGAAAGGGGGAGACAGCAAATCCTCTGTTGGAAGTCCCTCTTTGTTTAGAAACCCTGTTTGCTTGACTTTGAAATTTCTGAGAAACAGGAAGAAACTTTATCATCCCTAGTCAGATAAGGCAAGAGAAAGCTGTGTCACTATGAGTTGGTGATTTCCACTCTTTGCCCAGGAAGAGTGGGGTCGAAGGGCTGGGGTCGAAGCCAAGGGCAGGGAGCTGTGGGTAAGGCTGGCTAGTAGTTGGCATGGGGCTTCATAGGAAATAGAGTGAGCGGGACCCTTGGACCCATCCGCTCCTTGATATCCACATTCCTGTTCCTTTGTAATCCCAAGGCTCCTGGGAGGCAGCCACAGTTTTGCAGATCCTAAGCGCATTAACTGAAGCAGGGACGTGGTCGGTGGCCCTTTATAAAACCTGCATGATGTTAAGCTCACAGTGACTGAACAGCCGTGTGTCTCTGTCCCCAGATTGGGGCCCTGAGATGCTTAATGGCTCCCCACAGGAAGTACCAGGGTGCTGGTGGCATGGGAGGTAAGGGGCCCCCTTCTGCCCCTGACTGGAGGCCAGGCTCTTCCCAGACCCCACGTCCCACCCGCAGCCACAGCAGAGGCCCAGGCTCTCCTCTCACCCTGGAGCCGTCTTCAAAATCCCAAGGCTCGCTCCTACCAAACCACGAGCAAGAGACAAAGAGAGTGCAGGATTGAGTCATTGGTGAGGACAGAAAGGTCCAGAAAAAGATCAGAGGGTCCCTAAGAGAGTAATCTGAGCTGCAACCAGCGGGGAGAATGTTCCTCTAGCAAGTGCACTCGCCTCTGCCCGTGGTCGTTTGCGGCTGGTGGTTTATCTGCCGTCTTCTCTCTGACTTGCCATCTCACATTTGTCAGTCCAGCTTCCAGGTCAGAGACTTCAGTCAGTTACCAGCAATTATCCCCGCATTGAGGGAGGCTTTGATCCAATTAGTGGGTCCTTAGAAAGGGCCCTTTGGCTTCTACACTAAATTTTCTTTTCCCATTTTCATTTCCCATATAAAGTAATTTTTTTAAAACAAGTCCAAGTAGCAGCTCCGGTGGAAATGTGACTGAGTTGAAGAGGGCGGAGGGAGGGCTGCCCTCCATCCTGAGAGCTCAGTGCCCCTCGCCTACCCGGGAACCCAGAGGTCAAAAAGGCAGGAGCCAGGATCCTTCAACCTCTTCCTCCCGGAGGCAAAAAAATTTCAAATTAGTGTTTGTTTTCTTTCTCAATCAAGGACTTTGCGTTTTTAAGTGAAGTGCCTTCTACCAAGAGGAATTTTATAATCCAATTCAAGGGGATTTCAGTTCATGAAAGAGGATTAGGAGCCATTGGGTAGATGACAAGTGTCAGCATATTTCCTATCAAGAGCCTCTTAGGATTTTTCCCTGTCTGGGAGCTCTGCTCTCTTTGCTCTAAGAAGCTCAGAAGAGACACATTCAAGACGTAGATAGTTTTCTCTCCAGAGTACCCCCTCCTCCTTCTCCTGCTTCTGCTCTTTGCCTCACATCATTTAGAAAGTCCATACTGCCTTTTTACACTTAGAGGAAAAGAAAAATGTCTGGAAAACAAAGACCAAAATTATAACCAATCTTTGCGCCCCGGAGCACAGGTAGTAAAATGAGCAAGATGTGGATTTCATCTGTTCGGATTCCTGTGTCTCCCCTGGGCCAGACATCATCCCAGGGAAGGGCACGATGGGAACATTCTTTGTCCCCAAATGGCAGCAGTGTTCTAGGCTGGCTCCTTGAGCGGGAGCTAAGGAACAAGGTGCAGAGAGACCTCAGCAGCGGGACCCAGGCAGCCGAACCAGCTCCCCGAGAGCCTCCCACCCCAGCCTGGCTCCCGCCCAGGGCTGGGGCTCCCGTGGCATTCTTCTGGGAGATGTGTCAGCTGGAAGGAAGGGGGAGCAGACAGCCCTTTCCAACCTCCCTCTGACTCACAGGACAAAAGAGGGCTAATTGTTTTCCTCCTGGCTGAGCATGCAGGCTTTTCAGAAAGCCGCCTTCTGAATGGGAGAACTGAAACTTAGACTCAGCGACATGTGAGTCTTGCTTCTTGCCCCTCCCGCTTTGTAGTGTTCACTCCCCCAAGCTTCCCATCTTCCACCTGTAATGGGGAAACTCAACACACGTCCGCTAAATGGGAATCATCAGTTATGCTCGATGGCAGATTCAGGAATAATGAGCCCAATCTGTACCATTCAGAGACGCTTTTATTTCACTTTATTTTTATGGTGTCTTAACTCTTGTTACAGGATCCCATCAGGCCTTTCTCTGTCAGCCCTTCCCCCGCCCCCCCCCCAGGGCTCTGAGCTAAGGTTGCTCAGGATAAAGTGCTCCTCCCTCCTGGTGCCTGGCCTGGGGCTCAGCTGCAGGATCTCTCTCTCCTTGTGCAGAAATTCTGAAGCAGGCTCCTCCCTCTGCCTGCAGCTGAGGTGGGAAATGTCCCAACATTACCAGTGGAATGATTACATTTTTACTCACATGTTTTCTTCCCTGGTGTATCTCCACCAACGCTTTTTGAAAAGAACATTTAAAAAAAAAATGCTTTTCTGCTGTAATTCCCCTTCCTAGTCTCTCCTTCTCCCCTTTCCCCAGCTTTTTTGTTGGTTGGTTGGTTGGTTTGGTTTGGTTATTATTCTAGTATAATAATAGTCCCAGTTACTAGAAGGGGTGTGAATGGGGCAGGCTTCCTTATTACCAGGACAAATCATTAAAAGAAGAAACTGTTTTTCATGTGTTTATTGTGGCACATCTACTGAGCTGTGACTGCCTTCAGGTTACTCTGCTCAGGAAAGTTAGGTGAATAGGGTGCGGCCAGCTCCAAGGAGCCCCAAGTTTTGGGCAGGACTCTGACCCCTAGATTCAGGGGTCTGGGGTGGGGCGGATTCATAGTGTCTGTGACCGTCTGAAATTATAAACAAAATTGTTTCTGTATACGCACATGGCAAATTTTTCAGGAGGAAAATCCATAGCCCTTGCCAGATTCTCAAAGGCATCCAGAATTGAGGAGAAGTGGGGGCGGGGAGGGGCAGCTAAGGACCGCTGTTCTGGAAGGAAGGAGGTGGTGAGTGGCGTGTGAGAGGATCATTGAGATGCAGCTTTGCGATTTCTTGCGTCTCCTTCGACTCACTGATTCTCTCTCTCCCCACACCCAATCTGTCAGGAAATCCTCCTGGCTCTACCTTGAAAACGTGTCACAAATTCCTCCTCTCCTCACCACAATGCGGCTCCCACCAGGGTCCCGCCGTCAAGTCCATCCGCAGTGTTGCCGCAGCCTTGGTCCCTACAGTGTATTCACACCACAGAAGCCAGCCCGATGCTTTTAAAGAACAAAGCAGATTATGTCACCCCTCTGCACAAAATATATCCAACACTTCTCTGCCCGTGCAGAATCATTCCAGAACCCTTATTCTGTTCCTGAAGAACCAATATGCTATGCCCTTCTCTCTTTTCCTTCTCTGACCTTGACTCTGATAGGTTCCTTTTCATGCTGTCCTCGTCAGCCTCCTTAACTTCCTGCTGCTCCTCATATATCCCTCATAAATGCCACAGGACATTTGCATCCCGTGTCCTCTGCCTGCAACACTCCTCCCCCGGATGTCAGCCTGGCTTACTCCTCCACTTCATTCAAATCTCTGCTCAAAGGTCACTTGACCAAAAAGGTCTTTCATGACCAACCTAGCTCAAACAGCACCCTGCTTTGTCTCAAGCTTTATTTTCTCTACCCTCTGGCATATATACTGGGTACACACACACTCACACATTCACACAGAAAAGAATTTGAGCTCCTCGACAGCAGGGACTTTGTCAGGTTCATCGCTCTATCCAGCCCCCAGCACAGTGGCTGGTGTATAGAAGCTGCTCAGTAAACATTTGCTGAGTGAATAAAAGAATGAAGGATGCGTAAGTGTGGAGACCGTGATGTAGGTCATGATGGCTTTATCTGCAAAATGCTACAGAGACACACGGAAGAAGAATCCCCTCAATCTGATCCGAGCAGGTGGCTAGAATGGGGGTGGGGCTCTAGATGGAGACCATCAGCCCGGCGGGAGGCAGTGCCGAGGAGAGCCAAACAGCTCCCCCACATGTGCAGGACTCTGCTGCCCCGCGTCTCCTTCCTTTTCTCTGTCGTCGAAAGCACACACTTGTCAGCCTCCAAGTCTCCAGCCCCCAGGCCACTGTTTGGGCTCCTTCTCTCCTTTCTAGCTTTATATGTGTTCCTTATCGCCTGGTGGTGTAGGTTCCAGCCCCTCTCCATCATGCTGTTCTTTCCCCCTGGAACATTCTGGAACATTCTTCCACTTTGCTCCACTCCTCTAGCTTGGTCCAGTTAATGCTTACTCATCTTTCAACTGCCATATTAGATGCTGCTTCCTCTGGGAAGCCTTCCCTGATATCCTCCTATGGCCCTTTTGACTTCCAGATCTTAGCAGCACTGTGGTGATGCAGTTGCCTGGTGATCTCTCTCTCCTCCAAAAGTCTCCAGGAGCCTGTCAGCTCACAAAGACGGGGGCCATACACTTCATGCTTCTTACAAAGTAGTCCTCTCTCTATACCTGTGGTTTCTTCCTCATGTTCCCAGGCAAATGCTAAGCCCAACCTTAAAGCCTGGAGTCCTGCCTCCCCACCAGGCACCTCTTGTCCTTCATGCCTCAGTCTGAGTTAAGGTGGTTGTAGGTGAGCGTGAGGAGCGGGAGAGGGCTCCAAACAGCCTCTGCGGCACCAGACTTAAGAGGGCTGACATTCAGAGCTCCCTCTCCACCTCGCAAGGGGAATGAGAACGAATTGGCAGCTGTTAGGTCGCTCCGATTTTAGTTCCATGAATTGGGTTAATCTTTCACTTATTGGGAAAGCAGAATTTATAGGATCTAAAGTATGAAGTGGAGTGTGGGTTCTGATTCATTCCTTGGGAGAGATTTGTTTCTTATGGTGGCTTTTCCAGATCTGAGATAACAGCATCTTCCATTTTATTCTTCCTGGGTAAGTTTCTACAGGGTCCTCCCGGGAGAATAGATAACCAAGAACACAGCTTCTGGACCCTGCAGAGAACAGGGAGGCATTTCGTTACGAAGGGTTTGTTGGGGAAAACAGTACGGGACACCCAGGGATATGAGTACGGAGTGCATTTTGCACGCATTACATTTTAGCAGAAAATAACAGCAAGGAAGAGGCTGCTTTGGGCTGGGGAGGATATTTGGGGAAGAATTGGGGGGAGTAGGAGGGTACTCAGAGACAATGACACAGAGGGCAAAGAAAAAGGAACTAGGTGGAGACTTCTGAGTCACTAAAATTAATGAGGGCCTCAAGGATCTAGCTGATCTTCACCTTTTGTATGCGTATCTTGGGTTAGACACTCATGCAGCAAACACGACCCAATGCCCTACATGGTGCTATGTGGACCGTGCCGGGTGCTGACAAGAGGTGACAGTGGCATCTGTGGCTGGAGATACTTACGGTGCGGGCTGAGAATAGCACTTAACCTCTGGGAGCTCTGTTTAAAGAGCAGAGAGGTTGCAGTCTGAGAGACACGGGTTCGAATCAGGGCTCCACTACTTTGTGACTACGTGGTCCCGAGCCAGTTGGTAATCCTAGGTTCCTAATTTGTGAAAGGGAAATGGTGGCACTTATCTCAGCATGTTGCTGTGAAGCATGAACAAGGGGATGGCACCCAGGAGGCCTTCCACCAATGCCTGCTTCTATTATTCATTCATTTTTCACTTAATAAATATGTATTGAGGACTTTATAACTCTTTACTGCTATTCCAGTCCATAGTCTTGCTTGCTCTCCCAATTCCACCATCATTTGTCTCCATTACCTCACCATCTCCTTGAATACAGGAAAGGACAGGAGAACATTGGCAATTTGGAATAACAGCCTTCACAGACTCGTCTCGATAGGCATGCTACAGCCAAATAGTGTGATTTGTTTCCTCCCCCCAGAGGAGAAACTCTATCTTTCGTTACATCACAGGGCAGGATGCCTTCTTCCTCAACTGACAGCTGATGTCGCCCACAGCGGTTCTCTGTGAGCGGCTGGCGGGTGCCCACCAAGGGTGGCCGAGCACTGGGTAGCAGAGCCCTGACATCGCAGCCGGGCGGGCTCGGCAGGCGCCACCTGCTTGGAACCCTCCGCTGCTGGTAGGGGCCACCCCACCGGGCAAGATCAAATGTCCCGACAAGACTCAGGTTTATCCCGTTGTCACCCAAGGCCCAGAGAGCCACAACACTGATCTGGCTTCATTGAACAAGGACGCTCAGGGACAACCCCATGCACACTTGGTCTTCGCACGCGCACTCATGCATGCATGTGCACACACGAGCACACACACACACAATCAGAGCCAGCATGGTTTTTTCTAAGTACAGACACTCCGCAATGAACCTAGAGCGGATCCTGGCTTTTAAAAAAAAGATGCTGGGGCACCTGGGTGGCTCAGTCGGTTAAGCATCTGCCTTTGGCTCAGAGCATGATCTTGGGTTCCTGGGATCGATGGAGCCCCACGTCAGGCTTCCTGCTCACTGGGGAACCTGCTTTTCCCTCTCCCTCTGTGTGCCCCTTCCCCTGCTTGTGTGTTCTCTCTCTCTCTTTCTCTGTCAAATAAATAAATCTTTTTTTAAAAGATGCTATAAAAAGCATTCCTGATACAACTGACCACTGGAGTATTTGAATATAGGTAATATGTTAGATGATACTAAACATTTAAGGTTAAACTGCTTATGTGCACAAAGGGTATTGTGGGAGTTTGGCCTCGTTAGGAAGTGTAGACTGAAATACTTAGAGATACAGTGTCATGGAGTCTAGAAATTAATTTCAAAAAGTATAGCAAGAGGGCGCCTGGGTGGCTCAGTTGGTTGAGCAACTGCTCAGGTCATGATCCCGGAGTTCCGGGATCGAGTCCCATATCGGACTCCCGGCTCTGCGGGAAGTCTGCTTCTCCCTCTGACCTTCTCCCCTCTCATTCTCAGTCTCTTGCTCTCTAATAAATAAATAAAAATCTTTAAAAAAAAAAAAGTATAGCAAGATAGATGATTATAGATATAGATAGGCAGGTAAACCAACAGATACTGCAAATATGGCACAATGTTTATAATTATTGAATCCACATCTACAGTTTATTGGTCTATTCTTTCTCTTGTCTTTACATATGAAAATTTTCATAAGGAAGAGGGGTAAAAAGAATAAGGAATTAGCTACAAAAATACTGAAAAGCTTGAGTTTCTCATCTTCTTGATTTGTGCACAGGTTATTAGCATGAATACGGATAAGAAGTGCATAGAGAAATATTGGGGGGGCACTTTGTGGACAAAAGGGGAAGGAGAGGGGCCACGTGAAACAATATGATAAACATCTTTAAGGAACTTTATCCTATGCAGCTTCTCCTCTTATATGTTCTCACTTAGGCTTTACAAATGGCCCAGCGAATGAAGCAGGTGTTATTATGCTTCAGTCTTTATGGTTAAGGGACCTACATCTCAGAGAAATTGAGGTCAGTTACCTAAAGTCACGTGACATGTGACACAACCAGGACAAAGCCCAGAACTCCTGCTTTTAAATCTTGCGCCCTTTTCTTGACATCGCAGATCTTACCGTAGGCTCTCCTGAGGCTGACCTCGAGACAGGGATGCGAGTACACTTGGTGTTTTGGGGAGGTCCTGGGGCCAGCGGTGAGACAGCGGGAAAGTGACTCAGCAAGGACAAGGGCAGCCCCCAGAGGGCGCGTGTGGAGCCAGTGACCTCCACAAGCAGCTGGAGCTTCATTCCACAGGAAGAAGAATCCAGGAAGCAACAGAAAACCCACACCTCATGAGTATGCCACCAGAGTGGGGAGGGAGTCGGGATATTTATGCCCCAGTTGCCAAGAATCCTGGCTTGATAGCTGCTCCCAGGAGTGTTCATTCCCCGGTACTTCCAGCCTGCTGCCTTTCTGGAAAAAACAAAAACAAAAACCCAAACACACAGACACAGAGAGGTTGGCCCATGCACCCTGCCTCAGACAGACTGGACGGCTGTAAATCGCCAACCGACCCTGTCTGCTACTCCATGCTTCAAGGGAGCCCGGCCGGCCTGGTGCCTTCCTCTCCCGACCAGCCAAGCACAAGACGTAGAGATCAGCCTGGACCCCAGCACAGTCCTCTCCAGCCCCTGTTTAGCGTGAGGTTAGATTTAAAAGTTCCATTCATTCAGAAGGAGCCAGATTCGGGGAATCCCACCTGAAGACCAACGGCAGCAGCTCCTAGCCCAGGGAGGCGTGGCCGTGCAGACACACGATGCATACACAGCGTTGCTGGGTTTTAAGTTAGTTGAAGCGTAGAAGACTAAGAATAAACCATGCGGAGGGAGAAGTTCGGCAGCTGTTTACTGGAGTGTAAAAGCAAACGAATGGGCTTCATCATACATTCAGACACCACATCAAGCTCCTCATTATGCTCACTTAGTGTCTGAGGACAACCCAGAGACAGCTAACGGGCTGGAATGAATATGGGACCCAGTGACACGAACCGGTGTCCCTTTCACATTCATTATTCCCGCTGCGCGCAGAGCTCCGAGCGACCAGACACATCCAGCTGAAAATCGCTTACAAATGGGAAAACACTGGGCAACAAGGACTGCTGGAAAATCTGTTTTTAGGATTTTTACAGCCACACTAGCTCCAGTGACAGAACTCAAATATTTCACCCGCAGTGCTGCAAGCAGGCTGCTGTCCTTGTTCCACATCTCCGCCCAGAAGGATGGGAGTCTCTCCGAGAAGTCAAGCCTGAAGATAGTACACGTTCCATGAAGGCCACAGAGGCAGGTCACCCAAAGGACACGGGATGTCCGCCTGCTTTGGGGAGGAACTGCTCAGCCCGGGAAGGGTAGACAAAGGACAGTGGCACAAGGAAGCCCCAGCCACTCTGACCAGCCCCCTTGTAGGAGACACAGAGCCTTAGTCAATGGATTTTGAGTGTTTCCAGTTCTGGCAGAACAAGGTCTGTGATGAGATCAGGGTATCTTAGCTGGATACTAATGGATACATAATTTCTCTGAACCTTAGGACTGGCTGACTCCTTGTAGATTCCCCACAAGAAGATAATGCTCCAACCCCAGGGACTGAGTATTTCTGATCTTCATAGTAACAGTCTCTCAAAAGGAACCAGAAAAGTCACTTTTTTTTTTTTGCTTGCAATTACATAGGACTCACTATGTGCCCAGTTATAGTCTAAGACAAGGAAATTTACCAGGTCTACTCATTGCAATCTTCATGACAACTCGCAGACGTAGGTATTACCCATTTTGCAGGTGCATAAGAGAGTATCAGTAATTTGCCCAATGACACATGGACAAAGAGACAGAGGCAGAATGTGAGTCCAGATAGCCACGCATCAGAGCCCACGCTCTCAACCCTCATGCTCTATTTCCTCTATCGTTCGATTTGGGGGTTTTATTCATTTGTTTTTAGTGATTAAATATATACAACACATACCATCTTAGCCCTTTTCTGTGTCCAGCTCAGTGGCCTGGCGCACATTCACATTGTGGTGCAATTGTCCCCACCATCCAGCTCCAGAACTTTCCCGTCCTCCCCAACTGATGCTCTGGACCCACTCGACGGTAGCTCCCCGTTCCCTCTCCGCACGCCCCTCCCCCCCCCAGCCCCTGGTAGCCTGCATTCTATGTATATTTCTATGAATTTGCCTCTTCTAAGTACCTCGTGTAACTGGACTACTACGATGTTTATCATTTTAGTTCACTTTAATGGTAAAATTATGGTAAGCCTTACCGCAGAATACCATAGAACTACTAAAAATAACGATCTACACGTGCACTAAGGATTTGAAATAGTGGTATTACATGGGTGGGGGCTTTAGTTCACTTAGCATGTTTTCAAGTTCATCCGTTCTGTGGCATGAATCAGAATTCCCCTCCTTTTTAAGGCTGAACGATATTCCACTGCGTGTATAGACCACATTTTGCTTGTTCCTTCCTCCGTCGATGGACACTTGGGTTGTTCCCCTCTTAGTGAACCAGTACATTGCCACTCTAGTGCCCACTTCAGGCTTTTGTTAATTAAGAGTAAGGATAGATCCATGGGGCCTGACTCCCCTGAGCACTGACAAGACTGGGTCTCCAGGTCTGGAAACTAAAGAGCCACCAAGTCCACACTGGGACAAAAAGATACACAGTTTCAGATCCAGGGGTTCCCCATGACAAACTGGTATCTGTCTGCTTTCATGGGCACCTTTTGGTTTATATCACATTCATTTCCAAAAGTGCAACATATTTTCTGTATATTTAGCTGCTATGTATTCAACGTCTATCATGTGCCAAGTACCATTATAGGGGCTTTTGAAATTTATCTGGCTTAATCTTGGCAACAAGCCAGGAATAATAAATATGAGTACCCCCATTGACTAGCTAAGAGAGGTTAAATAATATGCCTGAGACCACACAGCTAGTACCAGATAGCTATATGCTACTCTATCCAGTAGCTGAACCTTAATATAGTCAACTGTTGGCTATTTTCACTGAATTAAAGTTTCTGTTACTTTAAGTAACTCTGTACATAAAGATGTTTCTTCGTCTTTGTACACATGGCCTTCATTTTCTTTGGTGCTCATTTCTTAGGAAGTATTTCCAGAAGCACTATTACTGAATCAAATAGTGTGAATATCTTTGTGGGTCTCAATTGCTGAAATATTTTCCGAAAGGCCAAGAAAGGTGGCCATTCCGCGATTTTATGCCAAGGATCCAGTATTGGTGAAATTGGAGGGCAGGGAGGCAAACATGGGAGGCTTTTCCATCTCTGCTTTCTGGCTTTTAGTTTTTGTTTTGTTTTTAATCCAACATCTTCAGTCTGACCTTACAATTCTCTATTAGTCCCATGACACCAAGTCCTACTTTCGTCTGGTAATGTCTTAGATCCCCAAGCCATTCTTTCTCCTGTCCCCCTCTTCTCCTTAACACCCACCACCCTCACCTCCAACAAACCCCCTTTTTTTGTCAGGGCTTATAAGTGTTATAAAGAAAGTAGCCTTTGGGTGAATTCACACCATGCAATTAAGGGGTGATTACAACACCCAACGGTAATGAGTAATTTGTTTTTAGGGTATAGTGCCTAGGGAATTTGTTTTAAGGAATAATGGGACAGGTGCTCGGGATGGGTTGTATGAGGTCGCTCCTGTTGCCATCAACGGCAGCTGGTTAGGCGACCCGAACATCCAACAACACTGGATGGTTCAATAAATTATGGTAAGCCTTACCGCAGGATACCATAGAACTACTAAAAATAACGATCTACACGTGCACTATGGATTTGAAATAGTGGTATTACATGGGTGGGGGCAAATTACAATACACTGAATATAATCATAGTTTGGTAAAGGAAATAAACTCGTACATGTCCATACATATAAGCACACGTGTATAAATGCATATATACATATGTATATTTATGTGTGTCTATATAATATCATATATGTTATTAACAACCCCCCAAAATCCTGGAAAAATAGGCACCAAAATGTTTTCTTTAGGAAAGTGGGATCATTTTTCCCCCTAAGCCTATTTTCTAATTAAGATGCATTATTTATGTCATCTAAAAAAAAAAAAAAAGTGTTGGGGGAGTTTCTTAGAGTTGGCACTGCCTTGGAGAGAATGAGCATGTAAGGGTATATTTCATATTGTGTGGGAGGGAGGATGGGGAGTAGGAGGTTGCTTGCGGGGGTAGCAGAGGCTTGGGACCCTCCGATACACAAAACTCCTTCCGGTATCGCCACCTACTCCTTGGCCTGGCCTCTCCTTCGCGTGCACTGATGGAAAAATGGCTTGCACTCATTTGCCCCTCTCTGAGCGGCTATAAAAAGCAAGTTGATTTAGGAGTCCATGAATCTCTACCTACTCTAACATATGCTGAACATTTCTGTTGTGTGCTTTTGTTAAAAATGCTTTTTAAATGAGCTTGTGCCCATATGCCCCAGGAACCTAAAATGTGGCTAGGTAGGCTGGTACAAGTCATGTTTCTTTAATTCACTTCCGTGGGTTTCTAATGAGCTCAGTTAACTACGGCAGAGCTGTGCAGTCCCAACCACTGGGCAAACCAGAGAGTGAGGATCTTCTTTTATTCCCCCTAGACCAGCCCCCACCCCCGGGGAAGGAAAGGAGGAATGGTGGAGGAGATTTACAAGGCTTATCAGGTTACTAAGCACTTGTTTTAACCATGGGTTAGGTTTTTGCACTTTTGGTTTTGTTTGTCTGTTTTCGCATATTCCAGAACGTGCTAGGCATTGGTGCCAAGGGCATTTAGTATGGTATTAAGAACATGGGCCCAGACTTAGAGCTGAGTTCAAATCCATGGGTTAGGTTTTTGCACTTTTGGTTTTGTTTGTCTGTTTTCGCATATTCCAGAACGTGCTAGGCATTGGTGCCAAGGGCATTTAGTATGGTATTAAGAACATGGGCCCAGACTTAGAGCTGAGTTCAAATCCCCGTCTTGTGACTCACCAGCTGGGTGATCTCGGATAATTTACTGAGTTTATTCTGTCCTGTTTCCTCATCTGTAAAATGGGAACAATAATAATAATAACAATAATAATAAAATAAAAATAAAAATGACATAAAAATTTAAAAATAACAATAATAAAACACCTGTCTTATAGTGTCACTGTGGGGACTGAGTAAGATAGTGCCTGAGAGACACCTCACATAGCCCCCGGCATAGAATTAAAGCTCAATAGATATGACTGGTCTTGCTGTAGTTATTGAAATCTCAGTAGGGATGTGGGAGAAGTCAGGTGAAAAGGGAGGGGAATGGGGAGGAGAAAGGGCAAAGGTCACAGAAGTACAAATTCAGACAGCAGCTCCTGAATTTACAATCATTTGCATCCATGTGGCAACCTTGTGAAGCAGATGTTATAGTTATTGCAGAGAAGTTAATTCATTTCCCCCTTATCACCCAGCTGGTCAGCGATGGAGCCATTCGGCCTTAGTAGGAAGACACCCTCCAACACTTCTTCATACTAAGTATATCCCTGTAGCATCTGTGGGTGGTGGCCCTTGTTCCCCCATCTCCTTCCTTTAAGAAGCAGGCCCTGGATTAGCCTCTGAGGACACAGAGATGATTATAACATGACCACTGTCCTTAAGGGGCGCACAACCCAGCAAAGGAGGAAAACATCTTGTTAAGCCTGAACGCCCAACAGACTCCGACAAGTAATAAGTAGAAACAAAGACAGTCCTCAAGGATTTAAAGGGTTAAACTCCTTGAGGGAGTGGGATGATTTTTGAGAGCTGGAGAGTGGGCCAGATGGAGCGGCCTAAGTAGAATGACTGGCCCAAAAGCATGTGGGGGGTGGGGTCAGGGGGCGAACACACACAGCGTGGGGTCGACCTGAACACGATACAGATACAGCGTTCTGCCTGAAGACTGGGAAGAGGTGAACAGAGGGAAACAACATGCTAGAAAGGCAGTGGAGGGCCACATCATAGAGGGTCACTGATGCCACATTAAGGAGGTGGGACTTTCTTCTGAAGCCAGTGGGAACCATTAAAGGTTGTTGGGGAAGCAGGGGGCGTGATTTGTTCTGGATGATAGGAAGCCTACGGAGGGCTTGGGCTCATGAATGGAATGTGGAGAAGATATTCCCCAGGTACAGTGGTTAAGACTCCGGGATCGGTTAGGGAAGCGAGAGAGAACAAGCTAGCACGGCACCTGAACTCTGTCTGTGTTCCAAGGCTAGATGCTCAGTAGGCTTTTGGAAATTCTGCTCTGGATGCCAGGCAAGGGGGTCAGGCTAAGGGTGAATAAGAAAATAGAAAGAGAACCATAGTCCTCTCCCTGCCACCCACCTAGTTCCCCGTCCCCAGCACCTGTCATCTCGACTTCTTACGCTCATTACTGTGCTTAGTTCTTGGGGAACAGAGAGCAGGTGGAAAGTGATTCATAATTACTATTTTCTGCACCAGGAGCATTATTCCCTTTGTTCTCCAAGACACATGGCAACTTCCCAATAAATACTTTTTAATGGTTTGGTTGATTGGGTTACTGGTTGTTGGAAAGGTCCAACAAATGACTTGGAAAGTCCTATGAGTTTTTGAGGTCTCTGAATATGAGCCCACATAACATTCCTGCCTTAAAAACAAGTTTCCCTAGTCATCATTATAATGGCTTGAGAACCCCCAGCTCTTCATCTGAATACTCCAGATCACGATCGCTAGATACACAGACTGATGACCTAAGACCACAGAGTGAGATAAGAAATACATCTTGCCCTACACCCAGGTTAGTGGGCTGCAACCCCACATACTATTCATCCCCCAAAACGCTGTCTGTATGATCTGATTCCCCATTGGGGAAAAAAGTCATTAACGATGAGCACCCCTTCCCTAGAAAGACTATGGAAACAGCCCTGAAACAGAACTTCTCCTTCTAAGGCTAACTTCTTCAATCACTCGGCCTTTCTTCCATTCCGATTTGATTGAAGAGGCACCCAAACAGGTCTTAAAACTGTCACTTCTCGGGGCGCCTGGGTGGCTCAGTGGGTTAAGCCTCTGCCTTCGGCTCAGATCATGATCTCAGGGTCCTGGGATCGAGCCCCGCATCCGGCTCTCTGCTCAGCAGGGAGCCTGTTTCCCCCTCTCTCTGCTTCTCTGCCTACTTGTTCTCTCTCTCTCTCTCTCTCAAATAAATAAAATTTAAAACTGTCACTTCTTCATCACATCGAGCAGCAGCCATCAATTCAATTCTAGAAATAATGATTTTTGGAGCCAGAGAGAAGTAACTCTCCACCCCGCTTTCGGAGGGTCTATGTCCTGTCTTTTGGCAAGAAGTCTGGAGGAGCGCTTCTTAGACTGGAATGTGCCTAGGTGTCCCACTAAAAAGCAAATTCAAAA
The DNA here is from genome assembly GCA_028533885.1 of Nasua narica. Classification (NCBI taxonomy): domain Eukaryota; kingdom Metazoa; phylum Chordata; class Mammalia; order Carnivora; family Procyonidae; genus Nasua; species Nasua narica. The sequence goes on along the minus strand of CM052815.1, from coordinate 37,251,109 downwards.
AAAAAAAAAGCAAATTGAGATTCAGTAAGTCTACATTGGGGCCTGAGACTCTGCATTTCTAAGCTCCAAGCTCCTGGGTGGTGGGCAAGGATATAAGGACGCAGAGCGAAATCACAAACGAATCCCACATTCTCCTTAAAGTGTTGTGGGGGACCACAGGGGCAGCTGGCTGTCGGGGGAAAGGACGGAAGCTTTTGAACTGGACAAATTCAGTTTCAGATCTCAATTTCTCCATCCACTAGCTTCTCCGAGTCTCAGTTTCTTTCCTTCTCTCCTTTTTTTTGTATTAAATTTAACAACATGCACGAAGAATGTAGTCCAGCGCCTGGCACGGGGAGGAATTGTTGAATGGATGGTAGCTGACGACGCTGGTTTTGAATAGAAGATCGGCAGGAGGAGAAATCATTATTTTCCCATGGAGTCCCCTCTGGAATTGCGAGGAAAAGAGTTGGGGGGGGGCGGTCACAGGGTGCCCACTGTTGCTTTTTGAGCACCTGCTCCCAGCATTCTGGAACTCCTTCTCTATCCTCCCCGTCCCAACAACGCCTTGCCCTGCTCACATGATCTCTTATTTGCCTTAGAGGAGCCACGCTGCTGTCAAAACCGCAAGCCCCCCAAGAGAGCAGCTAAATACTGCAGGGGAGGGAACAGAAGTGGGGCAGGTACTGGCACGGCTTTATGTACCCCTCCCTCTCCTCGGTCCTTCGCCAAAGGCCTGCCCTGTATCCACGTCCCACCCCGGTGTGATCTGGGGCAGAACAGAAACCACCCCTCAGAATGGTTACATTCTGCCTTGTTCCTCCGCCTCCGGCTCATCCAGTGAAGACGAAACCGAGTCACAGGACTCATCTGTGTTGTGGTCCGCTCGAATGTAAGCTCCCTGAAGGCAAGACTTCGTGCTTACTTTTTCCCACGGCTATCTCACCGGAGCCTCGCGAAGTGCCACACAGTAGGTGCTCGGGAAATAGCTTTTAAGTGCCTGAGTGAGTGTTTTCCTGCAGAGGCAGCCGTGATCAAATGGCAGGTGCATGGAATATGGAACCGGACCGGTGGGCACCCCCGCCCCGCCCCGCACTGTTCTCAGCAGACGTGACTCGAGCGTGGGCCGCTCCGAGCGAATAGCTCATCTCATGGCGCCTCAGTTTCCTCCCCTGTAGACCCAGAATAACGCCGCCCCACCCCATGGTTAGGTGAGTATTGGCCGTAAAAGTGCCTGACGCGTGGCACGTGATCGGTTGCTGGAAGCCGAGTTTCCAGCCCTCCTCTGTATCCTTTGATATTACCAAGCTTTTAAATCACACAAACATTTAAAAATAGATGAAATGCAAAGATCTTTTGGAAGGTCTCCAAGCTAGAAAAATAGCCTTTGTTCACTGGAGGTTTAAATTATGCCTGTATATGTATAGACCCCCAAGAATGCATATGAATGTGACACCGACAGATGCCAAGCACTCGGTAATGAATCTGCTCTGGAGGAGGAGAGCCACGTCGGCTGGAGATTTTTATCCACTCGAAAATGTTACCATTCACCCAGGGAGAGCCGGCGGACGGCAGGGGGACAATTGGATCGCAGTGCCCTGGCATTTCATTGCCAGCTGACGCCATCAATGAATTGAGAGGCCAGAGGAGATGGCCACGTTGGTTCACACAGTGCTGAATTAAGAAAATGGCATATTACAAAGAGGGAGAAAGCTGTCAAAGCCGAGGTTTCCGAGATTTTTTTCCTTTGTCACAGACTGTTCCAGAATAAAGGTTAAGCACGGAAATACCAGCGGTGCGGAGCTCTGGTTATGAAGAACCCCGGTGCCCACTTCACAATAATAACTTAATGTCCACTTAAGTGCTCTTCCTGTGCCAAGCACTGGGCCGAGCGCTCTGCTTAGAGTGGAAAGCCTTATCGAATCCCCGTAAAATCCCCGTGAGCTAAAAGACCCTCCCGCCTCACAGATGAGCTAAGGGAGTTGTCAAGGGGCACTGTGACTTGCCCAGGTCACAGAGTCAGCGAGAGGCAGAATGAGGGCTCCAGCCCAGGTCCACATGGCGGCAGAGCCCAGCCTGGCATCGCTGGGAGGTGGAGGGGTGGGCCGGGCAGGAGGAGGACAGAACCCTCCGCTGGAGCTGGGAGCTCTGCAGAGTTAAGAGTTTCCGAATCAGACCGCAGGTGATCTCTGCCACTTGTTAGCTCCCTGGTGCGGGGCAGTAGTACCTACTTAGCCTTCCTCATCTGAAGCAGGAGGGTTTTCATCTAATAGTAACAACTGACTTTATATTCTGTGTCAAGAATATTTGATAAATAGTATTTCTTAAGATGCTCACAACCACGCTGATAAAGGAGGTACTATATTATTACTCCCATTTTTCAGAAACAAGCTAATAAGGGTGAGGCCTTAGCATATAGTAGGTACTCAATAAATGATGGTTAATCCCAGGGTGCAGCACTGCCTTCCTGCTCACTTTGTGCACGCTCTTCTTCATCAGGACCACACCTCCAGGCCCATCTGACCTGCTGATCTCCTCCCTCCCTTCCTTCCAAGGGTGCCTCTCCCACTGCAGAACCAGCCTGCCACAGAAAATCAGAGAGAAAATTTTGCCAATACTCCCTCTAGTGGTGGTCTTCTACCCTGCCCCCCTCCTCAACTTTATTTTCTAGAAACATCAAAATTTAATTCCTTAGCATTTACACTGTAGAGGAAGGATTCCACCAATTGAGGAGTAAAGTATACTGAACGCTGATGATAAAATAAGGCCGATCGTAAGAACCGGTTTGCAAACACTGAAAGCAAAGACAGTTTCAGGCACTGCACTAATAATAGGTAACACCAAGAGCTTGCGGTATGCCAGACACCTTACTGAGTTTGACCTTTTTTTTTTTTTTTTTTAAGATTTTATTTATTTATTTGACAGAAATCACAAGTAGGCAGAGAAGCAGGAGGAAGCAGGCTCCCTGCTGAGCAGAGTGCCTGATGCGGGGCTCGATCCCCGGACCCCGAGATCACGACCTGAGCTGAAGGCAGAGGCTTTATTTAACCCACTAAGCCACCCAGGCGCCCCTGAGTTTGACTTTTTTTAATCGCCACAATCAATCTTAAATTAGACACAACGATTGTCCTTACTTTACAGGGGTGCTGACTGAGACAGAGAGTGTAAATGACTTGCTCAAGGTCAAAGCGTCAGAAGCTGGGGGAGCCAGTACTGTAATTCCGTGCTCTGATGTCAGAGCCTTGACTCTGGGCTTTGTGCTCAAAGAACCCGGACTCCAACAAGGCATGCTGGCTGGATTCTGAGCCTGTTTATACCACGCTGCTAAAATAAGAGGCTGCAATTAAGGGTCTCAGAGAATCACAGATCTTTAGAGAAGGGGGTTCTCTTACTTACCTTGCTACCTAGAGGGCTGAGATTACGACCTCTGATTCTACAGATTTGGAAACTAATACGCGGTTCTCCAGGGAAGTAGAAGGCAGCACCAGAATTGTTTTCTCTGACCCCAAACTCGTGTCATCTCTCCGGAAGAGGCTGCCTCTCCAAGTTCAGGATCAGGGCCATCTGTGACTCCAGTCACCCTTCGTCATCAAACCCATCCATTTCTGGAATCTTTTTGAATTCGGGATGAATCTGGATTCCATCCTGGAATCATTTTTGTGCTTCCAGTCATCTAACTCACACATTTCTTTCCGGACTCTTCTTCTGAGCTAGGCATGTTCATGAAAGCTGAAATCAAAATTTCTATATTTTTCTGCAGGAGCTGGGGTTTTATTTAGTGGTTTCTAACTGTAGAAATCCACAGGAAAAGGGTCTGGCTTTGGGTAAGCTTTGAGGATAGCTCATAGGGCAAAGAGAAGAATGTATTATTAAAAGAGGTATATTAGATGTGAACAATGGTCCTAGCATCACGTTGTCCAGATCGTGTATTATTCAAAGGTTTGTGAATGACCTTTTTTTTTTATTTTTTAGTAACTCAGCTCTTTCATGAACATTAACATAAACAAATGAAAGAGACCAGGAATCTCAAAATTCACCTTCTATGTCCAAAAAATACTGGGGTTTATCAAGAATAAACCCATATGATGGCTAGTATGTAGAATTTATGAGGATATCTGGTTTATAAAAATATGAAAAATATCCAGATATTTGTATTTTTGTATGAAAGATTCCTTCCCTGTCTTTTTTCTGTTTAGGAAAGTTTCTTACTCGAAATAAATGTTGAATGCCTATTTAAAGGAAAAGATAACTCGACAAAGAAACCAACCTTAAATTCCAGCATGCTAACACAACTATTTTAATGTTTGCACATTTCTTTCATCTATAGCCTGCATTTAGACACATTTTAAATATTTTAGGTTATACATTAGGTTAGTAGATATTTTGAATATCTACTAACCTAATATTTTGTGTTCTTAGATTTTTTTTTTTACTTAACAAAGCATAAGCATTTTGTATATTTCTATGTGGCTTTTATTATTACTGTTGGCGGTGACTTTATGCAGTTCCAGAGACTGATATGCTGTACTTTTCTAAACCATTCTCCCCGCTAATGGATATTTTCTATATTCTGCTATTCTAGATCTGTGCTCTCCAATAGGTAACCACTGGCCACATAAAACTATTGAGCACTTGAAGCGTGTCTAGTCTGGGTTGAGATGTAATTCGAGTATAAAATATGCACCAGAGCTCTAAGACTTATGATTAGAAAAAGTAATGTAAATGTTTCTATTGATTATTGATCCTGAAATTATATTATTGGATATATTGGGTTAAAGAAAGTAAATTATTAAAATTAATTTCATGTTCAAAAAATCTTTTAACATGGTTCCTAGAAAATCTTATTTTTATTTTTTAGAAAGAGAGCAAGATGCACATGCCAGTGGTGTAGGGGGGAAGGGCTGGGGGCAGGGGCAGTGGGAAAGGGAGAGAGAATCCCAAGCAGGCCCCACACCCAGAATGGTGCCCGACATAGGGCTCCATCTCACAACCCTGATCACGATTTGAGCTGAAATCAAGAGTCAGATGCTCACCCAACTGAGGCCCCCAGGTGCCCTGTTTCCTAGAAAATTTTAAATTACATATGTGGTTTGTATTACATTTATATTGGACAAGTCTGGGCCGAATAACAATTAGGTGAACAACTGCCTTCCTAGAGATTTCTGCTTCTCTTGAATTATTTCCCCCAATCTACACGTCAGTGGGTGAGCTTATTAAACAGAAGTAGACTTTGTTCTGAGTTGAGCAAGTTATTAAACCCCCAGGGGCCTCAATTTCCTCACCTATGAAATGGAAATAGCACTATCTCCTGAGGTGGTTTTCGGGATTAAATGAAGTTATATATGTTAAGTTCATAATAAATATTAACAAGTAACACTGTTACATGTTATTATGGTGATAAAGATTATTTTAAACTGCAATTCTTTGATTACTACTCAGGAAAATGTTAACCAGGGTAAGTGTTTAGTATTTGTTATTTTCCTAGATAAATTTTCTGTGTCCTTAGGTTACTGATCTACTGAGATCTTGGTCTCTTTCTTTTAAAATTTGAATACTTCTTCATATACTTATATCACATGCTTCAATATTTAATCATCTTCAGTACAGATAATTTTTCAGTTTGTTGTCTACCTTTTAATTTCATGCCACTGTTTTTTTGTTTGGTTGGTTTTTGTTTTGGATTTTTCTTTTTTTTAAGATTTTATTTATTTGAGAGAGAGAGAGACAAAGATGCTGACAGAGATAACGAGAGGTAGCACAGGCAGGGAGGAGAGGGAGAAGCAGACTCCCCGCTGAGCAGGGTGCCTGGTGCAGTGTGGGACTCGATCCCAGAACCCTGGGATCATCACCTGAGCCGAAGGCAGATACTTAACCAACTAAGCCACCTAGTGCCTCTCATGCCACTGTTTTAAGTAAGTTTCACTTTCAATATTGTTCTTATTACTGTTTTTAAATTTTAATTTTTTTGAGAGATCATTTTTAAAAATTTATTTGAGGGCGCCTGGGTGGCTCAGTGGGTTAAAGCCTCTGTCTTCGGCTTGGGTCATGATCTCAGGGTCCTGGGATCCAGCCCCACATCGGGCTCTCTGCTCGGCAGGGAGCCTGCTTCCCTCTTTCTCTCTGGCTGCCTCTCTGCCTACTTATGATCTCTCTCTCTGTGTCAAACAAATAAATAAAATCTTTAAAAAATTATTTATTTATTTATTTGAGAGAGAAAGAGAGAGATCATGAGTATAGAGGGAGAGGGAGAAACAGACTTCCCGCTGAGCAGAGAGCCCAACTTGGGGCTCAATCTCAGGATCCTGAGATCACGACATTTAACCAACTGAGCCACCCAGGCACCTAGTCATTAATTTCTAAAAATTTAAATCCTCCTTTACTTCATGACTGTGAAAGTTATCCCTCAGCAAGTGATATGCCTTATATATCTTTATCATCTATTGGCTCTTTATACATTTTGAGGTTAGTTAATTTGTTTGGCTGAGGTTGGATTTTACTAAGGTTTTAGACTTGGACGTGGCCAAGGAAACTCTTCCATTTTGGGAGTGTTCCCAGGATGTTATGGTGACTTCATCTGGTGGAGGGGGCGGGGGCTCCTATGAAGACAGAATTGTTTGCTTCTGTATTCAAATGAATCTGCATTAAGCCCTTGCTGGGTAGAAAAGTGCCTGCAGGTAAAACCAGGCGGTGCTGGGTTCGAATCCTCATTCCTTACTAGCTGTGTGTTTGGAGGCAAATCACTTAACCATCTGGGAGCCTTATTCTGTATTACTGGAGATTAAATGCATATGAAAGTGCTTAGCATAGAGGAGCCAAAAATCAAATTCAACTTTTAAATTCTTTATTTTAATGCAATATTCAAGATTATCTCATTTTTTTAGTGAGTCAGAAAAGGGAGTGGTTCTATATTAAACTTTTCCTTGTTAATCACATTTGGCTAGATGTACCAGAAATTAGCTACCCCATAAAGGATGACTAGGATATGCCTGCTGTCTGTTTAGAAGGACAAAGTGGTGCCTTTCCTTCTGTTCCACTCTTTATATTAGGCTTTTACTTGCAGTAGTTCCTTAAAACAAACCTGAGGAAGACAGAGCAGTTTCCTCTTCCTCCCCCCTTCTTTCCCTCTTCTCCCCTCTCCTCCCCTCCCATCTTTACCCTTTCCTCCTCCCCTCCTTACCCTTTCCCTCCCTCTCCTCCTTACCCTTTTCCTCCCTACCCTCCTCTCTCTCCCCCTCCTTTCCCCTCCCTTCTGCTCCTCTCTCTTCCCCTGCTCTCCCCTCCCTGCCCTTCCCATTCCTTTCCTTGGAAAAGAAAACTGGGGCCCAGGAAGGTTTAATAATTTGCGCAGTGAGGCATAGCAGCAGTGTCTCTGACAAGGCAAACGCCGTCTCCTGGCCCCAAGCACTTCCCAATGCAACTTGCACCCTCTAGGCATACAACTGATTGACCTGGATAATTTCTGATTCCTTCCCAACCAATTAACATGATTATTAAGATCTCAGGTCTTGGATTCCAAGAGACCTGGCTGGGTCCAAATCCCAACTCTACCACTTACAAGCTGTGTGACTTTGTACTGGTCAATTAACCCCTCTCAGCCTCAATTTTCTCATCTGTGGCATGAAGCTGATCATTTCACTGAAAGACCAGGTTTCATGGAGGAGGAACAGACATGGCTCCAGGAGAGCACGTAGCGCAGCCCCCGGCGGCTAGTGAGTGCTCAACGCTCGTCAGCCGAAAAAGGAAAAACTGAACAATGTCTAGAAGTCATTGGGTTTAGAGGTCTGAACTCAAACTGGAGTTGGGGCATCCAAATCCTTGACCTATGAACTAGTGTATAATATCATGGAGGCTTCTGGACGTTTTCCAGGGCTCTGTGTTTGGAGGCAAATCACTTGTTGGCATTTCAGACACACGGAGATATCCATGCTAACTCGGCGGGCAGGCGCCGTGTTCCTTACCTGTCCCCTCTTGAAAGAGCATGGTTGGATAGAACATGACCGGTGACGGGAACTTTGCAGAGACATACAGTGTTTAGCGCTAGTTTATTTAATGCGAACACGCTGGAGGGGCGGCTATAAGGCCCTAGAACTTGACTCTATCCTACTGTTGAACTATATAGTCAGCAAGTACAATTTGCTGACCCTCTCCCGCTGCTCCCTGGGCTGCTTTTGCCTCTTTTGCCTCAGTGTACCCAAAGCGCCTTTTTTTTTTTTTTTAATATTTTATTTATTTAACAGAGAGAGGGATCACAAGCAGGCAGAGAGGCAGGCCGAGAGAGAGAGAGAGAGAGAGAGAGAGAGAGAGATTTGGAAGCAAGCTCCCCGCTGAGCAGAGAGCCCAACGCAGGGCTCGATCCCAGGACCCTGAGATCATGACCCGAGCCGAAGGCAGAGGCTTTAACCCACTGAGCCACCCCGGTGCCCCTCAAAGCGCCTTTCTCATGGAACTTCTCACACTGGGTTGCATTTATCTGTCCCTATGTGGCTGGCCTCGTGGGGGCACCACTGCTCTCACCAACGACCTTGAGCCCAGACCCCACATTCTCGGGGTAAGAAGGAGGCCAATTCCAGCAGCAGTGAGCACAAAAGAGACTCCATGAGGACCTTGTGGGAAGGCTGAGGAAAGCCTTGCATCACACACCCCAAAAAGGGAGATGCAAAGCTTGGCTTTGAAAACTCACTTGCCTTACAAAGCTCTTTTCCCTAGGGGGCAGGTGGGGGGGGAGGGGGAGCCTAACAGTCTGGCCTCTGCTCTTCCCAGACCACCAGTTCCTTGGTGGTGTTCCCAGCACGGCATTGCCTGGAGTAGCCCACAAAAACTCGAGAGCTGGCTAAAAAGCATTTCAACCACCACATCTGTTCTTTCCCAATCACGTGTCCAGCAGCAAAGCCCCATTCTTGAGCATCTCATCAAAGCATCTACCAACAGATCTCGGGCCCTTCTGGGGGCCGGCATGCCGATTCTAGTAAGGAAATGGTGTTCCCCGCAGTAATGACGCTCTTGATCTTCGTGCTACTTCAAGCTTGCCCGACTGTGAGCTCTTTAATAGGCGCTGACGTTTATCCCATGTTCATGATCCCAGATGCTGCTCTAAGTGCCAGACGAGGAGTTTTTCATTTGTTCTCGTGACAAAACTGGTGTTACCCTGGTCTTAGAGATGAAAACCCAAGGTGTGGTAAAGTTAAGTCACTTGTCTAAGGTCACAAAGCAAGGGGCAGGCCTGGCTTTCCAACCCATTTGGTTGGCTCCAAGGCCCACATTCTTAAGCAATATTCCATGAGGGGAAAAGCCTGGATTGTTCTTAGGGCCCTGTCCGCAGCCCCTTGGACACAGAAGCTCCTGGCAATGAAGTTGTGTTGACTTTTTGTGATGGAGAGAGATTTGGTCAGTCTTTCTTTCTTTCTTCTATTTTAGAATACCTATTCCCCTCCCTTCTATTTCCTCACTTAATTTAACTATAAAAATCACACATGCAGTTGTCTGTCATGTACTGGGCACTGTGTGTGACAGGGTCCGTGCCCTTGTGTGTAAGGGTCCCTGCAGGCAAGCAAGACACAGAATCCCATCAAGTATAACACAACGCGGAAAACGCATCGAGAGGCCTTGGAATACCGAGGTGACCCCGCAGGTGAGGGAATGGTTGGCCCTCTGGAGGGAGAGGCAAGAAGCAGTCCCTGGCAGGAAAGAGAACTAAGCTGGATTGTGAAGGAGATGGGGTCGCAGAAGAAGGTAACTCTAAGCTAGAAAGCTACAGTGTTGCAGAAACCTGAGCTCTGCCTCTCGCCAAGTGTTGGCTGGGAAGGAATGTTGCTTTATTCTGGAGGACACCGGGAAGTGCAAAGACATTTCTGAGATTCCAGGTTAAAGATCAAGCAGGGGTTTTTAAAAGGGAAATTCACAGTAGGAGCTGACATGTATTGATGAAAAGGGCGGGGGAAACTTATGACTATTCATGAGGAAAGGAGGAGCATGCGCAATGAGCAAACATAATGTAACATACATCGCATGTTCACTTTGGGGTGGAGACACCCTCAGAAAGAGGCAAGGTTCAGCCCCTGATGTCAAGAGATTATCTCAGGACAAGGGGAAGGGGCTGCAGGCATGCTCTGAAAGCCTGTATAAACTGGATGGGGTCTTGGGCTCATTATCCCAGGTAAGGAATGCAGGGACTTGCTTGTTCCTGGGCTGGAACTCTGAGCCCAGGCTTCTGCAGAGACAGTCAGAGGGTTTGTTAGTGAGGTCTGAAAAGACGCAATTACTGATTAGAGGGCAACAGTTCCCTGAAAAACAAGCTTTAAACTTTCTGCTGGTTTCAGGGATGGGTGGCTCAGGTCATGATCCCAGAGTTGGAGGATCGAGTCCTGCATCAGGCTCCTTGCTCCGCAGGGGGTCTGCTTCTCCCTTCCCCCCGCCGCTCCCCCTGCTTGTGTGCGCGCTCTCTCTGACAAATATATAAAATCTAAAAACAAAAACAAAAACCTCCTGCTGGTTTCAACCTCGTTAACCCTATGGAGCTTGGTTTCAACATCATCGGTCCCTCGTCCTATCCTGATGAATGATAAATATTGAGTGAAACAAGGAGACCCACCTGTAGATGGAACTCAGGAGGGGTAGCTAGGATCAGACTTGGTTCCCAGCTAACTGCCTGACACTCCCCCAGAGGGAGTCAGAGAGGGGGCCGGGATCCTTCTTCTGGAGAGAGCAGACCGAGGACACCATGGAAAATAGATAGCTCAGCAGACCCGTAGCTGGCAGACCTTTTGGCAGGCTCTTAGAATGGTCCATAAAAGGAAGAGACAGGGTCTGGATTCGGTGGAGGAAAGCGAGTGTTTGAGGGTGTCTTAATGAGGTGTGGAAGTTTTGGCATCACGGATTCCATTCTTTATTATTTTGGTGACAGCATTCTTGTTTAACCTCATTGATAGAGATTTTCTTGGTTCTCAATTCTCTTGACTTGAGCCAACACTCCCTGATTTGTCAAACTGAGGACTCCACTTCGCTGTCTGGGTACATCACCTCCAGCCCAACCAGAAGCGAGAAGCTAGGGTGGCCCACCGATTATTTCTTTTCGTCTGTCTTTTCCCAGCCTCTTTCTCAGAAGGCCAGGGTTCAAGAGCTCTGATCTCAGAGTCATAATTCTGTGCTGAGATCTTAGAAAATGAAGCTTGAGACAGTGTGGCCCACCATGGCAGTTTACCAGCCGGATGGTCTTCCCTGGACCATGTTCTCTGACCGGCTAATCACCTTCCACAAAGGCTAGAGGTGCATCCAGCCAATGATTGGGAAGCCCCGGCAACGTGTGGGCATTGGGAGGGGATGGCATCGCCTTTTCCTCAAGTTCTGGTCCTATATAACCACACAGATGGGAGAGAGGACATTGTATCCCCGACACCTATGCAGCCCACTTACTGGTGGGCCACTCATTAAATATTTGCCAGATGAATGAATGAACAAACGAAATGAAGAACAGAAGTGGGATGGCTTGTCTGTGGCCGAATAAAGTGGAGCTTGCTTGAATGGTGTCCCTTCAAACGGGTCTCACCACGTTGGGGAAATTGAGGCAGCAAAACCAGTCCATTATCCAGGCTTCTTAAAGAGAGATTCAGAGACTGGAACCACAGGCTGTAGCCCCAGAATCTGGTACCTGATAATGAGGAGTTAAACCCCTGAAAGTGAAGCTGTTAAAACTTTTGTTCAAAGCTGAGTCTTCTCTCTGCCTTCAGTTTCCCACAGAACAATATATTAGAGTTACCATTCTAAAATAGGGATCTGGTCGAAACTCTTCCTTGTCCAGGAAAGAGGGAACTAACGCTCACCGAGAGCCTACAATGTGCTGTGACTGTGTCAGAAGTTTGTCCTTCACCTCGTTTCATCCCAGTGACACCGCTGGGAGGTGGGCATCGTGTCCCCATCTTACAAATGTGGATGCTGGGACTCAGAGGTAAGGTAACTTGATCTCAGTCACATAGCCAATAAGTAATGGAACTTGGATTCAAAATCAGGTTTGACACACTCCAAAGCCCGAGGTTTTTTCTCCTCCTATGGCACAGCCAGAAATCTTTTCCACTGCATCAAGCTGTCCAGAAGCCATTGTAGATCTACAGGCCCTTTATGAGGCAACTCCAGCCCACATTTCTAGCCTCATCTCCTTCACTCTGGGCCCCTCTCTCCCTGGGCTCTTGCCACAACTAGCCACAAAGCACAGGAGTGGCTGTGTTCCCCCGGGTCACAGAACTTTCGCAGGACTGTTGGTCTCTTTGGTCGCTATACCTTCCCCTTTTCTCCACCTGGCAAACTCCTATTCATCCCTCAAGACCCAGCTCTAATATCCCCCTGCTGTGAAAGTTTCTCTGATCACTCCTCCCCAACTAAGCAGTTGGTGGTCCCCTGCCCAGGGTTCCCCTGGCCCTTTGTGCCCACGTCTGTCACTCAAGTAATTCTCCCGTCCCTTTCTGTCTGGCATCTCTGGCCAGGATTCCATGTTTAAGAATCCACTGCAGGCAGAGTCTGTGTGCTGCCAGCCCTCCAGTGAGGCAGATGCCACCCCCTCTCTATGGAAAACGCTCACACAGCATTCCCTACAATGAAATCAGGCAATTGTTTGAAAATGAAATCCTTCCTGGGTGGAATTAACCATCAGGTAAGCTGAGGTTCTATTTGCAGTGCGGGATGTCAGTGTGGGGTGGCTTTTCCGGTTTTGCACAAGGCACCGCCTTCATCTTTTTTTATTTTTTTTTTTTATGACTAAGTGGAATCTATGAAATGTATGGGCTCTGGAACCTTGACATTAACTTAGCCTCACACTGTCCCTGCTCCTCCCACTCCTGTTCTATGAATAGTAGACTGTGCAGAGAGCAGGACAAATGGATCAAAAGTGACACCACCTTACCAGAGAGACCGAAGCTCAGGCTTATGGGATAGCTGGTTGCCGGCTTGTGATCTGCACACAAGCCACCGTATCCTTCATCTTCTGCTGATCTTGTTCTCTTGGCTAGAACACCGGGCTGCCTTGCATACCGGGGTGAGCTGGTCACGAAGATCAAAGCTAGGATTGCTATAGTAATAACAAGTAGCTCAGTAACTCTTGTTAATTGCTTTTTACCTTCCAGGAAACGTTCATATTCTCTGTCCTGCTGCCCTCACCCCCAGCTTCCGAGTACACCACTTTGCAGTTAAAAACAGGTTCTGGAATTGAACAGATGTGGGTTTAAATCCTGACTCTCTACTTCTGAGCTGAGTGACCCTGGGCAAGTCACTTGACGTCTCAAAGCCACATGATCCTCGTGTATGTAAAACGAGGGTACTAAACGCATACCTCCTGGAGTTGTTGTGAGAACTCGTAGTATGGGAGAGCTGGTCGCCATTTATCATCTTACTGTCCCTACGATGTGGGGATAGAAACTGCCCGTGGTTCCACAGCTAGTGAGCGGTGATGCTGGCAGTGGAGCTTGGATCCGTGTCTCCCAAATGCAGCTCTCTCCAAAGCAGCACCGCAAATGCTGCACAGAGCTCCAGAGCACAGCTGCCGGGGTTCAAATTCTGGCTCTGCTACTCATTAAGATTTGTGATCTTAGGCAAGTGACCTACCCTCCTCTCTGTGTCTCGGTCTCTCCACTTGAAAACTGGCTGAGCTGGGTTTGTTGGGACCATTCAGTGCTTGACATACGCACAACTCTTCCCTTAGTATCTGAAATGCAGTAAATGCCTCGTAAGCGTTTGCTATTATGATGACTTTCTTAATCTTCCAAACATTGGGTCCGGTTGGACTCCGATCGCCGTAGTCGGGGTGAGTGATGGTGGAAGTTGGGGCAGTTGCTCTGGACAACCTGCCTTTCTAAGATTCTTATCAGGTCCCTAATTTTCCAGGATCCCTAATTTCCCAGTTACTTCGACTGCTCCAAAGGACACTGTTGTCGGAACCTTAATCCATGCTTGGATGCTTCTTCCTCTGGGGCAGGGTTTCTCAAGCTCGGCGCTGCTGACATTTGGTCTGGGTAATTCTTTATGGCAGAGAATGACGGGGCCGTCCTGTGTAGTGCAAGACGTTCAGCAGCGCCCCTAGAGTCTACACTAGATGTCAGTAGCAGCCCCTCCCAGTGTGACAACCAAAAATGTCTCTAGACATGGCCAAATGTCTCCTGAAGGCCAGTGTCACCCCTGGCTGTGAATTGCTGCTCTAGCAGGTGGCCCCTAGAACTGCCACAATTCTCGGGCTAGAGTCTGGGAGCTGGGGCTGCGGCTCTGACCATCTTTTAAGGAAGCTGCTGAGACTTCAGCTCCTTTGATAGGCAAGCGCCCCCATTCTCTTGCTGAACTTGCCCACTGCTAAGACCCCGGAGTCTTTTTCACGGGTGCTGCTGCCCGTGTGAAGGGATTTTTGGTCTTAAGTGTGTCTCCTCCTCAGAAATGTACTAGAGATACAGGTTATGACGCAGCCTGTGTACGATTACCGGGGAACCCTCTATAAAAAACCGCCCTCCCCCCGCTCCCCTGGCCCAGAAGCAGTCACCATCACTGTTCTCCATCCCCACTGTCTGCAAGGCTGGGTTCAAATGCCACAACCTTCGGGGGTTCTCTCGCTCTTTCATAAAAACCCTCTGTCCCAGCTCTGCCTCCACTGTGCTTCGTTTGCCTCCTACGGGCTGTATCTCCCAGAAGATGATCAACTCTTCGAGAGCGAGGGTTTACTCAGTGAATCGTACTTTTCCATTCATCAGCTTAGTGCAAAATCTATCCCAATGAATGTTCTTTGAATGGAGTTCTACCCTGGGCTGCTCATAAACCCTCAACATCTCCTTGTGTCCTAAGTCATTAACATTCAACAATCCTCCTTGGCATTCAACACCTTCCACACATTAGCCTCCGACAAGACTCCAGATACATCCTCCGACGTAGTCAACACACTGTGCTTCCATCCAGGAATGAGTCTGCCTGATAGCCCACAAATAGCTACTTCCCTAACCCGAGCCACCTACCTCATCTTCAGATCCTCGTCATCTTCTCTGGCACAGCTCAGCTCCGATTTAACCGCTTCAAAGCCATTTTGCAAACGAGACAGGAGATAAAACGCAAACCCTGTTTTCACCGCAGAGCCTTTCCAAAGGCAGACTGCTGGAGGGACTGATACAGGCTAACCAATCAGATAGGGCATGGGTTCAGATCCCATGTCTGTAGATTTGGTAGCAGTATGACTTTGAGAAAATCGCTTCACCTTGCTATCTGGACGGAGGTATCATATCAGTGCTGAGGGATATCAGTAGCATAGGGTAACGGAGAGGAGTGACATGATGCAGGAAAGTGTTCAGCCTAGGGAGCCCAGCACATGGCAAGCACCCCCAGAAACATCAGCTGTTACCAGCTCTTCTCTGACCAATCCATCTTCTACAGACTGCCCCTCTGAATCCCTACAGTCCGTAGAGTGTATTGCCTGAGGGATCCCTCCTATTTTATACCGTCTTGTATTATTCATTTGGATGACCTTAGGACTTGGTTGTCTCCCCAAATAGATAGTGAAACACTCTGGAGCCAGCAGTCCATTCATTTGACAAATGCCTGGGGTGTCTCCCCATGCGTGTTGGACTGGGCAGCGTGGATGCAAAGTGCCCCTGGACCCTGACCCCTGGAAACTTATAGTTTCGTGAGAAAGATAAGATATGTATAATAAAGAATTATAGCCACGTAGAGAGTGATTAGTGTCATTGAAAAAGTGTAAAAGTCCAAAGGCAGGAAGAATCCCCTTTGCCTGGGCCATCGGGAAAGATTCAGGAAGTCTGGGTCTTACAGAGATGGGGGATGGTGAGAGAATGCTTCGTGGGAAATGGCACTGGTTGGCTAACGCTTGGAGGTGGGAAGGCAAGAAGCTATGGGGAACTGAGTAGTGCAGTGACTCGAGCTTGGGCTCTAAGAAAGGCAGCAGTGGGAGATACAGTGGGAAGGCCGGAGGGGCCTTGAACCCCAGGCTCAAGAAGTTGTTCTTCCATTTGTATGGGGTGGGGAGCAGCTGAAGGCTTGAGCAAAGGAAAGGCTTGCTCAAATGTGTGCAACTGGAGGAGAAATCCAGAAGGATGCAGGAAGATTATTAACGCAATCCCAGTGATCATTCAGGTATGAGAGGGAAGGGGTTAGGGCAGTGAGGATTACCCTGTGAGGATTGGGGAGGGGGATGGATGTGGCCAAAACCCTGAGGACTTGGACGACTGTGTGGTCTTCCTTTTGCCCCTCCTTCTTCACGTAGCACCAGACAGATCCTCTGACCTTTATGTATGAGATCATGTCACTTTTCTGAACAAAACCCTCTGAAGGCTTCTCACCTCACTCAGAATTAAATTCGAACGCCCTTTCCATACCTTTCTGCAGTGCGTAGTCTGTGAGTGCCGCTTCTCTGGCTTCAGCTCTTTACTTTCCACCTGTCACTTGGTGCATTCCAGCTACTGGTCTTTATGCTGCATCGCAAGCATGGTCCCACCTCTGGGCCTTTGCATTTGCTATTTCCTCTCAAAGAGGAAAAACCTTCTCAAAGAGGCCTTCTATGATGAAAATAAGCAGCGTTCCCACCCCATCACTCTCTATGTACTTTACTTTTATTACAGCATTTATCATTTACTGACATTATACTACACATCAGTGTGTTGCCTGTGGGTCGTCTCCATGGAATGCAAGCTTCACCAGGGGTCCTTGCTGTATCCTCAGAATAAATGAATGAGTAAATAAGGGGAGGGGTAGTCAAGGGGACACACGTTTCCAATCTGGGAAAATGGGGGTCCAGGGGAACTGCTGTTGACCACGATGGGAAATACAGAAGAAGGAAGGATTTTGGAAGGAAAATGAGGTCAGTTTTCAACATTTACATACGTGGACCCAGCAAGACACCCTCATAAGGTAACCCTAGGAGGTAGCTGGGAAGAGGACTAGAGTTCAGGAAGCTATTAGGATTCAGGAGTAAGCCATAGAGAGATGACTACTTAGCCATAAGATGGAATGAACCAAGAGGAGGGCAGAGCACCAAAGAGCCATCTACGAGGGGCATTCAAAGTGGGGAAACAAGCAGGGGAAGAGAGGCTGTCAAGAGCTGTCCATTGCTCTGGGGAACAAATCTCCAGCCTTCTCCATGTGCCCATAAGACCTTGTATGACCTGGTTCTTTGTTGATGGTTTTGACCACATGCCCACCTTGCTGCCTACACTCCAGCTGCACTGGCCTTCTTTTGATATCTTGAATTTGCCAAGCTCCTACTAACCTCAGAGTCTTCCCAGCTACCCCTCCAAACTGTCCCCTCCTCAGCCAGCTAGCCCTTTTTCATCCTGCAGAGCTCAGCTTCAAAATCACTTCCTCAAGTTGTCTTTCCTTGACTTCGTCTTCCCACTTCCTCCCTGTTACTTGCTTTGGTAACACTCCGCAAATATGTAAACGTGTGTGCATGCACACGCACACACACACACATGCACAACAGGTGGCTGATATAGAGAATACATATGACTGTCTCATGTTTGCCCTCTTAAGCCATACACTTCAGGAACCAGAGGTCCATGACAATGCCTGTGTTGTTCACCACTCTGTCCCCAGCACCTAATACAGTTGTGGTCCATAGTAGGTGCTCAATAAAAACTTTCTGCATGAGTAAGCTGAAAGAGTAGCAAAAGATGTGGGAGGGAGAGCAAAAACCTAGAGTGGCAAGAGGTCAAGGTGGCATTTCCAAGAATAAGCAGGGCATTGGCACGATCCAAGGCTGTGGCTGAGTGTGGCAGTCTGAGAACAAGGAGAGCCAAGAATCAAGTGCTTAGATGACCATGGCTTTAAGAATTCAATTTCAATACAGTGATGAGGGAGGGATAAGAAGGGGTGAGACCTAACAGCAAAGGGTGAAGGAGGCAGTGACTGCGGTAATTTTATTACTGGAAGAAATCAAGAAAACACTTTGATTATTTGAGGCTGAGGAGGTTCTGCAAAGCAAAACATAAAACTTACAAGCCATAAAACAAAAGATGATCATATTTACAGACATAAAAACGTGAACCTTAAAAAGGGGAGTACTTTCCACGTGACAAGAGACATTATAGTTAAAAGGCAAGCTTAAAAATTTTGAAAAAATATGTTAAACCTCTACAACAAACAAAGGTTTATATGCATGCTATTTATTTATTTCAGAGAGAAAGAGAGAGAGAGATCATGGAGAGGGCAGAGGGGGAGGGAGAAAGTCAAGTAGACTCTCCACCGAGCATGGAGCCTGACTCGGGACTCGATCTCATGACTCATGAGATCCTAACCTGAGCCGAAACCAAGAGTCGGAAGCTTAATCGACTGAGTCACCCAGGCACCCTTATATGCATACTATTTTAAGAGGCAAGGAGTCATCAAATTCAGAGAGACAGTAAAGAGAAGGGTGGTTGCCCAGGGCTGAGAGTTGGGAGAAAGGGAGAATTCAGTTTTGGAAGATGAGTAGAGCCCCAGAGTTGGATGGTGGGAATGGCTCCCCAACGAAGTGCATGCACTTAATGCCACTGAGCGAGACCCTTCAAACTGGTTACGATGACCCATTTTATGCTGTGTGTGTTTTGCCATAATTTTTTTAAAAAACCCACCATAAATGAGTAAAAAATGAAATTGAACAGTCTGATCAGCAAAGGATATAAACAGTAGTGTATAAGTGAACAGCACAGTGGTGATGAAAATCTATTCAACTTCAACAGTTGAGGACTGGAAAAGTTGGACCAGTAAGAGAGGAACGGTAAAGCACAGAGATGGTAGGTAGGCATGGCTGTGAGAGCCAGACATTCTCACGCTCCACGCGTGGGGCATTGCTTCTTTAGCAGATAATTGGGCCATAGCCATCAAAACCCAAAATGGGAGGCCGTTCGATACAGCAACTCTTAGGAATATGGCCCAGAGAAATAGCCACTCAGATGTTGAGAGGATTTAGCTCAGGACTGTTCACAAAAACAGGAAGCACCTAAATAGTTGGGAAGAAACTGATTTTTTAAATGATAGTACAAGCACACGGAACAATCGGCCATCGAAAATATCAAGGCCACTCTCTCTATTCTCATGGGGAAAGAAAAGTAATACATAGTCATTGAAAAATGTCATGACTCAGTATTTTTATATGATCTGTTTTTTACTTCCTAAAAGTATACAATGGTCCCCCCCTTTTTAAAAAATTTATATAAGAGAAAAGATGTAATGTATGCTTGTAAATGCAGAGATTAGAACTCCGTGGTACCAAATGCCAACTGGAAATATGAGAAGGGGGAGGGAGAATTTCACTTTTGACTTTACACACCTCTTTGATGATTATCCAAAGTTTTCTAAAAGTACCTTCAAGTTTTTGTAATAAAAGAGAAAGAAACAGTTATGGGAAACTGCAGAAGAAAGTCAAAGTGTTTGGGGGAGCCCAGAAGCAGGACTCACTAACAGCCAAGGGAGAGTATCACAACGGAGGGGGGAATATGAAAAGGTCTTGGGAAGTGAGCAGGAATGTGATGTTAAGTGGAGAAGGTGATGGGAGAAGTGCGCTGCTGGGAAGCAAATTGGGGTAATTGAGGGGGGGCAGGGAGCTGAGTGGGCAAGAACAGGCACCTGTCCAGGAAACCAACCTCCTCCCTCTAGCTCCACATGGAATGTTGGCTTAGACTACCCTCATTCACCCAGACGTATTTCCAGAACCCCTACTCTCTGTTGTGGATACGTTAATAAATAAAACCACATGAATCCTCTTCCTTTCAGTCTAACAGGAGAAGGAGACATAAAATTGTCTTCAGCAACAGCAGCAGCAGCAGGGGTTTTGAGGAAAATACCAACAACAAGGAAAGGGAGAGTACGAGGACATTGAGTCTAGGCCCCTCTGAGGCAGTTCTGTGTGAGCTGACCCTTGGAGGATGAAGGCACTTACTTAATGAAGGGGTGAAGGCCAAAGGCTTTCTAGGCAGAGCAGCATGTACAAACACTGAGGAGAGGAAAAGCTTGCTTCGCACTGAAAGACAAGCCACTGAGACTTTTCCACAATATCACTGTGCATTCACCCTCTTTGGTAGCCCTTTGTGGTACCTAGGCCTGCCAAGAACCCACTGTGCCTTCCTCTAAACTATTAACTAATCCGCTTTCCATATTAAGTGGCATTTAAAATCTTCATTATACGCTGAATTCTGTACCGTCAACCTCCTTCACATACTGTTCAGTTTCTATCTGTGGGCTGCATATGTGTGTGTGAGAGGGGGAGACGGACGGGGGGATTTGGAGCAGGATATAAGTTTGCCATTTGCTCCTGTCTTAAACAATTAAACACAGAAATCAGCGCACCCCGAAGCCATTACCTTCGAAAACTGAAGACCATAAGTCTCGGGGTGCAAGTCAGATGTTACTGAAAGTCAAATTGAAAATGCAAATAGCTATAAGGAAGAAAAGCATGGAGCCTCACCATTGTTGGCATGGCTTCTTTTAAACTGCTGGCCATTCTCAGAAAAGCAAAGAGTAACAATAACTCGTCTATAAAACTCATCTTGCTTCAATGAGACATGGTTGATTTTGCAAGAGCCCAAGATGGAGGGAGCAAACACAGTGCCTGCCCTCAGGGAGCCCACAGTCTAGCAGGGAAGACATCTAAGGCACAACCCCCCACCAGCTAATCCGCCTCAGAAGAGAGCCTGCCTGTAGTGAGACAGAAACACAGCCTGGGAGCAATGAACTTGGGGAGGGGTAGGGAGGGGAGCCTTCCTGCCAGAAGAGGGGATGCTGGGGGGTTGGGCGGGAAGTAGTCAGCAGGAGGACGGATTGCATTCTGGTGTTCCAGGTGGAAGGAGGAAGCCGAGCTGACAGCACGCGGTGGGGTTAGGAACTAACAAGTAGGCCAGTGTGGGAAGACCCTGGAGGGACTGCCAAGGAAGCCGGCTAGGCGGGGAGTCAGGGAGAGAAGGGCCATGAACGGCTGTGAAGAACTGTGGAATTTCTGCTGAAGCTGCGTGTGGGGAGATGGTTCTCTCAGAGGTTTCTAGGAGGCGGGAGGTGATCTGGGCAGTGTTTGGGAAGATCTTTGACGGCTTGTGGAAGATGGATGCCTCCCCCGCCCCACAGCCCAGCCTGGCCTCTGGGGGTTCAACGAGGGATGAAGAAAAACACCTGTCAGGCCTTGCTCTTCCTCCGGCACACCCATCCCGCTGTTTTCTCTACAGATGACGGGACTCGGGCCCAGGGGCAGGGTCCTCAGAAGGTGGCACGCTTACCAACCACTCCGCCTCTGCTTCACAGAGGCCTGTAGGCCCTTCGCAGGCTCAGGCAGGGCCAGGACCTGGCTTCGGACCCCCTCCTCCAGGGCCCAGGGAGGAGGCTTATTTTTTTCCCAAGAGGGAATCCAGCTCAGTGCTGGGTTATTTCCTAAGCCGAGCCTTCTCGATTAATTTATATTTCGATTCGGGGAAGCCTCTGTTCATTTAGGAGCTCTTTTTCTGGCCGCCGCTTAACAATGGCAAACATGGACACTGGGACCAGGCCCAGAGTCCCAAAATGATTAATATCCTGTGTTGTGAAATGTCAAAATGCATGGCTAGCCAGAGCTTTTAGAGAGCCAGGAGGTGCTGGGTGATAGCGGTCAGCCTCTAGAGTCCTTTGAGGGGAAGATGCTATAATTCCATTCACCAAGTCAGTGAAATACAATCAGAGCTCTGCAGACAGATCTCCGGGTGGACACTCACTTTCAGGAAATGCTCTGAGCTGGCCTGCAGAGCTCCGGTTCTCCAGAGCGTCCGGAGTTCGCTTCCTGTCCTCTTGCTCTAGACCCCATCCCTTGCTTTGGCCAGTTGCAACCCTGCCTCTCCACACTGTCACATATCAATTGCTTTGTTTATCTTATTGTCGGCCTGTTTTGGAAACACTCTCCTAGACTCCTGTCTGACTCATAGGTTAAGGAGCATGAGTAATTCTTCTGGAACTCACTTGGAACAGGAGGGAACCCTTCCCATTCGATTTCCGGTCCTAAAAAAAAAAGAAAAAAAAGACAAGATAATTCACACAGGATGCTAATTAGTTTTCCTAGTCAACAGTTAGCATGGCCCAGCCCTGCTTGAAAGACTGCCTTCTGTCCAGCGGGCTTTGGAAATTTGAACACCTTCAGCTTTTACTCAGAATGATAAAAATGACACCAGGATATTACTCTGGGGTAATTCGTTTTCCTGCTAAAGTTGTCGTTTTTATGACAGAGGAAACGCACATGATCTCTCCTAATGAGACGTGAAAATTCAAAACGAACAACCAGATTTGGCTTCTGAATTCTTCTTGTTCGGTTGTGGGTGTAGGTAACCTCTCACTGCCCTCTTCCTGCTGTTTTTGGCCTGTCCTTTGAAGCAGTGATATAAACTGGCTAAAGTTCTTTGACCCCCAGTGGGTGCGGCTCCTTTTGGAGGCAGAACAATCTGGCATCCACTTCCTGTAGCAGAGATGGTAAGACAGTGGCTCCGTAATCGCCTTGTCCCTGCACCGGCTTCCGGGAGGACCAGCCCCTTCACAGGACGCGGCTTTTGAGAGCCTTTCAGCCCTGCCAGTGCGAAGCATTTCAGCATTTCTGGAGCAAAACCGCAGGGAAAGTTCAAAGTCGCACGTTGGGGCAGGATTATGGGGAGCTTTAACTTCCTACTTTGTACAGCTTTGTACGATTTGAGTTTTCCACGAGGAGTAGGGAAAACAGTAAGGAGAAAACAGTCAAAGCCTTACCATGTTTGCTCAAAAATGGTCTTTTCGTTTTTGTCGTAACAGCTATGTGATTTGGGGCAAGTTAATGAACCTTTTCTGTCCTTATCTGTGAACTGAAGGTGATTAGATACCCCTTCTAGTACTGTTGAGCCTTAAAATATATGATATATGTAAGTACTCAAATTGAGCACACAAAGTGACCGTCAGTAAGCGTTACTAATACTGTTGTTGTTGATGATGATGTTGCTCGTTACCAATGCTCAAGACCCCCTCTCTCTGAAGCATTGCGACTGAATGGTACAGAATGTAACTCTCACCATTTTGATGGGGGGAAGAGTATGGGTCCTAATCAGAAGGACGTTCTATCAGGAAGACACCGAAAGGTAGCACCTGGAAAGATCACTGTCCACTCCATACCTCCTCTAGGTGTCCATTAGTCTGGGCCACCCCTCCATGAATCTTCCCGAAGGCTTCCACGGCACTTCAAGTGAAGTCGAATTCCTTACTTGTCCTCCTGGCCCCACGTGGCCTGCCCCTGCCCGCTCCTGGCTGCCCCCCTCCCCCCACCAGTTCATTGAGCTCCAGTCCCAATAGGTGCCTCACCCCGGCCTCCCAGGTTCACTGCTCCTCACAGGTCTTGGCTTAAATGTCACCTCCCCAAGAAGCCTTTCCTGGCCTTCCCCATGACCACGCACTACACAGTGCCTTATTTATTTACTTTACTGTACTTATCACAAACTATAATTGGTTGATTGGCCTGCTTGTCGGCTTTCTCTCTCTCCTAGAACGTAGGCACCTGGAAGGTAAAGGCAAGGTCTGGGCTGGCACAGAGCAAGTGCTCAGGACCTACTTGTGGAAAGAGGAAGAGGAGAGAAAGGGAAGGGAGGGACACAGGGAGGGAGAGAGGAAGAGAGAGGCTACAGAGGAAGGGAGGGGTTAAGGACTCAAGTGGGTCCATTGAAAAGCCTGATGAGTGGTAGCATGGGGTGTCAATGACAGAGACAGTGGCAGTTCGGGAGGAAGCACAGAGTTAGAGAATAAGTTGATGAGTTCGGTTCAGATATGCTGTATTTAAAGTGAACACCTGAGCCAAACAGCCAGCAGGTAGATAGGTACAGGAGCGGAGCTCAGGGCCTGGCCAGGGCTGGAGACTCCTGAAAATGTCACAGAAGCTCTCCGGCAGGAAGAAATCTCTAACGGAGAAGGAAGGAAGGAAAGTAGGAAGGAGAAGAGAACCCACTGGTAGGAACCAGAGTCTCTGGGTTCCGGGGGGAATCTGACTGCAAAGGTGCAGCTGAGATTCACGTAGGACAACATCAGGAGCGGAGGCTGCGCTGAATGGGACCCGGGCCAGGGAGGCGTCCTCCAGCCCAGACGCGGAGAGGCTCGGCAGACTGACGTGTCCACACAGGGTCAGGGAAGGTGGCCAGAAAGGCACATTCGGTTGGGAGAAGATGAGAGATGGTCAGTGTGACGTCGCTGCCAGGGGAGGGGAAGAGGGTTCTGAAGATGACCGAGAATGGTACAGAATGCCTAAGAGCCCATCCCCAACAGCTTAAAGCCTCCGCTTAGCTCAGCATCCTGGGCAGATGTGTAGAGGTGATGGCGAAGAGGCTGGGCAGAGTGGTTCATGGAGTCTGTCTTTCCCACCTGGGCTTTCCGTTTCCCTTTGTCAGCTCCTTGGCTGCTGCTGGTGGTCTGCAGAGGGGCCATGGAGAGGAGGAAGAGTCATGGCGCTGGGTGTGTGCCAGCCACCCCCAGCTCTGCCTCTGGGAGCACTGCCTCTCTGAGCATCAGCTTCTAGTCTTTCAGGCAAAGACAGTAACAACTCCTTCCTGGGCTCGCCGACAGTTATTGGAAAGCCTCAGAAAAGCCCCCAGCACATAGACAGTGCTGAGTGAGTGTTCCTTCTCCCTCCCTCCCAAGACCTCCCATAGTCTGCTTCCTCCCATTCTGACCAGACATTTAAAATTCCTGGAATTATATGAGCTCTTCTAAAGGTATCAGTACTTGAAGCTTTCTATACGCTTGTGGAATTCATTTTGTAATCATTCATTCTTTCTTTCCATAAACGTTTTCTTGAACACCTACTCTGTGTCCGGTGCTGGCCTAAGTACTGGTCATCCAGGGGTGAACAGAGGAGATGCTCCACCCTTCCCAGCTCATCAGGGAGCTCAACTCCACTGTCCTAAAGTAGAGAGAGGACGTAAGTGTGCAGCCGCGGTTCCCAAACTCCAGTGTGTATCGGACCGACCCGGAGGGCTTGCGAAACCAGATTGCTGGGCCCACTCACAGAGTTTCTGATGGGGTAAATCTGGAGGGGGGTCTAGGAATTTGCATTTTTTTAAGTTTTTATTTACATTCTGGTTAGTTAACATGCAGTGTAATATCAGTTTCAGGTGTATAATATAGTGATTCATCATTTCCATACAACACCCGGCGCTCATCACAAATGCCCTCCTTCATCCCCATCTCCAACTTCATCCATCCCCCCTCCCATCCGTTTGTTCCTTATAGTTAGGAGTGTGTTTCTTGGTTTGCCTCTCTCTCTCCTCTCTCTCTCTCTCTCTCTTGTTTTTGTCCCTTTGCTCGTTTTTGTTTCTTAGGAATTTGCATTTCTAGCAAATTCCCAGGTGCTACTGCTGGTCCAGAAACCCCACTTTGAGAATAAGTGGACTAGAGTATTAAGGAGGAACGGGGATAGAGCATTAAAGGAATATTGAGTCAGAAGAATCCAATACCTCTTACCTCTGCACCCAGCTGTTCTTGCTGAGGACAAGCCGAGAGGCAAGTGCCCTAAATCCAGAGATTTGAGAAGGACAGAGGAGCCTGAAGGCATAGGAATGTCACATCCCAGAAGCTGGAGCCCAGAGGCCCTCGAGCCTAGTCTTTCTCTTCTCCGCCTGCAAACCACTCTGTGCCCTTCAAGTCTCTCCTAAAATCAAAGCCTTTTTCCAACATCTTTCCTCACGTCCCCAGGCGGATTTTGTCGACCCCACTCTCATGGCACTTCCTCCGTCTCTAGTGGGATGACTGCCCCATGGCGCTGGGCGATTGTTTACTGCCCTGTATTCGCCACTACACCATGAATGTCTTGATAGATGAGACTGTGTCTTTATCGGGGAATATTTTCTTTATCTTGGAATCAACACTTAAATGTTGTTTGAGTGCCAGGCCAACTGATTGGATACATGCGTATTCGCAATGAGTATGCAAATGTCTGCGCTGCCAGAAAAAGATGATCACAACTGATAGTGTGTGTCGATCTCGAGAACTGGGAGCAAGTACTTTCTTGTCTAACGAAGACGGGTTCAGATTTTTGTTCCACTGTTAGCCGTGTAATCTTGGATAAGTTGCTTAATCATCCTGGGCCTCGGTTTCATCACTGGTAAAACAAGGACAATAATCTTAGCACGTATGTGAGGGCTAAATAAAATAACAGGTCCCAAGTGTAGCGTGGTGCTTGGTGCCTGGACAATATTAAATAAAATAAAATTCAATAGTTGATCAAATAAAGCAAAAGGAGCCACTGAAAAATAAAAACTGATTTCCTGTGTTAGTGTTAACACAGTGTTAGTGTTAGTGTTAACTAACACTAAGTTAAAGCTCTTTACAGTGTTTGCTGGGAGATCACTGTAAAACACTATGTTGCCTGTCACTTAATATATGTCAGATCAACTTTGATGATTATTTTTCCAACATTAAACTTTGTTCATTTGGGTGGTTCTCAAGTCAAAGAGACCGAAGACGGAGGAAAAGCTGTTTGACTTCAGGATGGCAGTCAGAAAATGGGTCTGTAGGAAGTTAAGGAAGGATTTTGAGTGAAGACCAGGAGGCCACAGAGATAGACAACTTCTTTTAAGAAGTGTGTCAACAATAATGAGGGTGAGAGAGAATAGCAAGTTTCTGTTGGACAATGTAGCTCCAGAGAGTAAATGTTTCCATTGACGTCTCTGTGTGTGTGTATGTGTGTGTATGAAATGGTTTTAACACAAAGTACCAGGCATTCTTAAATCTGAAGTCCAACAATTTTTTCCTCTACGTTCTGTGAAATAAATGTTCAGCTACACATATAGCTCATTCAAATGTTCGTTGTAAGAACCTTTCCTCCTACCAAGGGATTCCCAAGCATCGTCTTTTTTTTTTTTCTTCTAATTTTTTCCTTTTAAAGATTTATTTATTTATTTATTTATTTATTCGCTTATTTATTTATTTATTTATTTGACAGAGAGAGAGAGAGAGAGAGAGAGATCACAAGTAGGCAGAGAGGCAGGCAGAGAGAGAAGAGGAAGCAGGCTCCCTGCTGAGCAGACAGCCTGATGTGGGGCTCGATCCCAGAACCCTGAGATCATGACCTGAGCCGAAGGCAGAGGCTTAACCCACTGAACCATCCAGGCGCCCCTCAAGCATTGTCTTTTAATCAGCACTTCCAATGTGTCTATTTTAAGGTTTGTAGCTGTTTTGAAGGGTAGGCCCTTTTACTGTGGAGCACCTTGGGAGAGCAAGGTCACTGTTGAGGAAATCGGGTTCTGAGCTGGGCAGGAGGGAGCCAGCAGGACTTGCTCGTCATTGGCCGGATTGGTCTCAAAAGCAGTCGTACACAGGAAGGGGCTGACAGCAAATTTCCAAGCACAGCAAAAGCCTCATTAATGCTGAACATGGAAGTCACACTTCAGCTTAAAATTTGCTGAAACAGAAATAAAAACATATAGAAGGCCCTTTGGGTCTTCATGTGTACAGAAAATATCAGTGCTGTGTTATTCTATGGGGTTCTATGATAATCAGGTTTGACTGCTTGTTTTTCAAGGAGCTTTTATCTTTAGATTCATTCTCGAGGCAAGCTCGTTTAGTGCAGTCTCCCCAGCGTGTTCAAGTGTGCACCAAGGACTTTCCTGCAAACAAAAACTTGGAGAGGGAATCTTAAAAAAAAAAAAAAAAAAGAAAGAAAGGAAAAGAAAAGCCTTCTGCATTGCAGTTAATGGGCTCTTACTGTCTGTTTTGCAGAGGATAAGCATAGTGTAGAAGCATGGTTAGTAGCTGACCAAAAAAAAAAAATTAAAGTGTTATTTATGTATTTTGCTCTTATAGTCTTTGTTTTGCTTTACAGAAAATGTATTTTGCTAGTTCAACCAACCTGGTAGGCCCTTAGCAGAATAAGAAATCAAGTGGTATATTTGCTTACCTTTTGAAAAGACTGTGGTATCTAACATTTTAGAGTTGGATCTTATTTTCTCATCTTGATTAATCCCTAACTTGCAGATGTAATGAATGGCAACTAGACATTTTTAAGATGATCCTTTGGAAGTTCAAAAACATTTCTAATGGGAAAAGAAAGTTCTTTGCGATGACTGGATTTTCACACCAGCCCACACAAGTCTAGTTAGGCCATGATATACTTGAAAGGACAATAGAAATAAAGAGTCTCAGGGCAGCGTTATTTTGGGGATGGAAAGAACACAGACACTAGAGCCAAAGAGACCTGAAGCCTGGGTTGAAATCTAGGTTAGCTGCTCACCAGTTTTGCAATGTTGGGCAAATAACTCTACCTCTGCAAGCCTCAGTGGCCTCACCCATCAAGTGGGGGTAAGGCCCTGATGCCAGGGACGCTGTTGTGAGTCCAGCATGTAGACTGAGGTCAGAGACTAGAGCCAGATGCCCAGTTTTGAATTCTGACTCTGCCATTTGCTTGCTAAGAATCTTGGACAAGTTACTTAACCTCTCTATGCATCAACTTCCTCACCTATAAAATGAAGATAAAATAGAAACTTACCTCTAGAGTTGTTGTGTTGATTGTGTTGGCTTAAGTCAATATACAGAAACTATTTAGAAAACACTGCGAAAGTGTTAGTTAATGTTGTTAGGTATGCTTCCTGTATCTTCTTTAAAAAATGTATAGCTATAGAGTAGAAATACTTTCCTACGAAATTGATTTGGTTCATTGTAACCTACCACTATATGTGGAAAAGAAATTTCACTCCCCAGAAGGAGAAAATGAAAAAATAGAGAAAAGGAGGATTATGTCTGGCCAAAACCACAGTTTCAGACACACCATTCAGTTTGTTTTAGAGGAATGTCAGGAGTTACCTATTCTTCACCAGAAGGAAAACAAGCAACAAGTCTCTGCAACCAGACATAGCAAGTATTGTTTTGAGAAAATGGAAGGGAGATCTCAGACATGCTTGGGCAAGATTATCATACCACTGCCTTTTAATTACAATTACCATGCTAAAAATAGTTGCATCGTACTTCATTCATTCATCATTGTCAGAGAGCCCCATTTATGGAATATGAAAATATTCAATGCCTTGCAAATGAACACAGCTGGACGTTTGAAACCTGGGTTGAAGTAGTAAATAGACTCAGAGTCTTAATGGATTCCTTTCCCCTGGTTACAATGAAATTGTTGTTTATCAGATATATCATTAAGTCCCAGGATTAGGCAGGGGTGGGGGAGGAAATGTGATTTTAACAGGGAGGTTGCCAACTCTTTTAGCTTCACTTACCTGGAAAGGTTAGCTCCTAAACATTGTAATGAGCCAGGGATTATGGCCAATCCTCCAAGATGCCAATATGGCACCCATGATAGGGGAAGAGAGTGGAGGAGTAAATGAGGTATGGATTATATGAGTAGAGCTAGTCACCTTCCTTTTCTAGAACCTGGTGTCCATAGGAAGCATGAAGTCTATGAGACCATGGCCTCTGGGAAAAAAATATAACTTCTTTTCTGGGGCCCAGACTGGGACCCTTGGATAAGGCAATGACTTAGCGTGGGGGGTGGGGTTGTGGTCTTATAGTGTGGACGTCTCTCAGCTCTTTAGTGGGTCTCTTAGTTCCTGCACAGCAGAGTGTATTCCCCAGAAGCAGGGCTTCAGGCTGGAGAATATCTGCAAATAAAAATCATGCTAAGCACCACGAATATGCTGTAAGTTATTTTCAATTTCTTTTTTTTCTCCCCAAATATGTTTATTTTAATTTT
>CM052815.1:37137126-37221380 GCA_028533885.1 Nasua narica | reverse complement strand
CTCTAACACCTAAGAGCAGATCATGTTGGAATTTTCCAGGGATCCCAGCTCAGCCAGGGCAAGTTATCTCAAAGGCTGTACAATTTGGATAACTGGTGAGTTTAAGGAGAGAAAACCAGAATAACATGAAATGGTGCCAGAGAACACATGAAATGTTCTGGAACAGTTGGCTCTCCTGGTTTCCTTTTAAAATCATTTTTATTATTATAAACAACTTTGCAGAAAGTTTGTCCCATAAAGTCTTCAATAAAATTATTCTCATATCTCTATGAACGCTTGCAAATTTGTCCCTATGTATACATCTTCCTTGCAACATTTTAGTTGCTCTGTATGTGACGGAGGTCTAACTTTTCATGTGGCATCATTTATCACATTATTTTCTTTCACTTTTTCTCTGTATGTATGTTCTAACTTTGTACTTCGCGTTTTAAAGGAGGGCATGATAGTTTATCCATGGAATAAAACAGCACATTTTCTCAAAGGCGAATCAACTTCTTATCCCTTCTTGCTCGACTGACAAAAAATAAAACAACACAACCCAAAGAAAAAACATCCCCCTATAACTTTCAGACAAGTTTTTTGTTGTTACTTTTTTAAAAAAGACTTATTTATTCCTTTTAGAAAGAGTGAGAGAGAGAGAGAGAGAACATGGATGGGGAGGGTGAAGGGGGCAGAGGGAGAGGGAGAGAGAGAATCCCAGGCAGACTCCCCAGTGAGCATGGAGCCTAACACAGGGCTCGATCCCAGGACCCTGAGATCATGACCTGAGCTGAAACCAAGAGGCCATCGCTCAACCTGCTGAAACACCCAGGTGCCCCATGCTGTGGTTTCTTTTTATACTCTATAAGATACTTTATTTGAATGTATTATCAATCCACAGTTAGGTGATAGAACAAGAATTTTGGTAGCCACAACTATAAAAATGGCTAATACATGGCAGGAACAGTGAACTGATTAAAGGACAAACATAAAAAAAATGTGTTTATCCATCTGTCTGTGCATTATAATGGACTTCAATGAATTTTATTGAAGTCCATGGCCACTCAGAGGCCACAGTGACCCAGTAGGGCTACACTGTGGAATCCCACCCACTCTTTATTCATTCAATCATTCTGCTGACATATTAGAGACTCTTCTCGGTGTGGGAGAGAGAGCAGCAAAAATGCCCTTTCACTCTCAGACCTCACTGCAGAGAACATAGCATAATTAAGTACATAACACAATGTCAGATAGCGGTAAGTATTATTTTTAAAAAACCAAAAAAAAACAAAAAACAGGGGCGCCTGGGTGGCTCAGTGGGTTAAAGCCTCTGCCTTCAGCTTGGGTCACGATCTCAGGGTCCTGGAATTGAGCCCCAGCATTGCATCGGGCTCTCTGCTCAGCAGGGAGCCTGCTTCCCCCCCCCCCACCCTGCCTGCCTCTCTGCCTACTTGTGATCTCTCGCTCTGTCAAATAATAAAACAAAATAAAATAAAATAAAAACAAAAGAGGTCAAGAAGGTAAAGGGGTAGAGAAGGACGGGGCTGGGCTACAAGGGGGCAGCCGCTATTTTTTACGTGTTTTTGTATTGAAGGCTAGTTGATACACACAGTTATATTCGTTTCAGGTGTACGACAGAGTGATTGGGCAGGTTTATGCCTTATGCTAGCCTCACCACAAAGGCGGAGGCCCCCTGTCACCATACAACGCTATTCCCATACCATTGACCCTAATACCTATGCTGTGCCTTTCCTCTCTGCGACTTCTTCATGCCAGAACTGGGAAGGAGGCTGCTATTTCAGGAAGGGTGGTCTGGGAAGTTTTCTTTGGTGTGGGGTCATTGGAGGGAGGGATTCCTATGTCTACATTTGTCTGTGAAAGGACACGTGTGTGTGCATGGAAAAAAACACAGCTCACTTTTACATCTCTTCATCGTCCTTCATGCATTCATCCAAGCAGTATTCATTTTTGCGAATGTGCTGCTGCTTTGATAGCTATGGGAGAGGGGAGTGAACCATAGAGGCATGGCGTCGGGCTCACAGAATCCATAGGAAGGCAAGAAGTTATTCCAAGTGGTGATAGCACTTTGAGAGAGGAAATACAGGGTGCTTTTTATGACTGGGAGGTCAGGGAAGGCTTCCCTGAGGAAGTGACCTTTAAGCAGAGAAGCAGGTGTGGACAAAGGCATTAAGAGTGAGGGAGATTTACAAGCACCGGGTCACTGTACAACTTTGTTTTGCTGATGACTTTAAACTTTGCCACCTATCTGATCTCCCAAGGGCTAAGAAGAAACAGCACTTGAGTATATTTCCTTGCCTCTCTCTGGCCGATATACAAATGCACAGGGAAATTATTTAGCAGTAGAGGAATAAAGGGAAAGACACAGCACAAGGAAAAAAATAATGATACAATCAAAACTCAATGACTCTATTTGTACCCAAGATTTGGATATCTTTATTTACAGTAAGTTCTATTGCAAATCAATCCTTTCGCTAGCTGGAGTGCCCTTTGAAACACAGAATTAGGGTAATAAATTTCACAAAGACCACTTATCAAGCTATAGTCATTTCCAGTTTTGTTTTTAATTAGACTGCCCATAAATTTTCTTGTGTCTTTAACATAAGATTTATGGCAGAGAGAGGAAGAAACAATGGCAGGAGGAGAAAACACAACCATCAGGAAAGAATGTCAGTTTTTTTCCTTGTCTATACTGGTTGATTCTTTGAAACCTGGTATGATAATGATGTAAGGTAGGAAAGCTGTGGGCCCATCTCATAAGGCTATAATTTATCCAAAACTGTTTATAATGAACAACAATTAGAAATGAGAGTTTTTCATAATGGTGTATAATGCCTCCATTCAATAGAATATACCATAGCCACTAGGACATCATGTCATAGAAGGCTGAATGGCATGGGGGAATGTTCACGATAGATCAATTTTAGAAAGCAGGATGACAACAAAAATTACAGTCTGATAAAAATTAGGTCAATATAATTACAAAGAACATATGGCAAAGAAATATATTGATTTTTTTTTAAATTTTTTTATTAACATATAATGTATTATTTACCCCAGGGTACAAGTATGTGAATCATCAGGCTTACACATTTCACAGCATTTGCCATAGCACATACCCTCCCCAATGTCCATATCCCTACCCGCCCCCCCCCCACCTCCCAGCAACCCTTAGTTTGCTTTGTGAGTTTAGGAGTCTCTTATGGTTTGTCTCCTTCCCCATCCCATCTTGTTTCATTTCTCTTCCCCACACCCCCATAACCCCCTGCCCTGCCTCTCAAATTCTTCATATCAGAAATATATTGATATTTTAATAGGAGTTATATCTGCTTAATGAAGTTATAGATTATTTTCTTCATTTTTTTCTTCATGTGTTTTCTGAATTTTTTTGTCACAAAAATGTATTCGTTTTATCATCTGAAAAAAAGGCAATGGATGTTTTTGTCTTTTTTTTTTTTAATTGCAAAGAGAAAGGAGATATTTAAGCAGCAATCATTCTTACAGGGCACACACATCCTTGTACAAATGGGAGTTATCCTCAGGTAGGTTTTGAATCAGTAGCTTTTACGTGACTGAAGTAAAGGACCCAGAAATGGACTCTGTTGCTTGGGATAGTGTTGGGGGGTTATTGGCTTTTATTTAAAAAACAAGAATAGCAGCAACGAAAAAAAACAAAGGGAGCCAAGGAAAATAAAACTTCACAAGGAGTAATGCTTTAAAAAGAATAATTCTTGGGGTGCCTGGGTGGACTTAGTCGGTTAAGCGACTGACTGTTGATTTTCAGCTCAGGTCATGATCTCAGGGTTGACATTGAGACTGAGCCCCAAGTAGGGCTCCATACTGGGTGTGGAATCTGTTTAACATTTTCTCCCCCTCTCTCGCCCTCTCCCACTGCCCCTCCACAACCCGCCCCCCACAAAAGAGTAATTTTTCTAAATTTTTCTATTACAATCCAGAGGTTTAAATAATGCCCCTAGAAACATTGCTTATATCTCATTATCCAACTTCTGACCTTTTAACTGGAATATGTATGATGCATTCTTTAATAGCATATTCTAGATCTGTTTGTGGGGTTGACCCTTTCTTTTGTTCATGGTGAGCGTGTGTGCATTTGTGTAACCCACCTTTATTTTTGTGGTCTTTGGATTTTGTGTTATGCTTAGAAAGATCTTTCGAGTTTATAAAAATTTTACCCTTATTTTCTTCCAGTGTTTTGACAGATTTCACTCTTTACAGTTAAATCCTAAATAATGATGGGTTACATTTTACTGTAAGGATTAGGGTAGAGAGCAAACTTAATGTGTTTCCATATGGCTAGCTGGTTGTTTTAGTACCATTTATTGAAAACTCCACATTTTTTTCTCAGTAATTTAAGTCAGCTTAACTCAGTTTTCATGACTTTTGTGTCTGTTTCTAGATCCTATACTTTTTTATTCATCTCTTGATCTGTTTCTTCTTTTTTTTTTTTAAGACTTTATTTATTTGAGAAAGGGAGAGAGAGAAAGAGAGAGAGCACCACACACCCAAATGCATGAGGGGGAAGGGGAAAGGCCATCAGGAGAGGGAAAGGCAGACTCCCCACTGAGCAGAGAGCCCTGACATCCCATCTTGAAATCTTGACCTGAGCCTAGGCATCTGCTTAATCCACTGAGCCACCCAGGTACCCCTCTTGATCTGTTTCTAAACCAATACTAGACTATTCTAATTACTACAGTCTTGTAGCATGCTTTGATAATGTTAGGTAAAATCCCCCAATTCATCTCATTTCAAAAGCGTATTATAATTTTTTTTTTAGTTAATGCATTTCTTAAATGACTTAACACTTTGCTTTACTAATGCAAATGGAGATACATTTATATATACACATACATTCATATATATACACATATATATACTATATAATTTTGTATATATGTGTGTGTATATATACAGATGTGTATATGTATATATACACATACATATATATACATATATACACACATATATAGGTATTATCCAGAGATTGAACTTTAGTGCTACTCGTTCTAGCAAAGCAGGGCAAAAATCATGCCAATTTTTTGAAGACAGTGTCTATTTGTTCTTTAGGGTTTCTGTGGAGAAGTAATGAGTAATGTGGTCGCTGGTGTTTTGTCTCCCTCTAGCACACACCCCTCAGCCAAATGGAAAAGCCGGTTTAATATTTGAGCACCAAGATCTCTGGAATCTTGGCCGCGTCCACAAGCAAGGTCTAGCCTAAAGCCCAATTACACGGTCTAAGACACATTCCAAATGAGGTGTTATGGCTCTCCCTTTCTGGGCTGCTATGACCATCCCATTCAGAAAAGAGCCCAGGAAGGTCTTTTCAAAAGCAACTGAAAGTTAGAAACAGCTGGTCAGCCCACTGATGCCTGATTTTTAGAAGTTCCATTTTTGTATGCCTACATAGTCAAACTTGTTTTAAAAAATAAAATCACACCTACACACATAAACATAAACCACTTGTAGTTGGGTCAGCCACAAAGAGATAGCTATGATTTTTTTTCCTAATTTCCCTTTAAATAACAAATGTCTTCAAAATGTGATCTGTATGGCCTGACACCATGTTGTTGTCACTCCTTCCTGTCCGTGATTTCCCTAATTTCCTATGGCAGATCTTCTGGCTCTAGAAACAGTTTTAGTAAAACAGCTTTCTTACAGTCAACCTCTTTGGTGTTCTAACCAAAACCTTTGTCTCAAGTGTTAAGTTTCCCTGATCTCCTAAAACTTGTGGGCTGAGACTTTCTCTGAAGTCTCCCAAACCCAGCTGTTCACTCCGTACTTCTCTTGCTCTTCTCACTCTATTTTCTCCTGTTCTGATTCTTTGTTCACTGCAGTAGGCACCTGTGGGGAATCTTGCTCAGCTCATGCCCCAGACTTCAAGAACGACCTGTCTGAGCCGCTCCTGCTCTCTCTTTCTCACCCAGTGGTGGAAAGCATTCGTGAAGGGCCATGTACAAATGGCGTGGAAGGTGAAAAGCTACAGAGAAAGAGAGTCAAAAAGCACACGGGCAGAGGGAAGACAAGTCCAGAGGACACATGATTCTGGAGAGAGGAAGAGATGGGGACTGCTTTGTGCCAATGGCACCTCAGTTCGGAGGACTAGCCGTGCTTCTTACCGTGAAATCTTGTCTCCTCCCAATAAACCTCCCCCTTTGGGCTTAAGTTTGTTGAAGAGGCTTCTGTTTCTTGCATTCCCTAAATGTGAGGTGACACCCCTGAGCCCAAATCTGTGTCTCTAAAATATGAAGTTTCTTTGTTTTCCAAGGGCATCTTCTAAAGGAAGAGGCAATTTACTTGAAGTAGTAAAGAGTGCGAGCACTGGGTTCACATTGCCTAATTAGCTTGAGATCTCAGGACCTCTGTGCTTCAGTTTCCCCATCTGTAAAATGGGAATAAGAAGAGTATTTACCTTACAGGGTTTTGTGAGAATTGAAGAGTTGATGCATATAAAGCTCTTAGAATAGCACTTGACACATTGTAAATGTAAATGTAGTAAATATTGTTATTACTCTTATTTATAGCAATACATTCCTACCTGGCTTTCTGTAAGAACCTTAACATGCCCACTCTAGAACGTCCCAGCTTCCTTCCAGAGAAAACACAGCTACCTAACTTCCGGGTCCTGTCATTGGCTCCTCCATTCAATCCAGCAGTCCTGAAATTTGGTTTCGTGTCTGCTTGACTTTGGGGCCTGGGCTTATTCCATTAGACTAGCAGTTCCCAAATTGGACGGCCTCCCGGGTACCAAAGATTTTTGAAACAGAATCTTCCAAATTAGGGCTTGGGAATCTGTATTGAAACAAAATGAAAAACTCCTCAGTGAATTCTAATGGACCTGGCCGTTGGATCAGAGTTTGGGAAACGACTGTGGATTACACTGCTTTATCCTCACTGAATTTATCTGTAAAGTCTGTGCAGTGAATACGTCCTCTATAGAATTGCTAACCTAGTATGTGTTGAATCCTTACTGTGTGCCAGGTACTATGCCAAAGGCTTTCTATCTATTGTCTCATTTAACTCACAGCAATCTTGTGAAGTAGATACTAGACTAACCCCATATCACAGATGAGGAAACTGTTCTTGCTTGATAAAAGTCATTCAGCTGGCAAGTGTGGAGAGTGAGCAAATCAACTGCTGGAGTGAATGAGCATAGTATATTGATAATGTATTTAAAGCATCTGATACACAGTAGGTGCTCAATAAATGTTCCCTTTCTCTTCCTTTTATTTATGTGATTTTATTTGTGCCCAGTGAATTTTAGATTTTGGACAACACTTTGACCTTAACAGTGCCCAGAGAATTAAAAAACAGTATTCTGGAAGGTAGAAAATAAAAGGGAAGTGGGTATCACTGGAAGATGGAGGTTGCTTGGGATCTTCAACAGGGAGAAACACAAGTATAGTTACATATGGAAGAACAGGCTCACGCGAGGAGAAAAGGGTAGGTTGGTCACTGAGGGTAGGAAAGGTCAGGGTGATGAACTTGAAGAGAGGAGAACCAAGGCATGAAGGTAAAACCACACCATCTCAGAGAGGCAGAGTCCTAAAAGAATGCCTGTTCCAGGCCCCTTCCCACCACATGGTCATCCAATTCTTTTTTTTTTTTTTTAAGATTTTATTCATTTATTTGAGAGTGAGAGAGAGCACAAGTGGGGAGCTGGGAAAGGGAGAAGTGGAGCCCAGTGTGGGACTCGATCCCAGAACCCTGAGACCATGACCTGAGCTGAAGGTAGACACTTAACTGACAGAGCCATCCAGGAAGCCCCTGGTCATCCAATTCTTATGTAGATGCTTTCTGTGACAGGAAATTCAACTTATCAAGGCAGAGGAGGTCCTAGTTGTTAGAAAACTTTTCATAGTGTCTCATTCTAGAGGTTCTACCTGCAGGTCCCCCTTCCACTCTTTAGGTCCCTGAAGGACGAGTCTAATTTCTCTTTTATTTGACAGCCCTTCAAATTTTTGAAGACAGTTACCTTGTACCTCCTGAGGCAAAACCTTCTTCCTTTAGTCTTTCCTCATATGACACAGTTCCCAGCCTCTTGACATTCTGGTCCCCCTCCTTGTGCAGGTGTTTACTTTTCCTTTGCAAAGCCTTAATAGGAGACAATACTCTCCTGTGTCATGACCAACACTGGGTCGTACTGTAACATCCAATTTGCTTTATATGTCAGACTCCTATCGATGCAGCCTAAGACAGCATTCATTTATTTGGGCAGCCATACTGAGGACTCAGATCGAATTGTCTGTCACCTGAGACCCTTTAGGTTTGCTCTTATATGCATCTGTTAAGATTCCTCTGTGTTTCAGCAGTTAGTTTCCCAGGGTAGGACCCCTACATTTAAAATCCCTGTAAGGGCTAGCTCACTGCTCCCACATTGCCTTTGGCTTAAGTTATGCAATGGCATTTCTTCCCCTCCTGGTTTTGTGTCATCTAGAAATGTGATGCAAATCCTCTGGGTTTTCATTCAGAACACTGATAAAAGTCCCAAGTCTAAACCTCGGAGAGAGCCTTCTATCATTCTGATGGTAACTGGTATGATATGAAGGTTTTGAAGTCAAACCTGGTTTGAATTATGGCTCTGCCTCCAGCTGCGTGACATTGGACTAGCTGGTTGAAGTTCAAGTTTCAGTTTCCTCATCAGTAACATGGGGTTGTGAGGATTAAGAGAGAAGAAGCAGGGAAAGCATTTAGCGCATAATTGATGAAGCACAAATATTGATTCCCACCCCCCACCCTGCACCCTTCCTTCAGGTCATCATAGATTCATTAATCAGGCATCTTTAGGTTATGGTTACTTAACCAGTTACTGGTCCAATTAATTCTACTACAACCCAGGCTGAGATTTCTTTATCTTGTCCACAATATCTGGTGAAGTACATTGCTAAAAGGCCACTTATATGGAGTGGTTTCCTCATGAAATCAGGGCAGGGACAAAGTAAACAGCAATGATTCCACTGGCATATAGGTTTAGGAAAAATAGGAAGCTACCGATGAAGTTGGTGGACCTCGAGAACAGTCAATATTCAGACCACCAGCACATATTGGGCAACCACTCTGTGCCTGGCAATGAGCTGGGGACAAAGGGTTTTACCACCATTAAAACGCAGTGTCTGTGTGTGTTCAAGGAAAGAGGCTAGAATTCTAGAATCTTGGCTAGTCTGGGTCACAGAATTGAGTGAAGTGATTTCGTTGCATTTGTTCCCGTATCCAGTCAGCAAACACTGAACCAAGCACTTGCTAGGGGTCAGGCTCCTGCCCCAGCCCCTCCATCTCACTCGCATTAGGCGATCCAGGGGAGCTGGGTGAGTATGAGAAAAAAGAAGGCACCGCTCTCGCCCTGCTATCCAGGGAGGTTAAAATCTGGAAGGTTAAGAGATCTTTGTGCTAAAGGCCCTCTACTAAGGGCTTGAGACACAAAAATAAGACGGATTCGCTGTCTTCTCAGTACCTAAGATGTGCTCTGTTTTGAAATACTTATTTTTGGTAACTATTGGTTTCCTTCCGTCTCACTCCCTGCACAGCTTTTCGCCGCCGAGTGCACGGCCGCCGCGACGGAGTCTGCCACACAGTAGGTGGTCAAAACCCCGCGGCTGGAAGGAAATGCGATGGAGTCGCCGCGGGCTAGAGTTCTGTCTCTTCCACCGCGACAATGACAGCTGCGACGGGACGCTTGGAGGTCAAGGCGACCGAAAGGAACGTAAGAAACTTGGATGGGGAAGCCTTCTAGAAATACGAAGTATTCGTTCTCCCGTTTGGACTTTGGCAAGCCAGGCTGTTTTAGGAAGGGTCTGGCACTCGGTGTTCCTAAAATTGGTTTCCTAGATGGAGTTGGAGGGAGGCGAGGGAGGAAACGCTGCTTTTTGTCAGGGTGCCCGAGGGAAGGAGGGGAAGGAGGAGGGGTGAGACCTGTGAGCCAGAGCTAGCCAGGGACCTGGGGAAGAGGGACAGCCCAGGAGACCGCAAGGAGTGCGGCGTCTGCACCCGCAGTGGCCACCGCGAGCGGGAGACCTGAGGGGAAGGGAGAGGGCAGGGGCAAGGAAATCCAGGGAAAGCACGCTGATTGGTCCTCTCCTCGGGGCGTGCGCTTCTGTGCGCCCAGCGATTGGTGGCGGGAAAGTAGCAGGTAAATCGGCCCCCGCCGCCCCGCCATTGGTCAGCTGGCGCTCTAGCTGCTACGCCACTGGGCAGCGAGCCGCCGAGCCGCGGGCGGATTGGCTGGGGACGACCGCCGAGACCGGCTCCCTTCGGGCGCCCGGATTGGCTGGTGGAAAGAGGCAGGTATCCGGGCTCTGGGGCTCCTCCATTGGTGGGCGGGGAAGGGGGGGTTGGGCACAGCGATTGGTGGGCGGGGGGCCGGGCCTGGGCCGGCGGGGAGCGGATTGGTCGGAAAGTAGGTTAGTGGTGCGACATTTAGGGAAGGCAGAAAGTAGGTCAGGGACGGAGGTGCCTGTTTACCCGCGCCGGACTCACCGCCGCCGCCGCCGCGGGATCCGAGTGGGGGCGCGGACGCGGGCGCTCCCGCGAGCCACGGTGAGTGTCGGGTTGGCCGCGGCCAGCGGCGCGGCCCCGGGTACCCCGTCGGGGGCCGTTAGCACCCTGGCAGGCGCGGCGCCCCAGCCGCCGCCCGGGGCGCAGCCCGGCCGCCGGGGAACCCTGCCCGACGTGCCCGCTGCCGGCCTTAAAGGGCCCGTGCCCGCTCCCTGCCCCCACCCAGCCTCGGGGAGGCTGCGCCCCTTAAAGGCGCCGCGCCCGGCCGCCCCCATCCTCTCTCGCGGGGGCTGGCGCTGCAGGGTAGGGCGGGCAGAGGTGCCGCAGGCGCCTTAAAGGGAACGGGAAAGTGTCCGCGGGAGTACCCACCTCCCCTCCGCGGGCATCACTACCTGACGGGGAGCTGGGGGGAGGAAGCAGCCAGCTGCCTCTTAAAGGGACAGCTCCGCCCTTTGGGAGCGGTGATCCGGCTCGGGGCGAGTCCTAGGATGTATCCTTGGGAGCTGGGGGGGCCCTTGCGAGGACCATTCTTGACGGCTGCACCCCAAGGGCGTTGGGCAAGCAGTGCCTCTTCTGCCCTTCCTCCCCATCTCCTCCACTTCCCTTTCGGGAGCCTGCGGGGCTGGCAGGGGGCGGGAGGGCGTCTCCGTCGGGCTTGGGGAGTGCGAGTCTGCTCGTCCCTTTGGCCTCGTCGCGGGGCCTTGGCGCAGCACCCGGGAATCCGGGGACCATAATGGGGCAGACCCCAGGTTGCGAACTTTCGTCCGGCCTGCGCCGTCTGAGTCCTCGGCGTCCCCGGGAGCATCCTCCGTGGGTCTTTGAGCAGGTGCCCGACGGCACGGGGATGTCGCCCGGCGTCCCAGTGTGGGCCCGCCGCCCGCCCTAAGAGCCCTGGAGCCCCGCGAAGGGCGCAACGAGGCTAGCTCTAGCACCGGATTTGACAGATGTCAGAAAAGAAAGGTTCCCGCTCTCGGTTGCCGGGCGTTGACAGCCAAGAGTGCTCTCGTTTGCTCGGAGATGGAAGTGGAAGAGCAGAAATTAATGCCGACCTTGTGGGGCTTGAGTCAACGACCACCGAGGGGTCTTGAGAGCCGGCTGCGGACCGTGGGCAGGTGTCGGAGGGTAGGCGCAGGGGAAGAAAGGGTTGCACTGGACATTGGTGTCGGTTGTCACTATAGGTACTGGCCGATGAGGGAGCAGGCTGACACCCCTCGCCCCACATTCCCTACCCCCCTTTCCCTCCTCCGCTTTAGCCCCTTGGCCCCTTCCCGGTCCAGTAGCGTTGTCTGGTCGCTTTGGCGCTTGCCAGTTGCTTCTCCCTGCTTACAGAGCTACTCCTGGGCATGGAATTATTAGCCAAGTTATCTCACCCAGCTTCCAGAAATAACATTCAGTATTTGTGAGGAAGCATTTACCTGTATTTCCAGGGTCTTCGTTTTAAAAAAAATCCACAAAAGCTGCCCATTAGCTGCACCTCGTTTCCCACAACGCTGGCTTGTCCTTCTGACATGTGCTGCTGTTCCCCCTTTTAATCTATTTTAATATGACAACTATTATTTTAATTCTTCTGGTTCCATTGATATCAGGATCTGTCAATTTGGGTTGGTGGAGTTTTTAATTAATGTACTGGTTGAATCATGAGCTTAAAATAATCATTGCTGCTCCTGAGCAGTTTTGAATAATCTCATGCTCTTCGTGCTTGCAAAGGTGGGGGGGGGGGCGGGGAGTCACTGCTGTTAAATTTCCATATCAATGAAACTCAAATATTTTTTTA
Source organism: Nasua narica (assembly GCA_028533885.1). NCBI lineage: Eukaryota > Metazoa > Chordata > Mammalia > Carnivora > Procyonidae > Nasua > Nasua narica. The sequence continues at coordinate 37,209,103 of CM052815.1, read as the reverse complement.
AAAACACAAAATTGAAAAAAAAACCCCACAAAATTGAATCTTTTGGTCCATGATCTGTTACTGAGTTCACTTTACTGATAAGTCTTTAAAACAGCTTGTTGGACCTATTTAGAAGGCTTTGAAATCGCCCGTATCATCTGAAGCGGGATCTGTGGAGATGCTTTGGTTTTGATAGTGGCCAGTGAGTAATAATAATAATTTAAACTACAGTTAAATCCGTGCCTTATGCCAAGCCCTGAAGTTTAAAAGGAGGGAGAGAGAAAGGAACCGGTGGTGGGAGAGCATGAGCCTGAGGGCCAGAACATGCTGGTTCTGGCCCAGACTTGGGAGCTTGTGGCTGTGCCACCCGGGGCGAGTCACTGAGCCTTTCTGGGTCCTATTTGCCGCAGGTGGAAAGTAAGGCAGTTGAACTAGGTGATCTCAAAGGTTCGTTCTGCTCTAGAGTTCTCTGCATCTCTAAATATGTAATACATTTGAGTTCAGGTTGGCATTTACCCCCGGAACATCTAAGCTGAAGTCCTATTTTCATAGGAAACTTCAACAGAACAACAGATGGGGTTTTAAAGACTCCATTTCGAATGATTTAGAAAATGATGACGACTCAGGAGTTTGCCTTCTGCAGAAGAGGTTTGCCTACGGCACAGAAGAATAAGGAAGTGGCTGTGTTTTCAGATTTTTCCTTCCACGCCACCATCTTTGTGCAATTCATATACTAAACAGTGAACAAGCCCCATGGAAAGACTTGGCTGTGTTAACAAAACTGCATGAGAATCTATAGAAACTAAATATTTCATATCTCTCTGGTGTAAGAGTTGCTTTCCTTCTGTGAGCTCTCTTCTGTTTGTGATTGCACCATCAGCTCTGAGGCTAGTAAGGGAGAGTCAGTTTCAAAGAAGCAATTTCTGCACCTTACCATGTTATAGTTATGGAGGGATTTTAGTTGGCATCATGGTTGATGCTTGCAGGGAAGTAAAAAATCCTCCCTAGACCTTGTGATTTAGTGAGGATCCCGGAAACACAGGCATGTCACCCTCTCGCCACCATGTCTCGCCTCATTGCCACTTTGCCACTTTGTCACAACACCCGGACTTACCCCAAACACCCACCCTGGATTTTCTCCTCTTTCTCTCTCAAAACAAGACCTGCTCAGACTTGAGCCCCCTCGGCATCTTCCTTCCTGCCCAGAATGTCCTGTCTTCTCCACCCTCCCACCCCCTTGTCTCCTCCTCTCTTTCCAGTTCAGAAAAAGCAGCTGGATCTCTCCTCTGTTTCTTTTCCGTGCGCCTTCCCTTTGGGCGGGAGCCTGGACTCCCATGGCGGGACCTGGGACTTGGTTCTGATTAGACAAGTGCTCGACCCCTCTGACCGCAGGCTCCTCCTCTGCGGTGCAGTGACAGTGCCTGCCTCACAGTCTGTGTGAGGATCAAGGGAGATGGTGCGTGTCAAATGTCCTCCCCCAGGGCCTGCTGCCACTCCCTCCCAGCGCTGCCAGGGTCCTGCCCCCCTGAAAATCCTCCATGCTGTTTGTCTTTCCCTCCTCACCAACGCCAGAGAAGCCTTCATCTGAATTTAGGAGAGGAAGAATTGGAGGAGGAGGACGCAGCCCTTCTGCGGGCCCGCAGTGCAGCAGGCGGCTTTGACTTGTCTGTCCGTGGTACCCCCGTGGTACCCCTGAATCCGTGCGTCTCTCTCCTCCCCGCCCAGCAGCCCCTCACAGGGCCGTGTGCGTTCACCTCTTCCGCTCTGTCGTTTGCTCTGTGCCTAGCGCCCGCCCTCTGCCTGCTCTCCTCTAGCACACTTCTCTGTACTTCTTCAAGATCTCCACCAACTTTAGGTCTTGAATTCCAGGGCCCTGTCCTTAGTCCAGAATGTTGTTCTTCACATCTGTGCAGCTGTTCCCCTACCTTTCTTTCCCTCCGTCTTGAGCCTTTGGGCCACGATGCTTTCTTGGTTCGCTTCCTACACACCATAAAGTCAGGTTTTTGTCCTGGCCCATTTTCAGTCCTGATCTGTCTCTCCTGCTTCAGCTGCCAGTGGGTTCGTTGTAGACATTAACGGCAGCCAGGAGCCAGCATTCATGACCTTGGAGTTCTAGGTTGCAAACTGCTTGCGAGCGCTGTCTCATTTCTTTCTCGTAACACGCCGGTGCCTGTGCCCCTTCACCACCGAGCTGTCCCTAGAGGCAGTTTGTTGGAGTGGTGAAAAGTGCAGACTTTGGAGCAGATCGCACATCCTAACTGTTCCTTACCAGCTATGTGACGTGTGGCCAAGTTGCTTTGCTCTCTGTGTCTTGGTAAACCTCGATTATATGACTGGGATCTCTGGAGTCCTTACCTCCAAGAGTTGTGGTATAGATTAAATGAGTTAAAACTATTAAAAAATAAATGAAGCCCTTCATGGCACATAGTGAGCATTCAGTGAATGTTAGCTCTTGGCACTTCTGCTCCTTCTCGCCTCTTCGTACCCAGCCTGCCTGTCCATGGCACATGACCGTCTAGTCAAACCGAAAGGCGTCTGTTGCCCAGACCAGCCCTTGGCCCATTCCATGTTCCAACTTTCTCATGTCAAAATCTTACTCTTCTCTAAGACCCAGCTCAAATGCGTGGTCCTCCAGGAACAATTTCTTCATTGTGTTTTTCTTCCCCCCACACCTGGCAGCAGTGTCCCCTGGCCCTTGGTTTAGCTTGAATTCATAGATACTGCTACCTTTATATTGTGCTGGGCTGTCTCTGGGACTCTCTCCCCTGCTTGCTCAGGCCGAGCACTTTGGGGAGAGTTCATCTTGGTTTCCCCAAATCTAGGCATAGGGAACCTTTCAGGATGTGCTTGTCCAATCTAATCAATTAGTGATCTTTGAGGGGGAGGAGTTGGAATGGGTTGCATCAGGGACACACGTTGGACATGGCCATGAACAGTTAGGTCTACAGCAAAGAGAGGTTTGAGATTGGGACTTAATGTGGTAGGGGGGGATGAGATTGAATAAGCTTTAGTCATCTTTGCTTTAGGGGAACGTTGAGTGCTGGCATATGATGAGAAATGATTTTTTACGTTAGGACATGCTGTCCTTTTAAACAGTATAAACTCATGGTTAAAGAAGGGGGTGGAGGTCTGCCTGATTTCCTTTTCTGGTTAACACTTTACCCATTGGATGTTGTACGTTTACTGAGTAAAACATTTACGTATATTTATGCCTTCAACTGCTGTTTGAAATGTGTGACCTGGGCCATTTAGTTAGCTTGAGTCTGACTTAACCTCATTTGCAAAACAGAAATAACATTACTGATGGCATTAGTGGCTAACGTTTATTGAACACTGTCTGTGTGCCCACAAAGATGTTAGTCACCTTATGTTTATTAACGTGTTTAACCTTCATCACAACCCCATGAGGTAGGCACCGTAATTATCCCTTTTTTTTTTAAACAAGTGATGTGGTTTTGGAGACTGCCCGAGGTCACTCAGCTGGTGTGGGACGGGCAGGATCTATGCCCAGAGGACTCCAGAGTCTGTTCTCTAAGCACTGTTGTCGGGGCCTGCTGGATTGTGGGGGGCGGGGGGGAGCCAGCATCTGAAACGCTGTGTGTGCGGTGCCCGGCACGGTGCTGGAAGGCAAGCAGGCCCGCGGAGGTTGCTAACCCATCTTACTGTTGACACATGTGGTCCTGCCCCTTCTCTTTAGCACGACCAAAGTCCTCTGCGGCAGGACACCATGCCCGTTCCGATGTCACCCAAGGAGCAATTCCAAGGGCTCACGAGCATTCTTCTCACATCGTGCTGCACACGTCTGTCTCTCTTACTTCCCCTTGCCTTTCTGCCGCATCTCTCTGACATGGGCCTCGCGAGGCTCAGCCAGCCCCTCCCTGGGCAGCTCTGGGCACTGTATGAACCTTCCAGCAGAGCTCGGTACCCCTTGCCTTCCTGGAGCCACCCGCGGAGCTCCTCACTGGGGAGGAGACCTTTTCAAGCGTCTCTCACCTTCTTCCTCCTCTCTCCAGCTTCTTAACCCGAAGGCAGGCATCAACAGCCTTGGTGTATATATATATTTTTAATACCAGTTGTTTCCTGAATACATTTAGATAGTAAGAGAAACATTGTCTTATGTCAAGAACCTGTTACATAAAAATGTGTTATATAATGTTCAAATATATACTGCACAGTGGAATTAGATACCACTTTTTTTTTTTCCTCCAAAGAATAGAAAGATAATAAACACAGGCTATACTGAAGGTAATTAAACTTGGATTTGGAAGGCATGGAAAGACATGCTGTGCCCTCAGAGCTATTGTTTGGAACCTCTGTTATCCTCCTTGAGAGCTCCAAGTGTAGGATGTATGGGAAGTTGACCTGAATCTGCCATGGAATGCTATTGTGAAACATTCTGGAAATTGTCTTTTTCGGAAGGGGGGGAGTTCCTTGACATCTTGCTTACTTGCGTTTTTCTCATATCCAAACAGAGGGAAGAAGCTCTTTTTGCCCCTCGTACTTAGACCAGTGAGGTCACCTTCTAACCAGTTTTCTGTTCTACCCTCTATTTCCTTAGTTCTTCCCATGCAACAGGGCCAACTTTGCCTTCCAGAAACAGCCCTGTTGCCAGCGGCCTGTGGTTGCCGCCCCCGTGTCCAGTGCTCCAGGCTCTCCAGAGTTGGACCCTGTTCCCCCTCAGCGGCCCTGCTCCTCCACTCCAACCCCCATTCCCAGATGGAGCCAGGTGCCGGAGGTTCCCTGCTGCCGGGCTCTGCCCTCCCCTGCCTCAGCCGTCCCCATGCCTTCCTCCTCTCTGCTGTCTGTCTTGCTCGCCTCTCCCCCTTGACCCGAGGGGCTTGTCCTCTTTGTCCTAGCCTGCCTCCAATTGCACATCTTGGGGAAGCCTCCTCTGGTGACATTTGCCCCTTTCACATACACGCTCTGTCTCTCTTTGTCACTTTTGATTGCCAGCCATTAGTTCAGAAGCAGTGCACTTCATAATTAGCAAAGTATCACATTGTAGCTAATCAGAATGGCCAGTTCTCTCATTTTTTAATCATTTCCCGAGTAAAAATCTTGTCCCCACTTCCCATTCTCCAGCTGTACTCATTCAGCTCTTCAGTGTGGTGGGTTGGATGCCTACTGTGTGCACAGCACGGTTACAGGCGCTGGAGATACCGCAGGGAACAAAACAGAGTCCCAGCCGGAGGCAGATCATGAACAGTTGAAGATGTTCGCTTCCCATAGTGATCGATGCAAGGAAGTCAATCACATAGAGTAAAACAACAGTGACGATGCATGGTGGGAGGGAGGTCGCTTTAGCTGGGTCCCAAGGGGAGGCCTTTCTGCAGAGGCAACATTGAAGCTTAGCTGCAGGAAGATCTGGGGGAAAGTGTCCCAGGAAGTCGGAACAAGTGCAAAGGCCCTGAGGTTGGAAGTAGCTTGTTTCTGAGGAAGGTAAAGGCCTGGTAACTGGTTTATGTGTTCCTTGTGGGCAGATATTTCATCCTCCCTGTAACTGGAGCCCAGTGCCGGAAAGTCCCTATAAATACATGCAGAATGGGAGCCTTGGCCCTTAGTTATATCTTGTATAAATAGCAGTTAACTAGACTCTGCACAGAAGGCTTTTAATAAAACTTTATATTGCACACAAATTAACGGTTCAAAAGGTTTTCCCATAAATGTGCCCCTAGCACGTATCACCAACTATTGCCGTTTTCATTGTGTTGAGTGCAGGGCTTCAGCCCTCACAAATCTGTTTCACATGTGTGGCCATCTTCTAAGCAGGTCTGTTCCAAGAGTTCATTTGTAAGGCACTTGAAACCTGGGATGAATTTTTCTATAGAAAAAGATGAACCAACTGGTGGCTTAATCCCCCGGCAAGCCCACAGAACGTCATTTTGCGCTGACTGTGGCCGAAGCCATACTGTTTAGTGCTGAAGTATCCTTCAGCATTACCTACGCCTTCTGCAGCTGGACCCCCTCGTCTAGATGTGGCATTCTAGGTCATTTACTGTCAGCATCAATGGGACCCATCTCCTCCTGTTTTTCTGGTCTGCCAAAAGTTTTCTGACAGGTATTCTTGCCATGATGCCTTAAAGATTTAGCTCCCCACGTTATATACGAGCCCGTGGCATGTAGAGTGTGGGGAGAGCCCTACCCCGGGAGCTGGGAGCACCCGGGGCCCAGTCTCGGCCCCACCCCTGACTTGCTGACTAACCTCGAGGAAGCTCCCCCCACCCCCCACCGAGCTTTGATTTCCCAGGTCCTTCTTGGATATAAAGGCCTGTTTTCTCACCACCATGGGAAAACATACATATATTTCATTGTTCCAATCTACCCTCAAACGGCTGCCTCCAGTTTCTTCTTAAAGAAGTAGATGTACTCAAATAATGAGGAGCTCAAGAAGTTCCCGTGTATGGTGCTCAGCAGTTAAAAAACACACTCCGTCTGCACCCTCATTCTGATCTGCTATCTTTCTTAATGAGTGGAAAGAAATTTCGTCCTAGAACTTTCGGTCCAGATAAGATTCCTGTGTTCTTGGCCAATTTATCTTCCATATAATTATGTAAACTGGTTTTTCTTTTTAACTCTTAGGGATAAAAATGGTGACTATGGTTTGTTACTTATGAATTATACTTCTAAGTGCCCTTAGGGAATGGAATGAATTTGCAGGAGAGAGCAGAGCTGAAAGAGTGTGGGATCAAAAACAATTTTAAATGTTAAATGCAAAGCTATTTTCAGTATCCTGCTGGAGGAAAAAAAAATTTTTTTTAAGGCTTTCGATGATAGAAGAGGTTTCTGCTCCAAAGGAGAAAAGAGCCTCAGGTTTTACAGTGGTGAAAACTAGCTAACGACCACCCACCCTTCCTCCTTGCCCCTCTGTGTTTCGCTTTGATGTCATGAGCCACATTTGCTACTTGACAAGTTTGCCTTTTAAAGGACTCCGGGACCGAGATGTTAGGGAGTTAGAGCTCACGTGGCCCAGGGCGCAGGGCGCTTTGCTGCAGACTTCGCCACCAGATTCGAGAAGAGAAGCCTCCCTTGGGATTGAAGCAGCACTTTCAGCATGGCCTCTGTGTGGTCAATTGTGAATGAGATTTTTTTTTTCTTTCCTTACGTGAAGGCACAGCAAGGAGTTGGGGCAAGAAGTTTCTACTGGATTTCACTTTGGAGCTGGAAGGTGGCATGATACCTAGCCTTCCTCCTTAGATGCTAGGCTCTGAACAGGAATTGTTTCTCTTTTGTTCTTGGCTGTGTCACCACAACTAAGACAGCGTAGAAAGTAGTCACTTAATAAATACTTACCAAATGAAAGAGCTCAGCCTGAGAAAACCTCAACTTTCCTTTCCCTGTCTAGCCCTCGTGGGCTTCGGAGTTTAGGTGACTGCTTCCTTTGGATATCTGTGTTTTTCTTCTTCTTTAGGCTAGTCAGATATCAGTATCTTTTATTGATGATCAGGACTTAACTGGCCATGGTTGTCCTTGCCTGGCTGATGTTCATCTTTGTGTTACCTTTAATTGGCCTCAAAGTACAACAAATCAATAGCTGAGCTGCATCGGTGGGAAGAAAGCTTACTATGTACTTCTTTGGGCACAAGTACTACACATTTATTTATTCAGTCAACACGTATCTGAGGGGCCCAATGCCAGGCACTCAAGCACTCAGGCTGGCATAGACCCAGAGGGAAAGCAGAAAGAGGTGTTGTAGGGGGCGCCTGGTTGGCTCAGTCAAGAGCATATGACTCTTGATCTCAGGGTTGCAGGTTCGAGCACCATGTTCATGTAGAGATTACTTAAAAAACAAAATCTTAAAAAATTTTAAAAAAGAAAGAGTTGTTGTAGCCAAGGAGCCTGCAGTTTCATCCGCTGATGGAAGATAATCCAAGGCCATGTATAATGCCAACAAAGTGGTCTAGACTATTTGTAAGTATAGCAGGAATTCAGGGACCAGAGAGATCTTTGTGAGCTGTCATGGGAGGGCAGAGACCTCCTATAAATGATCGGGTTTAATCCAGACCTTTAAGAATGGGTAGGATTTAGATTCACAGACAAGGGGTAGCACAGGTATTTCCAGGGAGTGGATGGGTGGCAAATAGCACAATTAAAAGCACAGAGGTTGGAATGACCAACCTGTATTCAGGAACAGAGACTTGCCTAGAATGGAAGGTTCTCAAACAGTGGTGGGAATTTAAGTTTGGAAGATCAGTCAATGCCTAAACACGAAGCACGTCATTTCTTATGATGTCCTTAGCATTTCACATGCATATCTGATATAATGCATTGTAAAACCCCATGAAGGTATATTATTATTAGTAGTATCATTTTAGAGATGAGGATCTTGAAGCACAGAGTGATCCAGTGACCTCCCTAAGGTCAGTATAGCTAAGAAGCAGAGGATCCAAGCTTTAAAACCAAGCCATGGAGCTCTTGACCATTGGACTCTGCTGTCTCCCAGTGTCCTCTATAGGCAGGGTTTGGGTTTGGTTGGGGTACTGGGAGTCATGAGCTGGAGGTAGACAAGGCTCTATTTAGCCCACTCCTTCATTTTGTAGACTAGGAAACTCCGTGAGGTTAAGTGGCAAGTCCAAAGTTTACCTGGTGAGGTAGAGACCGGTCAGCAGTGGAGGGAGAGCCGCCGAAGTTGGTTTTACTGTGGTTATGATTACTATTTCAGTGATATGAAATAACTGTCCCTAAAGCGTCAGTCCAGTGGGGGTGTTTCAGTTGTACCAGAGCAGAGAGGGACTGGCCGCAGCAGGGACCCGATAGGAGGCTGCTAGCTGAATCCAGACAGTCAGGGGGAGCCAGAGCTGGGAATTGTCAATTATGTTAATTGGCATGGCTGTTTTCCGTCACCCTTTAGATTTCTAGAGTGCAGGGAACATCTGTCTGTGTGAGTGTCTTTCAAGTATGTGAATCTGCACCATACTGTGACCGAGCTGCCTTGGTTAATGAATTCTCCAGAAGCAAAGCACCATTATGAAAGTTGAATGTTTAGAAACAAATACCCACATTTTCTGGAAAGAGAACCAGATGAGGAACCAGATAACTTGCATTCTGGGCTGCTTCTGCTACTCAAACACCAGAGAGCCTGAGCCAGATTACTTAAGTGTCTCAAACTGGCTGATTCCTTATCTGTGGGACAGGTGTAACAATTCATGCCCAGTGGTGGTTCTGATGCTGGAATGAGATAAGGAAAGAATAAGGGTTTTGAGAGCTGTAAAGTTGCTTCCGGGTTGAAGGGAGCCAAGGGAGCCCCGGTTGTAGTTTTCAGAAGGTGTACTGGCTTTGCAGAGATAGCCTGGAGGGCCCTGAAGGGAGTTCTCCCGCTTCAGGGACATGTTTAGGGATGCGGCGCTGTCCACTGGATGGGTGCTGACGGGCCTCATTTTGCTGGGTAGGGCCCTATTTTAAAGGTGGTGATATATTTTGCCCTTAGAGATGGGGAGCCACAGCCTGGGCATGGCTGGAAAGGTTAGGCACAGATACCCAGGTTAATCTGTTCTCTGCACACACGTCTCAGGATAGTGATGGGCAGCTGTGAACCAGAAAATCAAGTGTCAGGATCTAGCCAGCCAGTTGGGTATGCTTGAGTGTTTCACCTATCCTGGGGCATACGGCAGAAATCCAGAAGAACCTCGATTAGCCTAGGGGCTAACGGGTGAGCCAGCATGCTGTCCAGGTAATACCTGATTCTAACGCCTGTAGAAGAGTCTTGATTGGAGATGTGCCAAATCTCAATTTTTGTTAGTTTTGCATGGCATTATCATTATCATCATCCTTATTATTAACCTTTCAGCATTTGCCATTTGCCAAGAACTGTGCAAAGTGCTTATTTGTCTTTTCCCATTTAATGCAGTAGCTCTGTGGGGTGGACACCGTCAGTGTCATTTTCTAGTTAGGGAGCCTGAGACCCAGAAATGCTTCAGTAACATACAGTGGGTGGAAAAGCTGTGATTCAAACCTAGGACAGTCTCCTGAGTCTATACTCTCAACCACTACCATCTTCTTTCTCCCTTTTCCTTGGTACCCCACATGCTTCCTGCCCCTGGTTTTGAGGTTTCTGACACCACAGATCTGCAGAAGGCATTTTTTGGTTGATAAATGACCCATCACACAATGGCCTCAGCTCACTGTGGCTCTGTCTTCTTCCTGGCCTGGGGCTGGCATCGAGCAGCTCTCACTGGCTGCTTACAGCTCATGAGCAAATGGATGCCAGCCCTGAATGGAGCAGATTGACTAACTCTTGCCCGCTAGTGCATGTGGGAATTTTAAGGGGAGCAGAAGACAGGGAAAGGGGCTGCTCTGGGTCAGTTTTGCAGAAAGTGGCCAGGTAGTTTATAGTCCGCTCAGCATTCATTATGATGCTTGTCAAAATCTCCCCACCAGAGTCTTTGCAAATGTCATGATTCCGATAATACTATTTACCTCTGTGTGCGATTTACAAAGTAGCTTTTACGTGCATTGTCTTGTGTAGTCTTCACTACTGCCCCATGAGGAGAGGTGTTATAAAGACTCATTTTGCAGGCTATGAAGTACCTGGAGAGTTTACTCTCCTACTACTTCTGCCTGTCTACTGCCCCCGATCCCAAAGCTAGTCAGTGGCACAGCCAGGACTTAACACATTGCTTTCCTGACTTTAATTTTTACTCTGTTCCTAAGTTTCTCTTTGCTTTCCCTATGAAAGATGTTGTCAAGTGATCTGACTTACTGTATTCAGAAGTCTGCAGTAATTAGAGGCACCTGGATGGCTCAGTGGGTTAAAGCCTCTGCCTTCGGCTTAGGTCGTGATCTCAGGGTCCTGGGATCGAGCCCCGCATCAGGTTCTCTGCTCAGCAGGGAGCCTGCTTCCCCCTCTCTCTCTGTCTGCCTCTCTGCCTACTTGCGATCTCTCTCTGTCAAATAAATAAAATCTTTTTAAAAAAAGTCTGCAGTAATTAAAGTGAAGTGTTTTGTGCTACATACTGTGAGCGAATCAGAATAAGTTAAAGATCGTGTAATTGGTGGTTGTGTTGGGTTTAGTTGATTTGCAGCTGCTTTGTATGGCATAGAATACGCCTGTATCTTTTGTGGCAGACTGCTGGACGAAAAGCCCTTCTAGCTTTAAAAGCCCAAAGGCTTAGGGCGCCAGGCTGACTCAGTAAGTTAAGCATCTGCCTTTGGCCCAGGTCATGATCTCAGGGTCCTGGAATTGAGCCCCACATCAGGCCCCCTGCTCAGTGGGGAGTCTGCTTCTAACCCTCTTCTTCTGCCTGCCACCCTTTGCCCATATGCTGTCTCTCTCTCTCTAATAAATAAATAAAATCTTTTTAAAAAAGAAGTCCAAAGGCTTTAATAGACAATCAAACATGGAATTTATATAATGTCTTTTAAAAGTTGACCATCAAGTTCTCGGTTAGGAACACAAGCTCCTGTTATCACATTGTTTCCATGGAGAAATTAGCCTTGGCTCACATCATTTCGGCTCTTGGTGGCTTTTCCAGGAATGGAATGAGCCACTGTAGGAGAGAGGACTGGTCGTGCTTATCACTTACGTGCTCTCCCCTCCTGTTATTGAAGGGGGCTGATTTGCTTCTGTGGGCTCTTTCAAATTTTCCTATAAGATCCGAATATAAATCCTCTTCGAGGTCCTGGTAATTGTTTTTTTTTTTTAGAAGTTTTCCCTAATTGGGGACTCAGTTTTCCCTGAATGGAATACTTACTTATGTAGTTTTGGACCTCCTCTTTAAAGTATTTAATTGGTGGCAAGGGGCTTTACTCAGAATTGTAGAACTGTTGTCATTCAAGCCTTTTTGATTGGGACAGCAAGCAAGTTCCGGTATTAAAGAGATCCACAGTCACAATGGCTGAAACTAGTCCATAGTAGATAGTAGTCCAGGCCTTCTGTCTTCATCATGTGGCTTCCACTTGGTGGTTGAAGGGGGAAGTTTCTAATTTGAACATCTCCTGGGGGAAAGGGTGGGGGGGGTTGTCACATGTAGTCATTTTAAGGTCAAGACCTGGCAGTAGCACGTTCTTTTATCCTGGGGCCTGAACTTAGTTATATGGCTTCATCTAACTACAAAAGGAGACTGAGAAATATCTTTAGGTGGGAGGTCATGAGTCCAGTAAACTCTATTTTTAATAGTGGAGAGGAGATCGACCATTAGGAGAAGCTTGCAGTGTGCTGCCTTGCAGTACCCATGGGAAGGATTCAGTAGGGTTTGGAAGCTCTCCTGAGACCTGGGAAGATGCCTGAGCCCAGGGTCAGAACCTGGGCAGACACAGAAATCAGGGCATGTGCAGCCATCTGAAAGTCAGGGCGACTCATGGCTCAGAAACGTGGCAGCCAGGTAGAGCCAAGGTGCCAGAAGGAATATGAATAATCAGAAAGACTTCAAGTTGTCTGTTAGAGGAAAAGTCACCAATGTAAGTGGTACAGTAGAAAGAGAACTGAGCTAAGAGCCAGAAGACCTAGGTTTGAGTCCAACTCCTTCTGCTTCATAGCATGGGGCAAAATACTTGAAGAACGTTTACTTTATCATATACAATATGCGAATAACGGTGATGGCCTTTCCTGTCTCCCAGGCTTGGGGTGAGAGTGATGCAAGGAGAAGGGCTCTGCAAACTGCAGCTCCGCGGAAACTGGCATAGCGTCTTTGTTACTCAGCTGTGTCCCCAGCACCTGCTGTGAGGGCTGGCATGGACATACTCATTGAATGAAGTGTGCAGTGTGAGAGGTGGGAAAGAGAATGCTTTGTGTAGAGATCTTGATCCTGGATGGTCTTCTCTGCTCCCTACTGAACAAGGTCTTGGGCTTCCGTATACAAGCAGGTACCCCACTGGGACGTGGACAGACATCAGGGCAGCTCTCAACCAGGTAGCACAGGGCACATAATACGGCAAGGCCATTTGCTTACTCCACTGAGAAGGTGACCGAATCCAACAAAACAGGGGTTAGGACTTCCAGTTGGATGTCATGGTCCAGGAGTACGAACTGATCATTTTAAAATGGTCTGGTCTACCTGCAGATTGGAAGACGAAGCCTTCCCAAGGCCATCTGAACTTGACCTCTTGCTTCCAAGTAATAAGATGGGGTTGTAAAATTCCCCTGTTGATTTGAAAAAAAAAAAATGTGACTTGTTCAAAACAATAAATGTTTACTGAAAATACGATAGAGGTAAGCGATTACAAAGATAAGCTTATGGTTTCTATCCTATGGGCCTTACTACCCTGGCCAGAGTGATTTTTTTTTCTCCTGCTGGAGAAATGGGGGCTCAGTGGATAATTAAAAATTTTTTTTTTAACTTTGATTCATTTTATTTAATTTATTTATTCACTAAAGTGACCTTCTTTCTTGGAACACAGTGGAGTATTTTTAAATGGACTTTACTGGGAAAAAGCAGGACTTGAACTTACATTCACAGTATGCTCCTGCCTCTGTTAAAGGCTTCATGCATAGAAGGAGGGAAAGGCACCAATATGTTAACAGTGGTTCTCCTCTCGTAAATTCAAGGTGATTTTTTATTCTCATCTCCTTCTCTGTGGTTTTCTATTTTTCAACAGTGAGCATGTGTTACTCTTATAATCCTAAACGACTAATTAAAAATGAGTCTCACAGGGGCGCCTGGGTGGCTCAGTCGTTAAGCATCTGCCTTCGGTTGGGTCATGGTCCCAGCATCCTGAGATTGAGCCCCGAGTCAGGCTCCCTGCTCAGAGGGAAGCCTGCTTCTCCCTCTCCCAATCCCCCTGCTTGTGTTTCCTCTCTTGTTGTGTCTCTCTCTGTCAAATAAAATCTTTAAAAAAAAAATGAGTCTCGTAAATTAATACTCTTCAGTCAAATCAAGAATTTTTCTTTTGGGCAACCTGGCCTGGGCTATAAGCTTTTATGTTAACTCAGACCTAGCCAGGTGATTTTCTGATAAGTTAAGGGATTTGTTAGAAGGAGGATGTTTTCCCTGTGGAAATCAATACAGAAAGCAATTGTTTTGTAATATGTCAGGAAAGAGGTCCTGAGGAACTCTGCTCCTGGTGTTTGACCGGCCTGTATTACTGTCACTTATGGAAATGAACTTGGCAGCTTTCCCACTCGCCATGGGACTGTGTTCCTTTCTCTTATACTTGTGTGCTCCTCAGGGACCCCCAACTCCGTCTTCCTGGGACTGGGGGACCCTGTCCTTTGTTGTCTCGGGCCCTGCCACTTCCAGTGTCCTCTGTGCCTGTCCCCTCCATCTGTGTGTGACTGTAGATTTGGTTGCGGCTTCTTCCCACTGCCATGTTTGCAGACTGAAGAGAAATAGTTGTTCTCTTCTCTATCACAGGTGTCCCTTGCCCTTGTCATTGCTCAGGGGAGTGGCCTGAGCTGTGCTTCTGGGACAGAATGAAGAGGAGGGCTGAGGACTGTAGGGAAAGGGTGGGGATACTGAGCTGGCTGTGGAACCTTGGAGAAGCCGCTGGGCCATCCAGCGAGCACTCGGCCCGTCCCTGGCAGGGCCCGCTCTGACACAGCCCCCGCAGACGACTGCTTGGTGTTGGAAGCCCTGCATCAATCTGTTGCTGTCCTGTGACGTGGCCGTCACCGTTCTAGATGCTGTCCGGGGCACAGTGATGAGCAAGGCAGGCCTGCCCGCTGCCATCATGGAGATTCACTCCCGTGGACGAGAGGAATGGTTTGCAGGGAAATAAATGAAGCGCTTTAGAGATTGTAAAAATGGCATCGGAGATGGTTACCTGTGCCCTTTTGTAGTGGGACAGGCGGGCCGGGGTTGGGATGATTCCAAGGCCTGGCTCCTTCTATGCCCCTGGTGCTTTCTGCTGGGTAGGGAGGAGATCGGGGAGGAGAGAGGAGATCGGGGAGGTCTCTCAGGAAAGCCGAGCTGCTTCTCCCGTTCCGTCTGCCCGGGGCCGGGTCTGGGCCTGCAGACCTGCCAGGAGAGCAAACGCTGACGCCCGAGCCCTGCTGGCCCTCTCAGTCATCCCACTTGCCCATCTCTCGGCTGCAGGCGCACATCCTCCTTTCCCGAAGAGCGACGAGCCGGTGCGCACTAAGCATCCCTGATCTGTCCGAGACCGAGCGTGCCTTTTCTCCCTTATTTGCAACTTCTAATGAGGACCGGCCTCTCCGTGTCCCTCCAGTGGGGTGCTGGACTATTGTTCCTTTCAGCGGCAGGACTTTCTGTTCTGTGTTTTAGTTTTAATGAGCTCCTCCCTGCCGCCCCATCCTCCGCCCACCCCCAGTCCTTTCCCTGGTGGCTTGGAGTCTGCCCTTGTGTGGATTCAGGCTGTTTTGGGGTGCCACGGCCCTCCCTGCAGCTCTCGATCACCCACATATACAGGCCCTTTGGCCTTCACTGTCTGCTTGCCTTGGGACAGCCCAGAAAAGCCAGACGCTGGGTAGTTGTCAGTGATTTCCTGAGCTTCCTTATTGAGTCTTCTTTTCTATTCTACTTCTCTGTCAGATGAGCCATTTGTCCTGCTCTTTGTGCCCCGGCTTTCTGAGAAACCAAGGCAAACAGGACCCTCACTCCTGTGGAAACTCGGCACCCTTCCTCCTACGGACCGGACTGCAGTGACTGTGTTTTCTGACCCTTCTCCTCCCATCTTCCCCTTCAAAGAACAAAGCCTTTGAAGCTTGCCTCGCACTGGTTTGATGCAGTGCGGGAAACTTCCAGTTCCCTGCCTCCCAAAGGGGACTGGGACTCCCTTTGGCTTCCAGAGCTCCCCTCAACTGCTCCCCCACCCACGAGCTGTGATGTTGAACCAGAGAAGAAGTCATTCACGCTGTGACCATCTAACAGGCCTACCGGGGCCGACAGGAAGGCTTTTTGTTACTAAATCAATTTTCTTGGGGAGTGGGGGAGCTAGTTACTATTCTCATCCTTTTGATGGTGTTGTGGTTCCTTTAAAAACGTATCTGCGTAAATGCATGTGTGTGTATGTATGTTTCTATGGTTCGACAGAGAGCAAAGGGCTTCGGCCCGAGGGTGGCCCTCACAGGACCTGGATTTAAACCCCGGGAGCAGTCATAATCCTTGGGGCCATATATCCTTTTGTCCCCAGTATCCACTGGCTGAACTTTGTAAAGTTTTGTTTCAACCTTCATTTCACAGTTTCTCCCAGTTTCTGGGACGGCTTCGGGGTTCATGGTTTATGGCATCCAGAGAAGAAGGCAGTCATTGGATCCACCCCTTAAAGACACAGACTCGGCGAGGAGAGCCTTCGGTTACCCCCCGGGTTCTCTTACACACCGTCCTCACCGAGGTTGTGGTCGGGAGCTTTGAGGCCCTGGGGCCAAGGCTCCTGTTCAGAGTGTGCCCGTTACGGTCACGATGGCCCAGGCCGTCTGCAGACCTCCTTCACTTGCCCCTAGCGTGGTGGAGTGTGTCCGGGTTGCTTTGGAATAAGCGGTTTTATTTAAAACAACTTTAATCCCGAAGTTGCCTCTGAGGAGGTCGGAATGGCTGTGCTCTCTGTGCAGGCGTTTCATCTGGTTAGTACAGTGGCCTGGCTTCATCGGCCCGGCTACTCGCGGCTGGCAGCCCCCCTTCCCCCCCGACCCCTGAGCACGGCTTTGCCTCCCCCTGCTAAGGAGGGCGCAGAGAAGGCATGCTTTCCCTTGGTCTGAAAGAGGACCAGCCTGCTCGAGGCTGTGGGGATGAGGCTCTTCGTTCACTGATAATCAAGGGTCTCCTGTGTGTCTGGTGTGAAGGGAAGCCACTGGAGCATTGAGAGCAGGAAAATAATACAGGATTCATGTGTTCTAAAGGTTCTCGTGGCTGCCTGTGGGCCGACGTGGGAAGGATGTGCATGGAGCAGAGGGATGGGTCAGGAGCTGGGGGTGTGCTGGTCCAGGCGGCCAGGCTGGCTCGGATGCCGGGAGGCATCTGCGTGAGCAGCGGGGCGCAGACAGGCCCTCGCCGGCTGCCCTTGCCCTTTGCCCTGGGGCTCTAGATTCCTTGCACCACGAGCCTGCCCTAAGTGTGCCAGGCCCTGCCGAGCTCCTGCTTCATGGCTGGCGGTATTCACCCCACCTGGAATGTCCTCTTCCCCTGCTTCCCAATCCTGGTGGTCCTGCCACTGCCTCACCCGGTGACCTTGGGTAAGTTACCAGGTCTCTCTTGAGCCTCCATTTCTTCCTCAAGAAAGAGTGATCATAGAACCACCCCATGGGGTTGGGAGAGAAACACGAGATGCACTTGACTGTGATCCCCGCAGGCCTGTGCCTTGGTCTCCTGCTTCCAACCTTGCCCTGCTCTGTGTGCTCTCTGCCCAGCGCCCCAGTGAGGAGGGGTCCGTTCGAGTCATACTCTGGCTCAGAACCCTCTCGGCAGTAGCTTCTTATCCCACTCAAAGCAAAAACTACATCCTCTGCATGGCCCGCAAGTCTGTCCAGTGCTCCTCTGACCTCATCTCCCACCCAGGGCCTGGTGGGTAACCGAGCAGGCTGAGTCGTGCCGAGCTCACTGTGGTGCATGTGGATGGCGCCCCCCCGTCCCCCCCCCCCGTTCCCCCCCTCCCCCAGGTTTTACAGCGCATGACTCATGTGGCCGGACGCTCAGATCTCGGCTGCCCCTCTCTTGTTCTACTGTGGCCACATTGGAGACCTTGCTGTTCTGCAAACCTGCCAGGCCCATTTCCGGCTCAGGCCCTTTCCTCTGACGGCTCCCTCCGCCTTGAATGCTCTTCCTCCAGATTATCGGGGTGGCGTGATCACTGACCTCCTTCGGGTCTTTTCTCAAGTGTCACCCTGTTTAACCTTGCACCATTCAGCCTGCTGCCTCCCAGATGTTCCCCTCTTTCCCCTTTGATTTTCCCTCTTGGCTCTTACCATCATCTAACATAGTCTACATTTTACTTATTTGGTTAATTGTCTCTTTTCTCAATAGAGGGTAAGCTGCGAGAGCAGGGACTGGCATTTAGTTCACTCACTTCTGTCTCCCCAGCGCCCCAGACAGGGTCTGGCAGGTAGCAGGGGCTGCGTAATGAATGTGTGACTGAGTTTGCACTAAACCAAGTGAAGGGTTTGGTAGGTTGGCTTAGCCCGTTGGAAGCACCCAGCGAGCGCCGGCTGCATGCTGTCTTCATGGTTGGTGTTGACGATTCTTTGGGGACCAGCCTGTCCTCGGGCTGAATTGCATCATGGCCACTTCTGCTCCTTCGCTACCCTTCCCTCTGTGGCACTTGTCACCCTGCATTAGTGGGACTTGTCTCACTCTTCTCCCTGGATGAGCCCAAAGTCCTGTGGGGCGAAGACGGGCTTGTTGGGATTTGTACCCTAAGGACCCCGCACCCGCGGGGTGGCGTGGAGTAGGTACTCAGGAAGTGTCTACTGCCGGCAGCATGGCGGGCGGAAGGGGCGTGTGGTCCCTGCCCGGTGGGCGCGGCTCCAGCACCGCTGCCTCAGGCGTGCGCCCCCCTCCCCAGGGGCGCCAGGAGTGTGCCAACCGCTTCAGTGACAGAATCTCTAATAGCATCTTTAGAACAAATTTGGGGGTGCAGAGGGCCCCCTGTGCGTAGTCCTTTGAATGGCGGTGGCTGGGTGACTGACTAGTTCCACACGTCAGAGTCTGGCCCTTTGGCGGTTCTGGCCCCAAGGAGACTGTGATTCGATTTACACTCGTTCAGCGGGGACCGCGTGAGCAGCACCGGTGAGTTTGGAGGAGGCAGGGGAGACGCAGAGAGAGTTCGAGCTGACCCTCGGGAATCGAGGGTGGGGAGAGGAGAGCAAGGCTTCTGGAGAGCAGCCCCTGGCCAGTCCGGGGGCAAAGGTGGGTGCCGTGGGAGGCGCGAGCTGGTAGGTGATTTGGGCCATAGGAGGGAGGTCCGTAAATGCAATGACTCTGGCCTCTCGTGCTTGGCAGGAAGAGTCCAGATTAGGGATTCTGATGGGCTAGGTATAAGAATCGAGGGGCTCAGGGGAGGTGGGGAAGAGCTTTGGAGTCATTTGTCTCCTGTGTGGAGGGAGTTGTCTTATGAGAGCCCAGGTGACACACCAGCGCCCAAGGCCATGCTGTTAGGGACGAGCCTTGGCACCCCCAGGACAGCAGAGCTTTAGCTGAGACAACAAAGTGCAGGGGACTGAGGAGTTAGAAGTAGGGGTTCAGGATGGACTGGGTGCAGAGGGGGGCTTTTTCTCCCCAAGGGGAAGTGTTGGTGTCCCTGGGTCACTGGGATTTTTCTGCCTTGCTCCGGTTGGGCTCACCAATTCAGAAGGCACTGTTTTTCTGGAATCAGCCAGTTGATTTCTCTGGAATCAGAATCAGGCCTGAAAAGCCAGGCCCAGCTTTGTGCTGGGCCGATCAGCCCGAGTCATCAGTCAGTTTTGTACCAGCGTGCTCTTTAGAAGAGCTGTAAACTCAGAGACCAGCTAACTCAGGTGCAAGTGTGGGCATAGCCCATAACTCTCTGCGGGGCCTGGCTCAAGATGCTCATTCTCTTGGGGGTTTGCTCTCTATCTGCCAGGACCGCGCCAAGTCCCTGGGTGGTAAAGCCTCTTAAATCCCTCCTGCCTGGGGTCAGGATTAGCCCTGGAGGCCTGGGTGGGGCTGAGCCTTCAAGTGGAAGTCTAGGTGCCTCTCGGTGGAGAGGTCTAGGCTTGATGTTGTCTTAGGGGTTTGAACATTGCTCTCTCATCCAGGAATTGATTCCTTCTGCGAAACTAGAGAGGGTTCTCTTCCCATTCCCCTTGCCTGCTTGGGGATGGAATTCCTGAATTGACCTTGGCTTTGTGGAGACTTTCCCATTTCTTGTTCTGCTCTCCTAAACTTGGTCCCTGCCCTATGCCCAGGGCCCTCGTTTTCTTATAGCTTCACCTTTCTCTCTGGCCTCATCGTGTGAGATTTCCTCTCACCTCTCTCCCATCTTCCTTTGCATCTGACTTCAAACTCTGGGCCCGATGTGCCCCACTGGGGCAGCCTTGATGGCATCAACATATATGCCTACATGTTTGCAGTCCCTTTGCTCTTAAGATTGTATCCTCGGCCTGCTCCACGTGGCTCCCTCATTTTTCTCATGCTCATTTAGGATGGCTGCGTAATATTCTATCAAGGGACCACCTTCAGTAAGCCGTGAGGTTGTTATGGGGCGTTTAGATTGCTTTTAATTTTTGTTCTTTCAGCTAATGCTACATTAGCCATCTTTGTGTATTCCAGAATCATTTTATTAGGTTGGCATTTATCTAGCTAGTGGCAACGGCCCAAGATCAGATAGAGAATCAGAATTCCTTTTTTCAAGAAAAATGTTGTGAAGATGTATTTAAATTTTACTTTAAATGCTAGGAATGTTTTGTTGTCGTATTTTCCACGAACAAAGAAGCAAGTTAACAGTGATGTGCGATAAGACAGAAGAGAAAGGCTGCGTGTTTACAAGTAATACATGCCTTGTTTATTCCTAAGTGTGGAGGGGAGCCAGTACATTGTCTTGAGGAGTAATTTATCTGCTCAAATTGAGGAATTCTGTATCCCTATAGCTTTGATGCTTCGATTAAAACAGTAGAATAAATAAACAGCGATCCCTTCTTAGTGATGTTTTTAAGAAATGCCCTAAAACAAGAAAAGGTAAATGGGACTTTTTAGAAACAAACAAACAAACAGTCTCCTTCAGCCAGAGGGAACCTGTCAGGAAGTGCTCTCAGCAGTGGAAACAGGTTGCAAACTTGCCCAAAGGGTTTGGCTTTCTGTTGGTCATAAGGAAACAACCAGAATGTAACCAAGAAATGAGCATCACTGATGCAGTTCCCAGGGCTCTTTTTAGCCCGGAATCTGTGTGGCTTCGGGGTGGCGGGGAAGGCTTCTTGTGCCCGCTGATCTGTTGCTGCCGTTTCAGGCTCCGGTTCATGAGTACGTAGACTGTTCCTACCTAATCTAGCAAATGTCAGCTGAGTCTTCTCCACGCAGAACGTTGTGGGGAATGAAAATCGGGGAAAGAAAAAACCCAGTGCACCACCCTTGTCTCTGAGGAGCTCATGAACTGGGAGTGGGAAGGATAAAAAGTCTAAACTGATGTTCCTTCAAGGGCAGCTAAGAAGAGGGTCCTGGGGCCGTCAGCCTCACGCTGCTAGAGAAAGGCAGACTTCCTCCTCCTCCTCGGGAGGCTAGCGCCGAAATGGGGGGGGGGGGTTGTCAAGGAAGGGGTTGTGGAGGAGGTGCATTTGTCGGTACCTTAAAGGACTGGCTGAGGTGGGGACTGGACGTTGCCAGCAAAGCTAAAAGGCGGATAGAGGGGATGGAGGTGGAAGGACATGAGGATATGTCTGGGGTTTAGCTAAAACTATTGTTTTGGGGTCTGTATCAGATGCCGGGCGTGGTTCTAAGCCCTTCCTATGAATTAACTCATCTAATCTCTACAGTGACCCAAGGGAGGGACTGTCATTGCCTCCATTTTACAGATGAAGAGATAGACGTAAAGGACGTCATTAGCTGCCCAAGACCACGCTGCCGTAGAGCGAGGATCAGACCAGTTGATCTGGCTCCAGAATCTCTGCTTCTGACCCCAAAGCCGTCCTGCCTCTGACACAGGGGAAGAGCAGACACTGGAGCCAGAGGCTCGGAGCGCCAGGGAGCGGGGGTCCAGGGGTTAGGGCGGGGAGTTTGCTGAGAGCCGAGAGGGACCACAGGGAGAAGGAGCTTCGAGGAGGGGGTTGGCAACCGGGCCCGGCACGAAGGCCGGCAGCGCTGTGGGAGGCGAGATTTAAGAGCAGGTCTGAGCCAAGGAGAGAGCCGGGTGCGCCCCTGGAGAGGGCAGCCAGGCTGCAGACGGCAAGGTGTGGCGCTCATTCTGGATGATTCTGTGTGGAAGGTGGGGAAGCGGGCCCAGGCGTTGGGTATCATCGTCTGTGTCCTCGTGTCAGGGGGAAGAGGGGAGCATGACAGAGGGGGGCAGGTGAGAGCTGGCTCTGCTAATCTGGCAAACCAGTAGCTTTTCGGCAGCCTAAAGATATTTGAAAGCTCTTGGCAATGCTGAGGCCCAGGTGTGACTCCCTTATCTGAATGCTGTAGCACTCGCTGTTTTTCCTGGAAAATTGGGCCCATGTGGGCCCTATGTGTGGTTTATTTTGAGTTCCATTTTTATAACCTCATTACCTTGTCCCCATGATGCA
This sequence comes from Nasua narica, assembly GCA_028533885.1. Classification (NCBI taxonomy): domain Eukaryota; kingdom Metazoa; phylum Chordata; class Mammalia; order Carnivora; family Procyonidae; genus Nasua; species Nasua narica. Next base: position 37,187,064 of record CM052815.1, on the reverse strand, counting down.
AGAGGCCTCTCTTCTCTGAGCTTTGCTGTGAAAATTGTTTCTTAAAAGGCACAAAGTGATCTCTCATCATTTGAGTGGTGTTCTTTCCATAGTCGCACTTTTCTGCAGACTCTGCACACACTTTTCATCACCCCTGACACCAGTTGTCATGTTTTTCTGATCGTTGGCAATGTCTGGGAACTTTTAGGCAGCTCTTAAATCTCCCTGCCCCGGAAGAGTTTGTGCATGTGCATATCCACTCCACTCCTACCACTGACCTTGCTAGGGCCTGGCGACCAGTCCTGCCCTCTTGAGTTGATCACAGTAGCAATGAACATTTATGGAGACTGAGCCCTGTACCCTGTACTAAGGAATTTATGTTCCTGATCTCAATTATTCCCAGTCTCTATGCAGAAGGTACTATTACTCGCCCCACTTTACAGGTGAAGAAAATGCGTATTAAAGAGATAGAATAGGGCGCCTGGGTGGCTCAGTTGGTTGAGCGACTGCCTTCGGCTCGGGTCATGATCCCGGAGTCCCAGGATCGAGTCCCATATCGGGCTCCCGGCTCTGCGGGAAGTCTGCTTCTCCCTCTTACCTTCTCCCCTCTCATTCTCAATCTCTCTCTCTGATAAATAAATAAATAAATCTTTAAAAAAAAAGAGAGAGAGATAGAATAGCTTGTCCCAGGTCCCACAGCTAATCATGGTGGAGCTGGGCCTCCCCCAAGGCCTTTCTGATCCTGGAGCCCAGGTACTTCATTCATACATTCGTGTTTTCATTCATTCAACATCAAGTGATTGTCTACATAACATGGCAAAGCACCATTCTAGACCCAGGGGATACAGCAAAGGGGGAAAAAAACACAAAAATTTCCTGCCTTCGGCTCACATTCAAAATTGGGGAGATGGAGATAATAAATAAAATGTACATTACCCAATATGGTAATAAGGACTATGGTAAGAAATAAAGCAAGGAGGTTGGCTAACAAGCATTGGGAGAATTTTAGAGTAGTCAAAGAAGGTCTCGTTGAGGAGGAGACCAAACTGTTTGGTGAAGTAGGAAATACAGCCCCAAATCTCAGTGTGTCAACTCAAGAACATTTTCTTAGTTTAAGATAAAACTTTATTTCTTAAGACAGAAAGAGTCCTGGGTGGCTGTTCCTTCCTTATGGTTATTGAGGGGACCTCCACCATTTTATCTTAGGCCTCTGCCTTCTTTAAGGCCCTCAGATTGCTTCCCATTTAGCTGGAGGACAAGTGAAAAGAGAGCGATGCTTGTGGGGAGTTTTTACGGGTCCGTCTGGAAGAAGCCTGCATCTCTCCCACCCGTTGGTCAGAACTCGGTCATGTGTTTGCTCCTACCTTCAGGGGAGGCTATTGGAACTAGGATCTAGTCATGTGCTCCCAAGAGAAAGGAAATGGGTTTTCGTGAACTCGTAGCAGAGTGTATGTCATAGTGAACGAAGTGAAGAAGGGCGTCGTGTGTGTCACTGGGGAAAGAGCATCAGGGAGTGGGAACCGCAGCATCAAGGTGGCCAGTGTGGCTGGAGTACGGGGAGGAGAGTGGCAGAAAGTGGGGGCAGGGATGTCATATGAGCTGGGCCATTGGGGTCATTGTCAGGACTTGGTTGCGCTGGAAATGATCAGGTGGGCCGGGAACGTGGCAGGGTTTTAGAAAGAAGACTGACCTGACTTGAGTTATATCTTGAAAAAATCCCTCTGGCTGATGGGTTGAAAATGGAGCAAAGGAAGAGAGGGTAGAGTCTGTTGGGGTTGCCCCGGTGAGTGACGAGAGTAGCCAGCTCCCGAGGGCTGGTGGTGGGGGCGGGACTTGAAGTCTATCCTGGACGGCAAACCACAGGGCTTGCTGTGGGCATGGTGGTTGGGGGGGGGGGGGTGACACAGAGAGCGGAGTCGGGCTTGTTCTGAGGTTCTGGCTTTCTCCTAATGACTGTTAGTCTCACTTTCTCCCTGCAGAGGTACAAGGGGAAAGTCTGGGGGAGAAGATACCTGAATGCCCTCTGGGCCCTGACCTATCTCACAGTAGGCTTTCCTCTCGCTGAGTACTTTCTTTAGCACAGCTGGGCAATTCATAGTCTTTTTGTTGCTTTATTATTTTTTTAAGATTTATTTATTTATTTGAGAGAGAGCACGCACACACAAGCACCGGGGAGGGATAGAAGGAGGGGGAGAGAAAGACTCTCCGGCAGACTCCTCACTGGGCATGGAGCCCAAGGCGGGGCTCGATCCCACCACCCTGAGATCATGACCCGAGCCGAAACCAAGAGTTGGCTGCTTAACCGACTGAGCCACCCAGGTTCCTCAATCCACATTCTGACTGAGCTTTCAGAGGGACAGCACCTGTGGCTCCTCCCAGCACAGAGCACGGATGAGACAATGTGAGCAGTGGTCGCGTATCACCCTCTGGAGTCTTTGGGCCAAGCCTTGGAGCCCCCCTTGGACCAGTGTGGAAGGGCCTGATGTTCCCTCTGGGTGGCTGAGAGATGCCTGTAGAAACCACTTCTAGTCCCTGCTGTCTAACGGTGGGGCTCACGTGTGTTTGGGAGTGGGAATGGAAACAGCTTCTCTGGTCCTTCCTGGGCCATGACGACCGGCCGAGGCAGAAGCCAGAGGTGGAACTTTTTAATAGCCGATGATCTCAGTGGGGGCATGAAAGGGGAGAAAAGTCTGTCTTAAACAGAGCAGGGTGTGAGTCATGGCAACAAATGGTGCGTGCCTACTGGGTGCTTGGCACTGGCTAGGTCTTTTTTTTTCACCCGAGAGCAAAACAGTACTGTTCCTGGCCTCGTGGCAGAGGTACACCCATGTGGAGAGGCTGTAGAATGATTCGTTGGAAGATAGTGTATTTACGCCTAAGTATTTCTTTTTAGCAATTGTGAATGGCATTGTATTTTTAATTTTGGTGTCCATGTGTTCATTGCTAGTATATAGAAATAAGACTGATTTTTAAAAATTTTCTTATCTTGTATCCTGTATCCTTGCTAAACTCACTAATTGGTTCTAGGAATGTCTTTTGTGTATTCCTCGGGATTTTCTACACAGGCAGTCGTATCGTCTGCAAAAGGAGAAGTTGTTTATTTCTTCTTTGCCCATCTGTATGTTTTTTATTTCTCTTTGTTGTCCTTTGTGCTGACTAGGACCTCTAGGACCATGCTGAATAAGATTGGTGAGATTGGGCATCCTTGTCTGTTCCTAGTCGTGGGGGGCGGGGGGGAAGGCAGTCCTCCACCAAGTAGATTGTTAGCTGTAGGGATTTGGGCAGATGTCTTTGCATTTTGCTGGTATGGGTGGGGGTGGAGTAGGGTTCTCTGTGGTGCTGGGTTGCAATAGAGCGGTTACTACCTAAAAGTTTTCTGTCTTGCTAGAGGGCACAAGCTGTGTGTGTGTGTGTGTGTGTGTGTGCACGCATGTGCCTTCTGCATTTGTAGATTGCCGACTTCTTCAATTCCAAGTCTGGGATATCTGAGGCGCACGCGCGCGCGCACACACACACACACACACACACACACACACACACACATACACACACACAGTAAAAAGAAAGAAAGAGAATGCAGGGAACTCACCGTGGTGTCATTCATTCCTGAGGTCCTGAGATCGCTAACTGGTCTGCCTTCTTCACTCTGCCTTTTGGACATTTCTTACATTTCATACTGTCCAGGAGTTTCCATTGCACTCCATCTTCCTGGAAGTGGCAGTGGTCGGGAGTAGCAGCTAGAGAGTATAGGTTGGGGAGGGGGGCGCTTAAGATCCCAGGGGTTGGATTCTGTAGGTGTTTGGAGGGCTATATAGTAGTGTGGAGGGATGCATAGTGGGGGGGAGTGGCAGAGAGACCCGGAGGCTGTCGCCTGGGTCCAGGTAGTAGATAATGGGGTCCTGTGCTGTGACTATAGACATGGCACAGAAAGGAAGGAGAGGAAAGTCCACAGAGCAACAAGGAAGTGCGAGGAGACTAGGCTGAGGATGCGGTTTCTAGCTCTGGCACCCACCCAGGAAAGCCACGGGGTGTCTGAGTGCAGCAGAGCGGGCATATTCTAGGCATCTTAGAGCACATCTGGGAAATCGGACTAATGGCGCTGCCCTTCGGGGAAGGCTCCCTAGCGCTACAAGTCTGGCTACCATGTAAAGATCCAAGGAGCATGTGCTCTGGGCAGAGGAAACAGTGTGGGAGAGGACACAGGTACGGGTAATGGCATGATGGGCCTGTTGGGACCCCCGCTGGCTGCCATGTAAGTGGGCCATTCTTGGCTCCGTAACTGGGCAGGATGCTGTAAGAGTTCACAAAAGGAAGGGATTCTAGAAAGGGAGTTGGTACAGCCAGGGGTCCTTCTGACCACTGTCTTCTGTTCTTTGTAAGTTGGCATCAGTCTTTCCTCCTGCAGACAGACCACCCTTCTCTGGGGACAGCCCCAGTTCAGCGACTGCGGTGAAGGGGCTGCCCGTGTGTATCAGGTCTAGACAAAGTCTCGGACTGGCTTAGGTTGGGGGGGCGCTTACCCTTCGGAGCCCTTCACTGTTGCCACGGCGTGGAGGGCTCTGATCTGGGCTGCATCATTGGCCCGCCCTTCCTGGGGCATTCATGGTCTTTTTAAGAAGGTTGAAGAAAAGTATCTATGGAAGATAAAAAAAAAAAAAAAAAAAGAATCTTTACGATGGCTTCCTGTAATATGTTTTGAAGAATTTCTAGTCCATCAGCGTAGGAACTCTTCGGAGAATTGTAAGCCGGGGACTGGGTCAAATTTAGGTTTTATTAAACTCATTTCAGACACTGTGTGTGGGGTTGCGGTTGGACATAAGTAAGTGACTAGAGGTGGGGAGTCTGGTTAGGAGCTTGTCGCAGCAGCTTCAAGGAGACCTGAACGAAGTAAAGTCCTTAGTTGTTTCGTTTGGACTTCACCTCCAGCCACAGCGCACCGGTAAAGAGGAGGAGTGGGAGAAAGTCTAGAGACAATCGGGCAACCAAGGCTTGGTGGCCAGCTAGAGGACACGGGAAGAAGAGGGGCTTAAGGAGGATCACCCCCTTCCCCGCCACCGCCACCAAGGGGGTAGTAACTGTTCTCCAGAAGGCTAGATTTATCTTTGGAAACTAGTTATTAAGTGGTGGGAGACTTGACATATCGTATTTGCTTCTTGAGAAATGTGAGTGTTGTTGGCTTTTTGTGGTGCCCTAACTGAGAAAGAAAGCTGATTGGTTGTATTTTTCTCCTTTTAAAAAGTTGCCTTTTTTATGAACTCAGACAACAGGAGCTGTCACTGGGACTGGCAGTTGAGAAATGGACGGGAGGAGGACCCTGGCCTGAAGACCCTTCCCCCCCCCCCCCAGCCCGCCCCTGGGCCTGTAGGTCTGCTTCAGAAACATTCATCCCTTTGACATCGTCCTTGCTAGGAAGGCTTTTCACGATTTTGAGCACAGAAATGACCCAATCTGACTGATGTTGTGACCAGTTCCCTCCTGAACTTGGAATTGACCGTGGATGGAGGGAGGAGTGACACCAGGAGCCAAAGTAGGGAGGCAGGCACAGCCCTGGAGAGGCTCTTGCAATCACCTATGTTGGTAATGGTGGGAAGAGTGAGAAATGGTTACATTCTGAATATATTTTGAAATACAAACCCCTGGGGCGCCTGGGTGGCTCAGTGGGTTAAAGCGTCTGCCTTCGGCTCAGGTCGTGATCTCAGGGTCCTGGCATCGAGCCCCGCATCGGGCTCTCTGCTCAGCAGAGAGCCTTGCTTCTCCCTCTGCCTGCCTCTCTGCCTACTTGTGATCTCTCTTGTCTCTGTCAAATAAATAAATAAAATCTTAAAAAAAAAAGAATGTTATTTAAAAAAAAAAAAAAAGAAATACAAACCCATGTTGGTGAGGACTAGACTATGACATAAGAGAAAGGAGAAGGGAAAGGCTCTAAGCCTTTTGGCCCTGGGCAACTAGAAGAACGTTGTCTTAAGCTGAGTTGGGGAGGACGTGGAAGAGCAGACCCAGGGGAAGGCCAGGGTTCTGCATTGGATGAGGTAAGTTTGACACATTGAACGTGACTTACACAGAGCTCCTGTCTACGTGACATCTTACTGGAATCAGGCAGTTGGATATATCCCATTAGCCAAGAGCTGAGAGGAGAGGTCCAGGCTTCGAGAGAAATCTGGGCATCATCCTCAGCATACAAATGATATCTAAATCCCAGATACTAGGTGAGACCATGGGGGATGGGGGATGGGTTGGGGTGACTGAAAGTATACAGAGATATACAGAGAAGAGATGAGAACAAGGCCTGAGGTCTGGGGCACTCCAACATTAAGGGGTGGGGAGATAAGGAAGAATCAGCAAAGGGAAAGAGCACCTAGTGAGGTGGGTGGAAAACCAAGAGTGCTATCCTGGAAGCCAAGGGAAAAGGGTCATCAGACAAGGGAGAATGGTTTACTGGTATCTGAAGCCATAAGACAAGGTCTGAGACTTGCTCATTGGATCCAGCAGCATGGAGAACAGGCCCAATGCCTACTTTTGGACCCCAGCTTAACGTTTCAGATAAGTCATCGTTTCCCCACTGAAGAAGAATACAGTTGCATGAAACAGATCATTTAAGATTGATTAAAAGAAATCCAAGAGAGATGAAGACATGCCATGGAAGTCTAGTAGAAAGGGACGGTACTCCTGGCTTTTGTGGGGAGGGTTGAGGTCAGATTCATTCATGTCTTCATTCATCATTTATTCATTCCACAAAAGCTTATTGGGTTTCAGAGACTTGTGGCGGGGAAGGGAGAAAGTGGAGCTAATTGTTTAATGGGTCTAGCGTTTCAGTTTTGTGGGAAAGAGTTCTGGGGGTGGGTGGTGATGACGGTTACACTCCATGAATGTACTTAATCCACTGAGCTGTACACCCGAAAATGGTTACGATCATCAAGTTTATGTCTGGTGTTTTTTAGTGCGCACACACACACACACACCCCAGTGGAAGAAAAAGCATATTGGCCCCATTGTGAACTTGGTGTGGGATATAATGTTGGAAATGGATGGCATTTCAATAGGAAATAATATGGACAGAAGGGGAGAAACGCATCCAGCTGGAGGGAGTGCAGAGAGGGAAGGGATCCGCTGTCAGCTGTGTCTGTCTGGATTGTGGGGTCAGTAGTGGAGGCCGTGCGAGCGGAGGCTGTGGACTCGGGCCGGGCCGGTTGGTACAGGCCTGGCAGGCTGCTTGCGGAGTCGGGCTTGCCTTCTTAGACTCTGGGAGCCTCGGAAGGCTCTCTGCCCAGGGGAGTGCCATTCCAAAGGTGTGCATTTAGAAGATTAATGTCATTAATCCTTCCTGTTAAACCATTATTAAAACCAGTGGGATTAAGGCTTGCATTTCTCTAGGGAAAATGGTGGCCTAGCAGAATTTTCAACACCCAGGTACATGTTAATGTATTGAGCGAGTTATTTTTCCACCAATTTTACAAGCACTTCTTGAGGACTACCTGGGAACTGAGAGCAGGAGGTGCCTGGCCTGCTGGGGAAACACTGCCCAGTGGATTGGAAAGAGGAGTGGGATTTTCCAGGCAAAGTAACAGAAATGGGCATCCTGAGAGGATGGTAAATCAAAACCTGTTGGGGGTCATACACGCAAAGACAGTGTATAAATATTCTCCCTTAAGACTAAACTCTTATCTCGTTGCCTTTTAGGTGGTGCTGGCTAGAGCGCACACTTCTGGACCCGAACTTAAGTTTTCAAATGTGGACTCCTAGGCCTTCACTGGTAAGTTTGTTTGATGCCTTCTTACCAAATGATGCTATTGAGGATCGGTACTTGGAAAAAAGGGGAAGGAAGTTGTCATTGGCACAGCTTCGAGAAGCCTGAAGTACAGGCAGAGAGGAGACCCACAGGAGAAGCGACATTTCACTGTTTCTGTGATAAATGTGGAGGGGGGGGCCAGAGAACAGGTGTCCAGGGGTATAGTGATGGACTCGTGGAGGGGTGGGACTTTGGCTGTGTTTTGAAGGAAAAATCCAGAAAGGAGTGCAATAAGCCTTTTGGGTTGGAGAAGTTGGGTATAAGCGATAAAGAAAGTGGGCTCGCAGCAGCAGCCCCCCGGGGGCAAGAGCTTCATCCGGAAGAGTCATGGGCAAGAGCTTCGGCAGGATAGGATCGCCCTAGGCCAAGGTCAACAAACATTTTCTGCAAAGATCAGATGGTAAATATTTTTGGCTTCACAGGCCATGTGGTCTCTGTCACAGCGACTCCGCCCTGCTGTTGGAGAATGAAAGCAGCCACAGCTAATCTGTGAATGAATGGGTGTGGCTGGGTCCCAGGAGAGAGTTTCTTGCAGGAACAGGTGGTCAGTAGGATTTGGCCTATAGGCTCCGGGTTGCAGACTCCTTCTCTAGATCCTGAATGTCAGGCTGAGACACTTGAACTTGGTCCTGGAGGCGATGGGAAGCCATTGAGGTTATTTGTGGCAAAGAAGTGAAATGGCAGAAGTGACATGCGAAGTCGTTTCATCTGATAGCTAGACAAGAGGCATGGGGCCTGTTCAAAGGAGCAGCAGCAATGCACGCATGACATGGTGTGGTTAACGGTGGTTCAGGTGGGAGCAAAGGACCAACAGAAGAGAGATTGCAAAGGGAGAACCATGGGATTTACAGCCTTCTTGGACTTTAAAGACGGGAGCCAAAGAAAATGAAAGTTTGGTGGTTGACAGTGGTACCATTGACAAAGGTAGAGACTGGAGACGGAAAGGGGTGCCTGATGCACCGAATCTGGGACGACAGTGATTCAGGCACAGGAAATGTCCGGGAGACAATTGGAAATGCAGGGCTGAAGCCTGGACTGAGGTTTGGTCCGGAGATGTAGGAGGGCGGCCGTAGGATTAAGCGAGGCCTCCCTGCGACGAGCAGAGAACAGAGCTTTGGGGAGCGTGCGTGACTCTGGATGGGGATGGAAGAGAACCGGAGGCTGAGGAGGAGAGAGTCCCGTGAAGGGAAGAGGAGGGGGCAGCAGAGACTGGAGAAGGACTTGAAGGAAGGCTGCCGAACTGGTGACCAGTTGGCTACAGATGGACTTGAGGAACATGATGCCACTGAGGAGAATGGGGGCTGAGGGCTCCAAGCTGCACAGGGTCCATGTAAACGAGGGACAGAGAACCAGAGACATTAGTGGAAGAGACCGCTCAGAGAGAGTCTGGTCAAGGAAGGGAGATACACAAATGCTTTGGACATTTGCACATCACTGTGACCTTTTCTTTAGCTCTGAGGCAGGCCCAGCGTGCCGTGACTGTTCTTGTCTCCTTCTTTGGAGCCAAGGCGGAGGGGCGGGGGGTGAGTTGTGTGTACCTTGGGCTTGTGTTTGTGTTCTTCTGCTCCCTTTGAGGTGTGGTGCTCAGAGCTCTGCCGCAACTTGCAGCACGGAAGCCAGCCCATGTCTGGGCTCTTGCCATAAAACAAGATGTGATCCGTCAGGGAGATAGATAGTTGCATTGGCCTCCACAGAGGGAGAAAGGAAGGGAGACCAGGGAACTGAAAGGAGGCTTCTTATTGCCGAGTCTGCCCACAGAGGGGACCTGGAGATCATTCCTCAAACCATCCAACGGGATGTCAGTCTGAGCTCTGAGTATTTCGAGTGTCTGGTCTTTCGTCTGAATTATACAGTTGTTTTTGGCTTGGTTTGTGTGAATCTGGCAGTTTGCGATCTGGTCATAAAAGCAACAGGTGTAACTGGTTTGGAGCTACAATTTCTCGAACTTTCACTACGTACCAGGCTCGGTGCCGGGAGCTCGGTAGGCGTCATTTTATGTCGTCTCTGCAACAGCCCCCAACAAGGGGAATTAGTATTGCCAATCCAGTAGTGAGGAAATCACGCCATAAAGAGGTGAAGTAACCTACCCAAGGTCACAAGAGATTTGAACCCAGATCTGAACCCCGGTCTTCGCTGCTCCCTGTTTTCTCTCGCCCGAGTCTGGAATTTCTCCTCCTGCTTACGTAGAAGGACTAGAGACAGATTGAGCTGTACGGGTTACATATTCAGAGCCTATAGTGGGTGTTTCCGCCTCTTAGGAGTTTGTTGAAAGGGTGGAGGAAGGGTGGGATCTCTGAAAGGAACCAAGCCCAAATCCCAAATCCTTGAACTGTTTCCCCAGGTAAAACTTGCCTTTAGTTGGAGAAGGCGACGGTCTTGGGTTTGGAAGCAGCACTGGGATGCCTAACAGTCAGATCCCAGGCCTTGCTCGATGGCAGTTGCTTTTTGTTTAAATGTGTGGTGTTTCTCTCTGCTCACCTCCAGCTTTCAGCTCTGAGAGCGGGGGGGGTCTTGTTTTGTCGTGTGTACCCCCGCTCCCCCTGCATCGAGGATGGTTTTGGCACGTAGGATGTGCTCCGTAAATATTGTTTCTGAAGAGCCGGGAGGCGTGGGACGAGGTGCTTCACCTCTGCTCTTGGCGCTGCGGCTCTGGAGGTGACAAAGGACAAGTTTTTGTCGTCACGAGGCTGCTCGTGAGAATGTTTCTAGTAGGGGAGACAGAATAGACGTGTGAGATGTATAACGGCCTGACAATGCCCTGAAGTCAAATAAAGTGAGGGAAGGGGGTGGCAGGTGATGGGGTAGCTCAGTTAGGGCTATCGGGAGGGCCCCACCAAGAAATGAAACGAGACAAATTGGCTTTTGGGGGCAAAGTCATAATAATTCTCTTTGAGGGTTCTACAGATGTCAGCTAAACTGTCAACACTTCTTCTTAATTCTGTTGCTGGAACACAGTGACTAAAGGCTAACTAACTGCTCCCAGCGGTGCGGACCCCCTATTCGAGTCCCGTGTGCAGCCCAGCGAGCACTCCCTTCCCCTTCTTACTGGGCCAGCCTCTCCTGGTTCTCCTCCAGCCTCAAGAGACCTCACCTCCACAGCCTGCTTTGCCACTTCTCTTTCCTCGGTCCTTACTCTTAATAAGGCTTTACTTGGTCCCTTTCTCATCGAGGCAAGGATCGTCCCCGGGTGAGCCCCTGTGCTGCTCACCTCCACCCTGCAGTCCCCCAGAACTGCAGGGCCAGCCCCGGACCTTCTCCCAAGGCCGCACTGCTGGCTGCTGCCCGCAGGCCGCCGGAGCTCACCCCTGCGCTTGCTGCCGTGCATCTGTCTCCCCGGGCTGCCTGCCTTGCCCGCGACTGCAGCCCCAGGTTCTGTCTCCTGCACGACCATCCCTAGCTCTGTCCTCTCCCTCAGCTGCCATGTTCTGGGGGTTACCGCGTCCTGCCGAAGAGGACACCCTCTGATCTGTCCACTCCCCCTCCTTCCCTGCTCCTTCTCTTAGGACTCATCATTTGGATTCCTTTCAACAGCCTCCTAATTGGTCTTCCTGTGTCCATTTTTGTCCTCCCTCCTTCCACCCCCACACTCCTTATCAGCATGATGTTTATAACTCACTCATCTGATCCTGATTTTCTCCTGCTGCAAACTCTCCGAGGGTTCCTCATTGCTTGTGGGATGACTGAAGCCCCTTCGGCGGGCCTGCGGGTCTTTCATGATCTGATCTTTGGCCATGTTGCTCATTTCACTGGTTCCCTGCCCCGGATTTCTGACCTCAGCCCAGTCTCTGGCGAGCCATCCCCGCCGGGCCTCCTGGGGATGTTCCCCCCACTCCCCATTTCAGCCGCTCAGGGCAGGTTTCCACTCTTCCGGACACCTTCCTTCCCACCCTGCTCCTCTCTGTGACCTGGATGTGACCTTCCTCCCAGAATACCCTGCCTTTCTCTCTCCCAAAGCACTTGTCAGCATAACCGTCGTCACGCTCAGTAAACCGCGCTCCTTACGGGTGGGGACGACACATGCACTTGCATGCGTGCACACACACACACGAGCGCGTGCATACACACCATCTCTGGGTTCTCGATGCCTGCACAGTGCACCTGGCTCAGGAAGTTGAAGGAGTAGAGGTAGCAAAGTCTGTCTGTGCCGCCAAACAGCAGACTCACAGTGTGACCCGACATATTTGGAATTGGAGGCTCAGTGGCCATTGCATTCGGCGGGGCTGCCCCTCCCCTCGGCTCTGAGCGCAGGCTGTGTTGCTCTGGGTTGGGGTTCGGGGCTCTCTGTCGCATCGCCCAGCATACTGAGGCCTGTGGAATGTCACTTCTCTATATTCGTTGTGCTGGACTTAAAAAAAAAAAAAAAAGACAAAACAAAACTCCTGTTGCTGATGGAATACTAATAGCAATTCAAAATGAAAAATCCATCAAGGAATGCTCAGGAATGATGTCTGCCCAGCTTCATCCTGGGCGAGTTCCACACTTCCTAAATTAGCCAAAATAATGATTCTTGCTCACCGCTGACAGCTTTCCTCCCCCATTGGCTAGCTGAGAGTGCTTTTCTGGCTAGGGGATGACAGCTGGCGGTCCTTTGCGGAGATGGCCCAGGGCTTTATCTGCATCTGGGACCTTGTCAAGCCCTGGGCAAACACCGAGGAGTGGCAAACAGGAAGGGGCTCTGACCCGAGATGCCAGGGCAGTGTCTGTGCCCCCCATGCGAGCTGATGCCGTGCCCTTGGCCCATCGCCGGTGTATGTGCTCCTGTTTCCCTGTGGGGCCGCCAGCTCAATGCCTGTCGCACCTTCTCTGTTGCCTAGCTCTGCTGCAGAACAGGGAAGTGCACCGAGAATGCAGCTTTTGCGTGGCGGCTCACAGTAATCTGGGAGGGCTTCCTAGAGGAAGGAGCCTTTCTAACCACAGAGGTATCCAGCCGACCAAACTGCCCCAGCAGGCACTTGGAGCTGCTGTTCTCGCCGGGCAAGACTTAGGATGCTGCTTTCCCTGTCAGGGACTTTCCAGCAGCTGTTTCTGCCGCATGGATGCATTTTGCTTCTGGTTTGCCTTGTCCGTGCCCATTCTCCCTGATTTGCCTCCTCCTAGGGAACCCCCCCCCATCTCCCTGATAAGAGACCTGGGTCCTATGGTCACTGTTACCATGATCATTATATATTGCCTATTGATGCTAGCCGCGGGGCGAGTGCTGGCAGAGTGCTTGGTGGGCCAGCACTTGGTACCAGGGCTCCGGTAGGTGTTGGCCACGCTAAGTGTCATCGTTATTATCCCACAGACCCTCTTAGGGGACTGAGGCCCAGATAAGGCAGGATAGGCGAGCGCGGATTTGCAGCAGGTGCCTGACTGGGCTGTGCTCTGACCCGTTCTTCCTGGGCCACAGCGCTCACCCCCAGGGCCGGTCTCTGTTTATATGTGTGGTTGTAGATGAGCGAACATTTGCTCCGCGCCCCTGGGCAGCATGGTGAGCCCAGGACTCCGGGGGCCTGCCTGACCCACCGCTCTTCCTCTGTGCCCCCTGCACCATGGGCATCTGGGCCGGGAACCGAAGAGGGGTTCCCCAGGGGCCCCACACATGCTAGCCTGTGCCCTCGCCTATTTCCGTGTCAGAGTCGCTGCGATGAGGAAGTGTTTGTGCCTCGAGTCCCTTCCTCTCTGACCCTCAGGCCCACTCCCTTCGTCCTCCTAAGGCAGTGGACCCCGTTTTCCCCCAAGGATGGAGCCAGCACCTCCGTGTGCTCCTCTGGCCGCACACACTCTAGGGGTGGCTCTGAGCTCAGGGGCCATCATGACCTGTGTGCCTGCCCTCCCGGCCTTCTGGACCCCCGGGGGCCGGCCACGGGGCGGTATCTGGGGTGGGCAGCGCCCTGTAGGGTCAGGGCTGAGGGGTCTGCAGTAGCAGGTCAGGGAGGACCGAAGTCACCGCCTTAAGAGCAGCTCCTGATACAGTGGGTGTGTGCGCGAGTGTGCCTGTGTCGGTGAGTGTTTTTGGGTGAAGGGGTGTGTGTGCCTCTCGCTCCCTGTTTTTATTTGCATAACTTATCCTGTGCACATTACAGACTGTGTCTCCCTTTCCCACGGGTCTGATGCGGGGCCTTGAATAATAGATGTTTCATAGCCACGGGCTAAATAAATATTTTCTCCTCTCCCAAGCCGCAGGCGCTTCCCCGTCCCCCCACACCCCCCTTTGGTACCTCAGTGACCATCTCACAGGGTTGTTGTGACTGTCAGTGCCTGCTTCCCAGACCCCTTTCAGATAGCAGTGCCACGAAAGCCCCATGTAGACCCCAGCGGGCTGGGCTACCCTGCTTAGGCTAGAGGCAGGAAAGCCGGTCCCCAGCAGGGGCGGGGGGGTACCTCACCGGGCCTCCAGGGTCCTTTGGGGCCAGGCTGGCTGAGCTCCGAGTGACTCACCCTGGTTTTGAGTGGGAAAAATAAAAATTAAAAAAATGGCTTCTGACCCAATGGGGAAAGTGGGCATGGGGGAGGAGCGGCTAGAGGATGTTGGCCACGCCTTTGGTTCTGTTGCCGGCAGCAAACTGAGATTGGCTTAAAGCATAGACGCTACCTTTAAAGGGCACTGGCATGCTGGTCTCAGGCCTTGGCCCTGGAACGTCAGCCCTGTGCCTGCTAGTGACGTGACTCGGACAACCCACCCAAGTTCTGTAGGCCTCAGTTTCCTCGCCTGGAAAATGGGATGGTGGCAATAGGAACTGTCTCGATGAGGTTCTCGTGAGAGTGAAATGAAAATGTGCTGAGCCCCGGTGTGTCGAAAATGCCAAGGATCTGTTATTGTTCTTCTTTAAAAGTCGTATGATTAATAACAGGTGTAAGACGACTTTAGACAAGATACAAAGCCTAAAATGCAGCTAAAGGCTCCAAAGAGTGAGATAAAGGATAGGAAAGGCACTTTGCGAATTGCAAATTACATGCAGATATTGTTATTAGCACAAACATATCTTATTTTCTGGGCTTTGGAAAAAAACGAGCACAATTTGATGATATGAAGTCTAAATTCATGGTTGTTTTGGGTTTTTGTTTTGGAGGGAGATTTGTTAGGTCTCTTCTGGAATCTGGCCCAGCGTGACCCACCCTGGTGCTCCTGGGTGTCAAAGGCCTGAGTAGCCCCTGACACTAGGAACCTTTCTGTGCTCGCTGCTGTTACTTGAAATGTCTTAGGATCAACAGCTAATGCATTGTAGTAGAGTAAGTTCGTGTAGATTCATTGACAGCAAATCATGGAAATTTGCTCTGGACCTGGGAAATTCACACTCTCCAGTGTTTTATGCCTAGGACAGCCAAGTGAATTTAAGCAGTTTCTTCACACTTTGGTATGAAGGGACAACTACCCTTGTTTTCTCAAGCACGTTAGAAATATATTCCTAGTATCAACTGCTTGACTCTCATTCCGTGTTATTTCCCTCCCTCCTCCCATCCTTCTGAAAATAAAATTGAACGAAAATTACCCATTTAGGGGTGCCTGGGTGGCTCAGTTGGTTAAGCCGCTGCCTTCGGCTCAGGTCATGATCTCAGGGTCCTGGGATCGAGCCCCGCATCAGGCTCTCTGCTCAGCAGGGAGCCTGCTTCCTCCTCTCTCTCCGCCTGCCTCTCTACCTACTTGTGATCTCTCTCTCTGTATCAAAAAAATAAATAAAATCTTTAAAAAAAAAAAAAAAGAGGGCGCCTGGGTGGCTTAGTTGGTTGAGCAACTGCCTTCGGCTCAGGTCATGATCCCGGAGTCCCGGGATCGAGTCCCATATCGGACTCCCAGCTCTGCGGGAAGTCTGCTTCTCCCTCTGACCTTCTCCCCTCTCATTCTCAGTCTCTCTCTCTCTAATAAATAAATAAAAATCTTTAAAAAAAAAAAGAAAGAAAGAAAATTACCCATTTAAAAAAATTTTTTAAATTTTTAAAATTCGGACAGAGGTTGGAAACTCGACTCACGGGCCATAGCTGGCCTGCAGGTGTATTTGGTTCCATGCTCACACCATTTTAAAACTTTATGATTAGCGGCTAGCCCTTGAAACTTGGTAGGTGTTGTCTAGAAATCTGGATGAAAACCTGCAGGTCTGACAGCATGGGGCGCATCTTCCTTCAGGCGGTGCTCATGAGTGGCGGGCCCTCCCCCAGGGACTTGTCTCCCCAGTCGGCCCCGCCCTGCAGATCTCTGCCGAAAGGAACCAACACCTCTTAGACGCTGCATCGATTTAGTTATTTTCATGAGCAACTTTGCCTGTAGATAGGAAGGTTATTCTCCCCATCAGTTGACATTTTTATGAGAACCCAGGTTTCACTGAGGCCCTTTTGGATTTAGGAGAGTCACCTTCTCTCCTCCCCGTGGGATTTCCTCATTAGCAGTTTTTAAGAACTCTCCAGCAAGACTTAATAAGTCAGCATAAAATATTGGATAATGCAGGATATAAATTTTGATTGCCCCTATTTAAGAGAGGTTGAAAACAAGTGAACTCTGATTCCGTAATTTATGACGTTGTAAATTTGAACAAGACACTTAATCCTTTTTATTAGCTGTCTTGTTGAAACAGTTGTAATTTGGCCGAATTCTTATTGAAATAGGGGAGGGCTTTGAGATCCTCGGTCCTGGAGGCCGTCCCCACCTGTGGTCTTTTCTTGGGCAAGCCCAGGGGTGCACATGGGACTGGGGGCCACGTGTAGAGACGGGCGAGGGAGTGGTACATTCTGTGGTGGTTACTTTAGGGTACTCCTTGCAAACACTGAAATTTTAAAAATTACTACTATTCTGTGACCTTTTAGATCTAGTTTTTGTTTCTGTCATCAGGAAGGAGTGTACACTTGTAACAAATTCATACCACACTGAAGTGCATTCCCATGAGGGAAGAAACTCTTCATGGCTTCCCCATCCCCAGCCTTCTCCAAAAATAGGTACTTCTGAGACTTTCTTGGGTATAGTCCTGGAGTTTTTTTTATTTGCTTGGTGTTCCCCCTTCGTCCTTTGCCCTTATCCCCAATATATGTGTTTTTACTTTATAACACCTATAATATATGTGTTTTTTGGTTTTATAAAAACAAAATTGCATTTGTTTTGTAAAAATGGAATTTCTCTGTTCGTACTGTTCTGTGACTTTCCTTTCAACGGCCAACTGCCAATTATGACGGTCATCTTTTCAGGTCGATATGTACAGAGAAATGGACCATATCATTTCTGATAGCTGAATCCCGTGGTATGGCTACATTTCAGGTTTATTTCACATTCCGTACTGGCGGACACCCAGGTTCCGATCTTTGGCCGTTGCACCAACTGCTGCTCCAGCCTGGGCTGTGCCCACTTGTGAACCTTTGCATGAGATTTTCTGTGATACAGACACCAAGAAGTGGGACCTCTGGCATAAATAGTTTGCATTTAAAATTTGAATCAAGGGCCCCTGGGTGGCGCAGTTGGTTGAGCGACTGCCTTCGGCTCAGGTCATGATCCTGGAGTCCCGGGATCGAGTCCCACATCGGGCTCCCAGCTCCATGGAGAGTCCGCTTCTCACTCTGACCTTCTCTCTCTCACTCTCTCTCTTTCCTAATAAATAAATAAATAAATAAAATCTTAAAAAAAAAAAAATTTGAATCAATATAGCCTAACTGCCCTTCCAAAAGGCTGTATTAGTTCATGCTCCTCCTAAGAGTATCCAATTACAGCTTTAATAATCTAGCTTTTTTTGCTTGAACACATATAAGTAAACTTTAAAAAGTCACACATATGCCATCTGAATGGCACATTTGTCTTAGTCTATAGGTTTAATTAGATGAGTTTCATTTTTTGATTTTGGTGATGGTTATCATCCTACATAATGACAAAAACGTTCCTCAGCCATTGTAGCCAATTTAATTATTACGTACTTATTGAAGGGAGGGGCACCTGGGTGGCTCAGTCGATTAAGCTTCTGCCTTCAGCTCAGGTCATGATCTCAGGGTCCTGGGATCGAGCCCCAGGTCAGGCTCCCTGCTTGATGGGGAGCTTGCTTCTCCCTCTCCCTTGCCCCTCCCCACTGCTTGTGCTCTCTTTATCTCCCAAATAAATAATCTTAAAAAAATAGTAAATACATATTTAAGGATCATAGTCGTGCCAAGTAGCCTTTGGGAGAGTAAGAGCCAAATCATATCTTCCTTTTTCAGGGCTCTCCCGGCGCTGCTTGGGTTTCCCCTAAAGCCCTCAGTACAGAGGCTGGGTTGGCATTTACTTGAAGAGGGGGAGGCAGCAGGTGAGGCAGTGAGTTACCTGAGGTTCCCAGCACCCCTTCTTTCCATCTGAACACCCTTCTACACAGACAGATCCTTCCCACAGCTCGTATCTCATGGCGTCCCTCCCGACGACCTCTCTGTGAAGCAGGCATTCCCCTCTTCCCCCTCTTTATATCTGGGCGCACTCAGGGCCAAGGAGGTCTGTTTGCCATGTCAAGCGTGGCACAGCTGGTAAGGAGGAGTGCCTTGGGCACAGGTCTTCTGACTCCAAATGCAGCGGAGTCAGGCCCCTGCGAGGCTGAGCCGTGACTTGTTGCCTGCGGCACATCACTTACGTTTCCTTTACTGAGCTGCAGGTGGAGAAAGGAAAAGGAAGGGACATCCCCAGACTTCCTGTGGTCACTTATGTCCACAGCTTTCTCCTAGCAGTGCTAACACTCATGGTCATGTTCTCGAACGTTTCCCCAGCAACTGGGAGAGATCTGGGAATTCTCAACCAGTCGGCATAGCCGATCACAAGTGGCTGAGAACCGCTGACCCAGAATGTATCTCCTCCTCCTCCGACGGGCTGGGTCTGGGGAGATGGTCGACTTACGGTGTGCTAACTGCATGTGAAATTTTGAATTCAGTCTTCTCCAGAGGCCTCCTCTCTGCCTCTCTGACCTGGTATCTGGCTTTTGCTAACAGAATACCGTGGGTTTGTCAAAGCTCCTTAGCAGTCACCTCACTGATGAGCCTGTAGGGAGATTTGGTGCCCAGACCATTCATCCTTCCAGGATGCCCTCAGTTTCGTTAAACCCATGCGGGGGGTGGGTGGGAGGGGATCTGGATTAGTGAAAACAGGGATCTGGAGTCCGATAGACCCAGGATCAAATCCTGGTCTCATCACTTTTAATGGGGGTATGAAACTTTGGCTGTTGACCTCACCTCCCTGAGCCTCAGTGTCCCCTTCGACAAAATAGGGATTGTAATTCTCTCATGGGGCATTTTGAGGAACACATGAATTAAGATTTAAAAGGTGCCTCTCAAATGTTCAGCACAGAATGGATACTTATAAATATGAGTCCTGGCTCATTTTCCTGCTATAGAGAGAAGGTTCTCCTCCGGGAATATTCCAAGCTGCTGGCTGCTGGCTGGGGGTCCTGGTGGCCAGAGGAGGGCCATCAAGATGACTCATACACAATGTGTGCTCTCAGGAACTCGCTATTTGATAGGGGAACCCAACACACATACATGATGTGATGTGTACATTGGTAAGAATCGATTAATAGAGCAGAGATTGATTAACTAGGGTGAGGTAGAAGTCATCAAGCAAGTAGGGTATTGAAGATTGAATAGGAGATTGATGGAGAAGATAAGGCTATAGAAAATGAACGGCCAACTCCATTCATTAGCCATCAAGATACATTATTTTGTATATATGTATATATATATGTTAATTTCATTGACTCTTACCAACACACTGATATATTCAAATTCATCCTCTCTCTTTTCCTTTTCCTCTCATTCTGCCTCACCTTCTCCCCACCCTGCCTTAGGATACTCAGCCACTCCAAATTTCCCAAAGAATTTCTTTATGCTTCGGTAAATCCTCAGAGGATTGATGCTCCTTTACTCTGCTAAGTTTTTACAGGAGCGCTGTTGTAGCTACCTTCTTTCCATCCCCCTTTTTTCTACGGTATGAGTAAGCTCTCTTCCTTTCTCACCCGTGAACCAACTACCAGGCATCTGATGCTCGCCGCGTCACTCCCATATACCAGGGGCATGTGACATCCCGTTCAGTGGCCAGAGCAACTTTGTGAAACAGGGACTCCTCTTTACAGATGAAGAAACGTGAGGCTAATATGCTGATTATTACAGAAGTTGGGGAGCCACAGTTCCACCCCGGGCTTCCTTCCCCTGGCGTCCACTGCTTTGTTCAGCGTCTGGCACACAGTAGGGGGCAGCGAACATTTGCCCGAAGGAACGAGAGAGCTGCTCCCCGTGCAGCTGGTCCTATAACCCTCTCGGGGCGGTGATGGCACTCCTCACTTAGCGTCCCACCTATTAGTGGGGTCCCGGGGCCGTGCGGCGGTCGTCACTGATATGAAAGACAATTTCCCATTCCCCTTGCTCTCATATCTAGGGCACTTGTGAGCTGCCGGGTTAGACTTTAAAGCTTTGTGTTTGGCTTCATCTCTGCCTCCCAGCATCTGACCGAGTGCAGGTGCAGTGCCCCCAGAGCCCGGTGTGGGAGTCGGGGGCTTGGACTCCAGCTTCCGGCCCGCTGGTGACTCCCCAGTAACAGCGGGCACGTCACAGCCCCTCCCCAGAGTTCCATCTCCTCGGCGTGGTCCGGGGCTTCGTGGGTACCTAAGGTTCCTGGCTGCTCTGTGAGCCGGTGTGCCGGGGGAGGCTGGGGAGCGTGCTGGGAGGAACGCAGGCAGTGGTTTCGGGAAGACTTGACTGTCCTGGCTCTGGGACTTCCCGGCCCTGTGACCCTGGGCAAATCACCTAACCTCTCTGATACTGGTGGTTTATGTCCTCAAAAGAGCGCAAGTAGACCCTGCTCCTGGGCTCACTCTCACGAGTCCAGGAGGCCCTGGAAACGCGGGTGCTTTCCTTCCCTCTGTGTCTGACCCCAGAGTGCTTCGGGTTTGGACTCGCTGGGGGACACGTTTCTCAGGGGCGGCGGCACTTATGACACCTCGCACCACCCTGGACACTCAGCTCTTAGACCTCCCGCAGCTCCTTTGTATCGTTAGGAAGCTCCTGGAAGGCGAGCACCATTCTACCCCGTTGAGCCGCACTGGTGCCGCGGGGCAACACCTGGTCTTGGCCCTTTTCCCCTTGCAGACGGCGGCCGCCGTGTGCGGCACTGCGCACGCGTGGAGTGTCCTGTGCGCCTCGTTGCAGAGAGAACTCATTCGGTGAGCAGACGTTTGCCGTGGCCAGGCCTTCCGCTGGCCCGGGGGTGGGGGTGCAGAGAGGAGGAGACTCACGGTCACTGCCTTCAGGGAGCTCCCAAGGAGGAAAGGTGCAGACTGGGGTGACCCAAGGCCATCGGGGCATGCGCCGGGCAGCGTAGGAGACGGGAGGGCTGAGGGGCTCTCTCCTGGCAGTCAGGGGGGCCTTTAGGCAAGAGGTGACCTTTGAGCAAGTCTTAAGAGACGAGTAGGAGTCTACCCTGCAGAAGTTCAGATAGAGCTTTCCAGGCCGGGGGAGCTGCAGAGCGGAGGCCAGAGCCTAGAGAAGGAGACACCTGGGGGGCGTGGGTCTGGTGCTGGGGCCAAGAGGTGGAGGACCTGGCGGTCACCATACAGTGGTGACCTGGGACCTCTCTCCTGAGCCCCAACCCACATGCCCGCTGCCCACTCAGCATCCACACTTTCACGTTTAATGAGCATCCAGACCCAGCATAACTAAATACAAGTCTTGATGTTTTCTTCTTAAAAAGAAAAAAAAAAAGGCAGAGATCTAACTCCTCCCCCATCTTCCCCATCTTCCGTGACAGGACCGTTTCCCTGGTTACGCAGGCCCAACATGCAGGCATCGTCTTGGATCCCGCTCCTTCCCTGGAGCCTCACTACTTGCAGTTGTTGACAGTTGATCCACCAGAGTGTATCCTGAAAGCCACCACGTCTCCCTACGTTCATCCAGGTGTCCCCCATCCGCAGCCAGGCTTCCCGTTTCTGCTCCGGCGCCGCTGCTGTCACTCTTCCCCAGACTCAGGCAGGGTGACCTTTTAAAAAGTAAATCAGATTGTGTCATTTCCCAGCCAAAACCTTCCGATGGCTTTCCAGCATCCTTGGAGTAGAATCTGAACTCCTTGCCATGCCTGCCAGCCCCTCCTGCTTCCCTGGTCTCATCTCAGCATTCTTCGCTCTGCTCACTCCATCCCAGCCACGTGGCTTTCTTGCTGTTCCTCTTTCTCACCTCAGGGCCTTTGCACTTACTTTTCTTCACCTGAATCAGTCTTCCCCAACATCCCTGCCTGGCTGACCCTCATTCTATCCTGGTCTCTGTTCAAATGAGGTGGGGGGCAGAGAGAAATAGACTTACAGTCGCAGTGTTCAAGGACTAAACATGCACTGTCCTACCCCACACCTGGCCCATCACTCGGGCCTCTTACCTTGCTTTATTTCTCTTCATTAGCACTCACCACTACCTGCCTTTATATGATAGATGTATTTGTCGTCTTTACTGCTTCTCTTACCCTGTCTCATTCACCACTCCATCCTCGGGATATAAAAGGGAGCCTGGCACGCAGGAGGTGATCGTCACACATTAGATTGGTGAGGAAGAAAATGAATGAATTAATGCAAGTTAGGACTCTGGCATTTATTCTGTAGGCAGTGCAAATCTAGTAGACATCTTTCAGGAGGTGAGTGACGTGGTCAGCACTTTTATTTTAGAAAGCCAGCTGGTGGCAGTGTGGGGGCTGGACTGGAGGAGGAGGCAGCAAAACTAGTTAGAGGCAGTTAAAATGGTCCAGGAAATGGATGCTGAGTCCTGTGTGGGGCTGTGGGCATGGAGGAGAGGGGACTGATGACAGGGTGTGAAGGCCTTTGAGGATCTTTGGTTCCTGTTGGGATAACTTGGTATAGCAACTCCTCTCTCAGAACTACAGGGGATAAGCTGGTCTGGGGAGAGACTGGCAATCCTTTGTGATGTTTTTTCTTCCCAAGCAAATGTCAACTCTGGGAGGCACATTCTCTGTGGTGCCATTGGCTCTCTGAGGAGCAACTCCGCTGTCCCCCTGACTCCCCTGTTCAGACGTTCAGAGTGTAGCCAAGATGGCGGTATCAGTGAGACGGAGCCTTCTTCCTGCAGACGGGCCCTTTGCTCTTACATACTACAAGCCACACTAAGTCTTTGGTTCCCTTTCCTCATATCTTCCTCCCAAGGAGACTGGCTCTAACAAATTCTCTTCTTTTTCAGAATGCCTCCGCTCCGCCCATGTTCCAGACAGGGTTTACCAATAACTTGAGGGTTCGGCATCTCCCTGACCACAAACATTCACAGGGACTCATCTCCCTCGGGTGTCAGAGAGTCAGGCTGTTGCTGGGCATATAGTCGTAGCCCAGGAGGACCCTGCTGTGTGGTACTGCGTCTTGAAAACTTTCTTTTAGAGCTTGGATTATTCCTTCCTCCAGAAGTCCCCGGTCCTCTCCAACTTACAAGGAAACGCCTTTCATCTCTGAGTGTTTACATTCCCACCCATCTTGCCGAGGTGTCCCGCTCTTGGTTCCTCCCTGAGAATAGGCCAGCCCAGGCTCTGGAGACTCGGTCCAAAGTTCCTGATCCTGTTTGTTGAGCCCTGTGAAGGGAAATGCCGGACCATCTGTACGTCCGGATGCCACCTCCCACCCTCCTTCTCTCCTCCAAAGGTCCAGATGCCATTACATGGCATTACATGACATTACGTGACATTAATAGCGACACCGTAGAGCCCCTGGGTGCCAGGTACTGTGTTAAACACTTCACACGCATTCTGCTTCACCCTTCCCACCCTGCCGGGGCGAGTAATTCTGACCTCTTTACAGATGAGGAGACTAAGACTTGACAGTGCAATGGGGCTTAGTAGTTACGAGCAAGGGCTGAGAGTCCAACGGCCCCAGGTTTGAATCCCTGTAACTGTGGACCTTGGCCATGCTACTGAATCTTTCTAACCTTCTTTTTCCACATCTAGAAGACAGAGAGAATCTAGAGAGAGGGGTCGTGTCACTGCGAAAAGTCAACAACATATGTTATTTCGTAAGCGTAGAAGCATTCGTCTGCTGTATGCTAGACTTTGTGTGGTCAGTGAGTAGGAGCTCATCGTAGATATTCTTGTCTCATTGTCATGGTTGTCGCCATTGTCGTCATCATTGCTGTTGTCGTCATCATCCTCGTCATCGTCCCTCAAGGCTCAAGTCTCAAGGCTATGTGACTCGTACGTGGGTGGGGTCAGGATTGAACGTAGCCCTGCCTCGCTGCCAAGCCCTTGTTCCATCTCTTGTCCCACGTTGTTGCGCCCAAGTTCGCGTTGCCTAGGACTTTCTGTCCCCGAGGTTGCTCTCTTGGTCTTTATTGGTTGTGCCTGGGCACTGGGCTTGAGCTAAAGCTCAGCAGTTCCTCAGTCCCTTCCAGCCAGGGACCTCATTTCATTCATTGACTGGAGCAGTCCCAGTGGCCGGGCCTTTCAGGCAAGAGCTTGGACAGTTTTCCCTGAGTGTCAGTGACATCTTGTCTACTCTGCAAGCCCGGGGCGGGGAGAGGGGCTCCCTGTGTCATTGTTTATGTCACAGGACTGTCCAAAGAAAACAGGAGTGGCAGCAGAAAGGGCTGGTGGGGTCCTTGCCTTTCGGGGTCACAGATCACTTTGTGAATCTGGTGACATTTATGGAGCCTCTCTCCAAAAAATGCACACGACAGGTTGTCACAAGACCAACGTTGTTCATGAGACATTTGCCCTGAAACCCACCCAGGAATTCCAGCTCAGAAATTCAGAACCAAAAGGTTAGCTTATGTGCTCATCTGTCATCTTAGCCCCCTCCCCATTCACAATCAGGAAGGGCTCTCTGTGTCTGTAGGGTGTTTGTATTCATAAGTTGTTAGGCCATCCTGGTAGCATTTGGAAAAAAACTGTTTTATTGATACTATTTGCCGTTTTCATTTCTTTCCTGTATTTGAGAAGGGTATCTACACACTACACTCACCTGGCCATTTTTCTGAGACCGACCTACTGACTTGTACATCGATTCAAGCCAGAATTGATATACAGCCTGGGGAGGAGTTCGGGCCCCAAATATCAGACTAATAGGAATTGCACTGTGATATACAGCTTATAAACATGCATGTGCTTAGCTTCAGCAGGGCTCAGTGTTCTAAATTCAGATAAATGCGAATCTCTACTTGTCAATTTAAGATTTTGGAAATTTTGATCTTAAAAAGTATGCTTCCTTTCTTTTTATTTTTTTATTGCAGTTTTCAAGGTGTGGGTATGGGGGAAGGCACAGGCAGCACTTTACAGTGTTCTAACTTGCTGATAGGCCTCTCCTTGGAAACTTTCCAGCAAATTACGGAATAAGCCTGCTGTTCCTAACAGTGACAGGAGTCATGGGTGTCACTGCCAATGGCTTCTCCCCTCCATGCCTGGCCTTCAGAGCTCCACAGAAAGGCAGGAATGAACCTTCCATAATGCGGACTCCAGAATTCTTCCCTCCACTCTGGCTGCGGGGCTGTGGTGCCGATGTCCCCGGCAGATGGAGGTGGGGCTGACATTTGGGGACACAGGAACCGGATCTGTCCTATATTAGATCCTTTGATGTGAAGCTCTTTCTGATACGTAGTTTTTCCTCTAAAGTTTTTCCCCCTTGCTTTTTCTAAATTATAAAAGCAACAGATGCTCACTTCAAAGCCAGGATTAGAACTTTTCACGCCTGGCTTGGAATTCCAGCTCCATGAACTCATTAGACGTGCAGCCCTGGGAAAAACACACACCCTCTCTGAGCCTTGATTTTCTCATTGCTACGGAAGAGGTAACGGTTTCACCTCATCACATTGCCGTGAGCACGGAGGGAGATGGGGCCGTAGAATGCTCTAACGGAGGTTTGGCAAAGATTCATTTTGTTTCCTCCGTGAATATTTGTTGAGCACCTATGAGCTAGTCACCATTCTGGCTGCTCTGGAAATACTCAAGAACAAGTCGGTGGGGGGGGGGGGGGGCGGGCGCGGTCTCTGCTCCCGGGATGCTCACATTCTCATCCACGGAGATGTATAGAAATGAGACTGTTTCAGAAATGAAGAAATGAGAACCCACAGGTGGGGGGTGACTCACAGGCAGGGCCACTTTATTTTTATTTTTTAAATATTTATTTATTTATTTATTTATTTTAGAGTGGGGCTGGAGAGACAGAGGGAGAGAGAGAATCTTCAGCAGACTCCCCGCTGAGCGCAGACCCCCCCCCCCGCCCCACCCCACCGTGGGGCCTCGATCTCACAACCCTGATGACATCATGACCTGGGCCGAAATCAGGTCGGACGCTTAACCGACTGAGCCACCCAGGCGTCCCAGGAGGCGCCACTTGAGACTGAACAGCCAGGGGAGACCTCTCTGACAAGGCTCCATGCTTTGTGACCCCCAGGTCCCAGGCTTCCTGACTTTGAATGGCTCTAACCCCTGAATGTATAGGTCCCAGTTTTGAGTTTGGAAACTCTGACCACATATCCGTTCTCTTTGGGCAGCCTTTGTCCTCCCATTGGCCCTGCGTTCCGAGCGTGAGCTTCTGAGGCTGGAACTGTGGCACAGGGCCTTTGCTCACGTGGTGGGGCTGACACCTAAGGGGGGAGGGAGGGGCGTGAGTTTCTAGCTGGAGCCCATTTTGCTCCAGTGCTGCTTTGAGCATTCCGGTTTCTAAGGAACTGGAAGTAATTTCTCTCTCAGCGAGACTGTGGCACACCGCAGTCTCCTCGTTCTCAGCCTGCAGCATTTTAAGGGCTGGTTGGGGCCACGGAAGCCGGGCAGTGGGGGCCGTCCCAGCTCGTCCCCTGGCATTTGAACCACGGAGCCATCAGCCTGACCCCCCGATATCGTCTCTCCCGGGGTAGATTATGGATGTTTTTAAATGACCGGCTCAGGCTGCTGTGTTGAACCAGAAGGGACCCACACTGATGGGTGAGGAAAGGTGCTGAACAGAAGGGCAGGCTGCCTGTGACTCACCTGTCATGTTCTCAGCTGACCTACTTTGATTTGACCTTGATTTGCTCGGTGCAGTTAGAGACACTGTCATGAATGCACTCGCGCCGCCTGATTTCAGCCCGGCATGTGACAGCGCGGGCTGTGCTGCGCACCCGTGACCCAGGCAGATGGGTGGGTGGACAGGTGGTTAGTTTTTTCATTTACCTCTGGACTGTAATTCGATCACAAGGGAAGGGCTTAATTTCAAGAAAATGGAACAATTATTTCAGACTAGATACGGTGCCAAAGCAGCAGGCCTCCCTCCTTGCTGCCGGGCGGCTTAATCAGGCGATGGCCTAGATGGCCGCCTTTCAAGTGGGTCCTTGCAGTAGCTCGGCAACTGGCGCGGGGTCATAATTGGAAGAATTTGGCTCTGAGCGTCTGTGGGTGTTTACAGTGCACTATAGGGCAGGGCTCCTTTTATTTATAGAATATTGTGCACAACAAGCAGCAGAAGGCTGAAAAGCCACTAAATCTCGATTTATTTTTAACGAATTCCATTTTTCCCCTCATCCCAGAAGGAGAACTGAGTTATTAAAAAAACAGTAAAAAATACATCATCGCAGAGCGTGCCATATCTAATTATGGGGTTGCCAGCGTCGGCCCGCAGCCACATTTGAAGGGCTTTGTAAATCAGCCATCCATTCAATCTGTGAACTTATATGACTCCTATTCTTCATTTAGATGTAGAGCGAAATTATTGGCAAGTGAGCACTGATCAGAAAAAGTTCTACACTGTCTAAATTAGGAGATGGAATGTATAAATATAGAAGAGTGTACTTATGTTCTGAAAGGGAGAGAAAATCACTCCTCATTGTCCATTATACTCAGCTAGCTCTACAAGCACACGTCCCAGAGCTCTCGATACCGGCGCGAGAGAGTTCACGCCTCGCGATGGCGGATCTGCGCCCCTGTCCTGTGATTTCCGCTGAGTGATTATTGCCCACACGATCATAAAAGACTCGAATCCAGTGCCTTGTGGCCCGTGTTCTCATAGTGTCTGAGAGCCAGACGAGACTTCAGGGGCCACTAGCTCAAGCACATCCTGGTCTAGAGGGGGAAGCCGAGGCCCAGAGAGGAGAGTGGCTTTCCCAGGGCCCCACAGCGAGTCAGGGCCGAGCGGGGCTGGGGCTCTGGTGTCTGTGCTCTTCCCTGACAGAGCCCTCCTGGCCGGGCTCGGAGGAGGGAACTAAACAGATCTGAGTCCTGTCCTGCAGGGTTCACGGTCTCCGGCAGACATGGAGACCGTCCAGTAGTCACCGTCTGCTTGAGTAGACGGGGTTGTGGGAGTCCAACAGCTGGCTGGACGAGTGGGGGCAGTGGTGAGCGGGGAACTTGGGAACCTGTGTCTTTGGACACTAAGGCAGAGGTAGAATCAGGGGCTCTCTGACCCACTTGGAAAAGCTTTATGGAGGCTGTGAGGTTTCTCAAGGAAGAAGGTGCAGCACTTTTGCTGACTACTGGGGGAGGTAGAATATGGCGGCGTGGCGGCACCAGGGAAGGTGGATGCGGTGCTTTGGGAGGAGCCCTGAAAGCAGATCGTTGCGATCTCATGGGAATACCAAAGGGAGTGCCAGGCTGGAGCACGGGCTGGGGATGGATGGGCCAGAGGGCCCCAGAGTGCTCTGGCCCATGCCGGGATGGCATGCGGGTGACACGGGCACAGCCATTCCTAGTCCTCGGGCTCCCAGCTGCTGCTCGTGGTGGCTTCCTTCCGACTCTCAAATCCTCCTTTGTGCAGCGCTCCAGGCAGCCAGTATCCACGGGCAGAGCTGGCCCGGGAGCTGCACCCTGTCTCTGTCTTGCCCTGGGCTGATGGCCCCGCGTGGTGCCTGGCCAGAGTGTGCTCTGGGGGTCAGTTCTCTGTGGCTTGGAGGAGGCAGAGGGAGTGAGAGAAACCTTTATGAGGAAGGATGGACTACGGAAGCTTTTGGAAGAGTCATCTCTTGGCAGTGCTGCAGGCCAGTGGTTTTAGAGGATGTGAGTTGGCCAGGAGGGGGGTGCCCGGGGCCTACGTTAAGTCAGCATGGAGAGGGGCAAGCAGGGAGGAGAGCTTACAGGGAGGAAGCAGCAGTGGGGGTTAGCTGCAGGCAGCCAGCCGACCAGAGACTGAAGGACAGTGCCGGGCTGGGACAGGAACCCACTCGGCAGAGGGAGGAGGTTCGGGGTGGGGAGAGAGGAGCAAGGACCCTTCCCTGTAGGTCCAGCGGCTTGGGGGCCTGTGGAGTAGTGAGTCCCTTCTCTCTGAAAGGAGATGGTCTCTGTCTTCCTGCCCAGTAAGTTCCTCACCGCTCCAGACAGTGCTTCTCAAAAATATTTGCAGGCGTTTCCAGGAGGCACAGAGAATTGGAAGTCAGTACATAGGAAGTCTCAGTGTCATCTCCACACATTGTTTCTCCTTAATCTTTTCATACCTCCAGCTGCTGATCTGCTTTTGAGTCCTCGGAGCTGGGAACCTATGAATTAGCAGTAACACTTGTACGGGAAATACCTGGGAGCTCAAAATCAGTCTCCGAATCTTATATTTTTTTCTTGCATTTGTGTCATAGTTTTTCTACAGTCTGATAATTTTTCGTTGACAAAATGTTGTTTACTTCTAAAGTATTTTCTGTTTTTATAGTTTATAAAGGTGATAATATTTCATGATGGATGATACTTCCTGAATCAGTTCTCAGGGAGCAGATGGGCCCCTTCCTCTCTCTCGTTCCCTGCTCCTGGCCATCTCCCTGTGTCCCGGCATCTCCTCCCCCGTGTGGCTCAGCCCCGATGCCAAGGTCACCCAGGCCAGCCTCAGCCCCCAGGGGTGTTCTGAGACAAGAAGTGAAAGTCCTGAACATTGTGTACGTTGTATACGTGAAGACAGTCCAAAGTCCCTTCTCCTTCCTTCGGGCTGATGGGCCGCACCCCAGCTATCAGCACTTACTTGCTCTTTATCAGAGCCATAGAATGGTCCAGTGAGAAGGGGCATCCGGGGTCACTGCCCCTGGCTGCTCTCCGTGCACGAGAGCCCCATGTGCAGTATTCCTGCACATGTTCCTGCAGCCAGGCCCCTAGCCCCCCTCAGGAGCCCGCACATCCTGCTTCCTCTTCAGGGACATGTCTGACTATTCGAAAATCCTTCTTTATTCTAATACAAATTAGAACCTCTTGGCTCTGTTTCCTCGTTGACCTAGGTCAGCCCTTTGTAGCAATCCAGAGCAAAGGTCTGCGGGCATGGCATGGTTCCACTTTCGAAGTTTGGAAGTAGTGCTCATGGGCACCTCCCTCCCCTCCCCCCTTTATCTCCCTCGCAGGGTGTCTGTTCTCCGGGGCCCTCAGCCGTCCCTTCTGTGACACAACAGCCAATGTTCATTTCGGGGACAGGCGACCTGAGCCTCACCTTGTGTCAGGCGCGGTTCTCAGCTCTCACACGAATGTCGCTATTACCATCTGCACCTACTCCGGGAGGTGGGAACTGCCGATATCCTCATTTCACTCATGGGGAAACGGAGGAACAGAGGTCAGCTCTCGTCCAAAGCCACACCAGTGAGCAGCAGTGCAGGGATGCGGCCCTGGGAGACCTGGCCCCAGCAGGCTATTCTCTCTCGCACCCGGAGCGCTCACGGTAAGCCCGTGGCGCACGAGACTGGGGCTCGCCCTGCTTGGACTTATTTTGCAGGAAATCATTTGACCCGAGCCTGAACCGAACCCTTTTCTGTGAGACCTCCTCAGAAATCATTTGCACACAGCGGACTGCGGGGCAGAAGCCTGTGCACGATCATCAGCAGATGGGCCCCTCCGAGCCCTGCCAGGTCCCGTGTGGGGTGCGTTTAGATCAGGGTGACAAATAGGGGCTTGTGTGTATTTTCTTTTCCTGAACATGAAGTCTGATTCAATGGGTTCCTTGTTCAAAGTGCTTAGTCACGGTTTTGTGGCCAGAAAATGGAGGGGAAAAGGTGTCTAAGGACCGTCAGACGGGACCCCCTCTTCGAGCACCTGATCCAATGTTCAGTCTCATAGGACGACCCCAGCAGTTATGGGGCAAGGGACCTGCCCACCAAAGCTGGATGGTAGATGCCAAAGACACATTTTTCTGAAATGCATCAATCAGGAAGGGTTTTTAAAGGTGCAGGAGAGGGAGGGCGTCGGGGCCGGTCTGGCCTGCGCTGGAGGGCTCACCCTGGCCCTGGCCAGTTGTGCGGTGAGCTGCCGGTCACCTGTGGTTTCGGTTTCCTCTTCTGGACAGTGGAAATAACACTGTCTTCTCAGAGGGATGATCGGGAGGGTAATTAAGCGGAGGCAGACATGCCTTGAAGCTATAGTGACTGTTCTGGAATGTTCCCCACACCTGACACCGCAAGGTTTGGTGACCAAGCCCTCGCTCACCGTCTGGCCTTTCCTGTATTTGTGGTGTGAGCTCCAGCCCCTTGGCTGCCTGCCACCTTGGGGAATGTGGAACCGACTGTGGAGGCCTGGGCCTCCCGGGGCAGGAAAGGCCCCTGTAGCGCTAGTTGTCCTGGCCTGACCCCTGGCAGGTCAGGCTGGGCTCCTGCAGGCGTCTATAGTGACCTCATCAAGAGTCTGCTTTCCATGCTCAGGAATCCCTGGGCCCCGGCCGCACGCTGGCTGAACCCGAAGGGCCAAGAAGCTAGGATTGAACCATCTTTCTTTTTGCTCATTGCTTCTCAGATAGCCTGCAGCCCAGTCACTAAAGTTCACAGAGATTGAAGTAGCAAAGTGAGGGACCTGGTCCCCAAGGTGGGGGCCCAGAGACCCGGAGGGAGAGCTGCTTAAAGCAATAGAAAAAGGACTAGAGAAAATCTAATTTTGTTGTTACCAAACATGGGGCCCTGAGCAAGGACCTAGCCTCCCTGAAATGTGGTGTCTGTATCTGGAAATCGGGGATGGTAATAGAACTAACCCCTGAAGTTATGAGGATATGGCGAGATGGCGTGGGAGCCCAACAATAGCACAATGTCTAGCAATTCATAAATATGAACATTAGAATAATTTCCTTTCTCCTCCCTTGTCTGCCCCTTCTCCATATCCAGTCCTGACTGCTGTTGGTTTTCTGTATGGCTTTGGGTAAATATCTTAACCTCTCTTTGCCTGTTCTCTTTGTAGAAAAGATAGAGTTGAACCAGCTACTGGTTCAGAATGGGTACATAGCGCCCCCTGTAGGAAATCTTGGGGAAGTGTAGAGCGATTTGGCTGTCCAGCTGACGGGGCGGCGGCCAGGGCTGTCTGGGGAGAAGCAGATTTGCTGCGGTAACCCATGGAGAACAAAGGATCGTCCCACTTCCTACACAACCTCCTAAATAAACATCAGTGGCATTCATGTTTACAAGTAAAGTATCTGACCCTGGAGTCAGACTCCACTTTAAACATAAACACACATAATTTTTGCATGTTTTTAATATACACTGAATTTTCTAGGAACACAACTACCAAGCATCTGAGGTTTACTTGTTCTTTATAAATAGGTCCAAGCACCTCATTACATCTTTCATATCGTGTCTTCTAAGGTAGCTGTACTCAACATTTGCCTATTGACTCTGTATGTAGTATCTTATTTTAACTAACGTTTTCTTTCTTCTTCGTGTTACTTATAGTTAGGGTATTGTGTTGATTGTTTTTAAAATTATAGGTGTGGGTGGGTAGGTTATATTATTTACAAATTTCAGGAGGGTGAAAAAATTTAAAAATATTTGTATTGAATCTTCAAAAGCATGAGAGAGGAAGTCTGCATGTGCCCAGGCATGTGTGTGTGTTAGCTTATAAATTAGCTGGGGAAACCTTAGAATAGACCTGAAGGAGAAGAAATGGGTTCTTTGAACAAGTTGAAGGGAGACTTAGACAAATGTAGGAAGATTGGTTAAATATATATACATACATATATAGTTTAATTTTAGAAAGTACTAACAACCCAAGGGAACCGGAGACGTATGCAACAAAGGAGAGGGGTCAGAATATCCTACATGGCTCCACTGAGCCTAGGATTTGTGTGATCATAGTAAATATAAAAGCTGAATATCCATGCCCGAAATACTTACGTAACTTTGTTGGCTGAATGGGAGAGTAGGTTCCTCTGTTTGCCTATAGTGACAGATATAATGGAGGAGTGGAAGAGAAGGGCCTTTTCCTCTAACACGGTGAGAAGTGAATAGATCCTGGCTGAGACCGCAGTATCATTGAGCGGTACCAGAAGCTGTTGCTCAGAAATGTGCAGGTACTTTCCCTAACTGATTGCTTCTGGAAATGGTCGGGGAAACAGGGAGGAGAACCTGGGGACAGATATTTTTCCAATAGCCTTGTAGAACTTTATGAGTCTTTAAAACTAGGCCCTAAGGGGAGGAAAAAAACTTTAATAAAAGTTAAAAATTAAATTTAAAAAATGGGTTCATTTCTCTTTAAAAGTCGTTTTACGTAAGAACATGTAATGGAAGTCAGAATTTTTTTTTTTTTAAGAAACTATTCTTTTTTTTTTTTTAAGATTTTATTTATTTATTTATTAGGAAAGAGAGAGAGTGAGAGAGAGCTGGTCAGAGTGAGAAGCGGACTCCCCATGGAGCTGGGAGCCCGATGTGGGACTCGATCCCAGGACTCCGGGATCATGACCTAAGCCGAAGGCAGTCGCTCAACCAACTGCACCACCCAGGGGCCCGGAAGTCAGAATTTTTAATAGCATCCTTTGTCAGAGAAATAAGGTGTTTTGATCTTTGCCCTGTCCCTTCTGGAAAATATGTAATCTTAAAGAGTCTGAAACGTGGTTTTCATCATCTTTCTTTGTCTTTGCCGTTTCTGGTTTTTGTTTGTATGTTTGGTTTATTTTGTTTTGTTTTGTTTTACCACTCCCACTTGAACATACAATTTTTTTTAACATCCATGTGTAGATTTTTAGAGAAAGGAGAACCAGCCAGCCTCCCTGCCCTTTACCATGTTGTTTTATGGCCTCTGCCTGCATGAATTAATTGTGCGAATTTTGTGAATTACCTCTTCCTATTCTTTCGTTTTCCACTGAGGTATTTTGTCTTTAATGATTCATGAGAGGTTTTGTCTTGTTTTGTTTAGTTAAGGAAAGATAATAGTCCTTCCCTTGTCACTGACTGGGGTTTGAATCCTGGCTTTGTCGCTCATGAGCTAAGAATTTCAGGCAATTTACTTAAGTCTCTGAGAATTAGTTACTTCTTAGAAATCTGCGTGAAACAACACTGACTGGCACAAAACCCGAGCCCAGTGTGTGGCTTGTGCAGCCACAGCTTTTGCACTGAATATTTTCTCAAAACCAGTGCCTTAAAAACTCCTGCTTTTTCAGATCCTTGGACACATACGACTCCCTTGCTGTAACCGAAGCTCAGAAAAATGAAACTGAAATCACTGAAATAATTGTTTTATTCCTTGCGTAGGAGTGAAGGAAAACAAGTTGATTCCGTTTGAGCTAAAAGAGGAACTTGCAGGGTCATTCCTGGGGTCAGGACACACTCGGAACAACATCTGAGATCTGGGGCCCTAGAGGAAGGCCTTGAGCTTCATCACAAGATGAAATCGTCTTCCTCAAACTGTGCTCGCCAAGACGGGCAAGTGCATTGCAGAAAGGTTTCCAGTTCTTGGGAGTTGAAATGGAAAAGGACCATCTGTTCAGCACCCCAGCCATTCCCCCGGCACCGTGGTCGATTCCCGTCCTTGCTCTGTGTTTTGCCATCCTGGCGTTGTAGGGGGGACATGGGGTGGGGGGGTACACGCTGGCCCCGCCCTACTTCTCCTGCTTGGGACAGACCTTTTGCTTTTCTCTGCCGGGTCCCTGAAGACACAAAGCATGTGTGGGGGCCCAGCTCTGGAGTTGGGCACGTCGGGGTTGGGTCCCTGTTCCCCCTCCAGGCTGTGTGATCTCAGACAAGTGGCTGTACCTCTCTGAGCCTCAGTGCCGTCTTATACTCAATGTTGATAATCCTTTCCTGAAAGGTCGTGGTTGAAGACCAAATCAGCCCCGAGCGAACTGGCACCATCTTCCGCGTGATTGACACTCAGTCCTGGAAGTAGTCTCTGCTCCAGATAGGCGGACGGTGCGGACACAGCACTTAACTGTGTGGTCTGTGCTATGACAGAGCTGTCCCATGTGCCTGTCACTTAGCAACTCCCTGACCAACAGCTCCTGGCCGCTAGGTGGACAGCAGGAGGCCCCTCTCCCTCCAGCTATCACACAGGGCAAGCAGCCTGGCAAGTGGAGCTCAGGTCGGACCTCCACCCCCAGGGGTCCCTACAGCCGGGGGGCCTTCGTGCCATTCATGGACTGGCTGTTGCCCCTCGTGCCAGAAAAAATCAAGAAGTCCGGTTAGCAGTTCCTCCAGAATATGCCAGGAATTGACAGCAAGTCACACACAGAGATGTGCGTGCTCTCAAGAGTGCACACTCCATGCATGCATTTGCACACACGTGGGGCCTGCACACACAGGTCCCCCTCCCCACGATCTCTCCTCAACCCTGCAGCCAGGCTAAACCCCAGGCAGGAGGCTGTCACCCCCTATTCTGCTCAGAGTCAAAGCCAAGGTACTCACAGGGGGCTGCCAGGCACCCTGGGGTCTGCACCTGCCCGGATCCAGGGCTGGTCCCCTGATGCCCCTCGGCTCCCTCTTCGTCTCTCCAGGAAGTGCAGGTTCTTCCTGGACTGGGGTGCTCCTCCCTCCACTCCTCGCCTCCTCAGATCCTGACCGCCTCCATCTCCAGAGCTCTTCCTGCCCCTTCCTCTCTCCCCAGCAGTCACCGCCTCCCAGCATCATTTACTTATTCGTCTCCTTTGCTTGCTTGCGTTCCTCACCAGAACGTAGACCGGATGAGGACAAGGATCTTTGTGTCTTCACTAACAGTCCTGTTGCGGAGAATGGTGCCTGGCTCTTGGAAGCCCTCAGCAAATATTTGTTGAGAGACTAACGAATGATTGTGGACCCGCACACTAACGGCGTCTTCATTATTACGACGTTGTCCTTGATGGAAAGTTGACCGCCTCGTGCAGTTTACTCAAATTCCCAACTCTTTCCCTGTACAAATGGCCTGGCATATGTGGGCGCTCAGGAAATTGCCTTGCATGGATTGTTTTAGGGCCTTGGGCCCATGGTAGCCATCTGAGGCCCCCGTACCCATCAGCAAAACCTATGGTAGCTGGGCTGTAAGGGGGATGTTGACCTTGCTGTTCCCCAGTACCCCTGGGGTGTCGCTGTTTTGCCCCAGCGGCCCCGGGGCAGCCCAGCCCTGGGCAGCAGCTGTCAGCCGCGGCGTCCATTTCTGTAGGGAGATCGCTGTCCTGTGCTTCCTCCTGGGAAGCTTCAAAACTCTGTTCTTATCACCCACTGACTTCAGTTTCTCATGATCCTATTCCCAGCTTTCTGTAGGAGGAGCTATTTCTCTGTATTTTGGTTTCATTCAAGTAAAACGAAAGGGTTGGACTTCTGAAATACCGCTCAGCTTTCCAACTGTTATGAGTCCTCAGTGCTTCCTGCTGCAAAATGCTGGCCTCCGGGCTGTTCTCTGGCCCCCCTCCCCACCCCACCCCCAGCTCCCTCTCTCCAGCCTTTCCCCAGCCACCCCCCATGGGGTCCCTCGGGGTCCCCAGAGCCCACGGTCCTGGATCGCTTCGATGTTAAGTTCCTTTATGTCCGCAGCCAGCCCTCTGCCGCCAAGCCACATCCTCTGTCTGCTCTTTGCATGTCTGAGCTCCTTCATTTCCAAATCTCTCTTCTGAGTTTGCTTTCTTTGACATCAAAGCTTACCTTTCCACAGCCTTCTACCCCTCCTTTTCTCACCAGCGTGAGGTCATCCATCTCAACAAGCACAGTGAACGTGGCGAGCGTTCTAAGTGTGTTTCAGAGACGGAGCTCATTCAGCTGCTGAGGAGGCCTCCTCCTCCTACAGGTGAGAAACTGCAGCTCCCAGAGGGCAGGGAACTGGCCCAGGACACACGCCTCCTGGTGGCAGAACTGAGATTTGAACCCCAGGTGTCTGGCTCCGGAGGCCCTGCCCTGACCACTGCCCTGTCATGTACCCATCATCTCGCCCTTTTGTCCGCACCCTGCCTGCCCCTTTCCAGGGGAGAACTGCAGCCCTTCCCCACTCCTGTTTGAGGGTGGGGGCCTCACAGGCCAGGTCCACCGGCTCTGGGTAAACGCCCGCTCCATCTTCTTCCCGTTGTCTCTCAACCTTGCCCCCTTCTCAGAGAAGGCATGTATCCCTTTTCTTCTCTGACTCTCAGCCCTCCATGGGTCCACCCCTGCTGCCTGTCGCAGCCTGCCTCCATCTGCAGCCCTCACCTGAGACTCAGAGGGCCTTCCAGGCCACCCCGTCTTGATTCTGCTCTCCCTCACACCAGTATCTTGCAGGCGACTGTGAGATACAGCACATCCTTTTGTTTCCTTGAGAACAAGATGCAGATGTTTTCCAGAACTTTCTTCAACTTCAGGCAGTAAGTTTTTTGGTGGACAGTGTACTTCTCTCGAGTCTTTAGGACCAGGCTCTCATTCTGTATATTAAAAAAAGAAGAAGAAAGGTTTTCCTTCCTGTACTTCAGTGATAGACTTGGCAAAGGTCCAAGATGGTGTCTCTTTTACATTCATTCAACAAATATTTACTAAGCACTGTGCTAGGCTAGGGGCATGCTCCATGCTGTGACTCTTAGTGATGTCTCTGAGTCCCTCTAACAGCCCTAGTAGCCCCCAGAGACTGGAATTCTGTAGAATTGGAGAATGCGATTCTCGATGCTATTGGAGATCTTTTCCACAAGAAGCTTGTTTTCATTCACGAAGTACTGCAGGATTTACAGATCCTGCCCCCGTGAGACCCTCTGAGCTGGCCCTCCAAGCCGTGTGCTCCCGAATGCAGCCTCCTTGCTTCGTGTTTTGATTTCGGGATTCCCAAGCCTCTAGAGCTGCCAGGAGGACGGGGGACACAAGGCCCACAGACTGGGCTCCCCAGACCTCTGCCAGCCACTGCCAGTGCTGCAGTCCCTGGCTCAGAACGGACTTCCCACCACCCAGTCCACCGGGTAGACGTCGGCAGCACCTGATTCAAGCCTCTCCGCCTCCCGCGTTCTTTCTCCTCCCCTTACCCCCACCACCCACACACCAGCTTATCTATAAGCTCATTCTTTTCTCCTTCACTTGGCTCCTGTACCTTACCTGTGCTTCACGGCCAAGCAAGGCTCTCCTTCCTCGAGACACTTGACTGCCACCTGCTGGGAATTTGTGAGAATGGCTCCACAAGTCCGGCCACTTAGCCAGAGCAGGGATGCTTTCTGGACTTGGGCAACTCGCTGCTCAGCGCCCGCCGCCGCCAAGCGAGGCCCTGCCCAGCGCATTAAGCACACTGTCACGTCTTGATTTAGACCCTGTCTCTCCAGCTAGATTGAGGGAATCTTGAACATTAGGACTGTGGATTCCTCCCTCTGTCCCCAGTGCCTCGGGGGCTAGAGAAACGCTTGCTGAATGATCCCGATGCAGACACCTGCGACCTTAGGCGCAGGGCACCTGAGCTCCTCACAGGCTGTCGGAGTGACCGTGGAGGGCCAAGGCGCACTTGCAGAGGAGTCGGAGCCCCTCTGGCCTCAGAGACCACCACGGCCTGAACAGGCCAGAGCAACTCCTCCCCCATTCCCTCAGTAAACCCGGAGTCGGGCACCAGCACCACATAGTGGACGACGTGGAGGAGGGGGCCAAGGGCCACCTGCCATGGCTCTCGGGGCCGCGGAGGGAAAGTACTTCTGGAACACGTCTGTTCCCAGGGCCAGCCCGTGTTGGTTGGGGGATGCAGCGATGGCCACGCAGGAGCCCCTTACTGGACGGTGGGCGGGGTGCTGGGGGGAAGAGGATCGGTAAGCTGACAGCTAGTAGACAGGGTAATCAGGGATGCCCACTCACGAGCCTCCATATTTTCCAAGCCGTGCCCTTTTATTAAGCCATGTCATCAAAGCACTGCCCCAGGGACATTCTGGGGCTTCACAGGCTGTCACACCTGAAGGTAGGGGCAAGAGGGGGGCAGCCTTTCACTGAGGTCCCATTTTAAAAGGGGAAGCGCTCTATTCTCTCATAGGGCTGGCTTCCTCAGAGCCACTCGGCAGCTCAGGTCCGGCTGACAGAGCCTCCAGGACCGATAGCCCTGCCTGCTGTCTTTCCCCGTGAACTGATCGGCTTCGCTTCCCAGCGAGTGTGAACATTTCCTTCTCTACCCTGCCTGCCAGGAAGCCCAGGGACGAGGTGTTGGGTTCAGGTTCTGTGGCTCTCCTGAACCAGGATCGCTTTTCCTTCTTTCCCCTCATGCCTCCCCAGGAAGGCTCGTTTTGGGGGGTGTTGTATTTCACTGTGTGGGGTGCTCCTGGAGGTGGGACTGGCAGTGGTGTGGTAGTCAGAAGAACCCACACGGGACCAGACGCACTTGGTGGCCGTCCCCACCTGCCAGCTGGGTCATCCGGAGCAAGATAGCTGGTGACGAGCACAATTAAGGGCTAGGTTATCGTGAAGCTAAAACGCGTCCAGTGTGAACACCTCCGTCCCCTTTCCCTCCTCCCAGATCAGGGGCTCTGCTCCGTCTGTGGCTCCTTCATCCCGTCTGTGCTTCCTTCCTCCTGCTTGTGTCGGTCAGCTTAGGGTGAGGGATCGATCTGACCAGAGGACCTAGCTGCCCGAGTGTCCTGCTTTGTCTGGGACAAAGGGGTTTTCTGGGAGGCGGGACTTCCAGCGCCCCAGTGGGAAGGTCTGAGGCAGACGGAGGAGTCGGTCACCCTAGAGCGCACACCATCACCATCTCAGTGGGCGACAGGAGCAAAGATTTCTTTCTTCGTTGTCTGTGCTGTTCTCTATCCGGGACCTCGGCCAAAGGAGGCGCCTCTACCCAGGAAGATGTCAGTCTCAGCACAAAGGAACTCGGGGGGAAAGTTCTGTTCAAAAGTCGAGGCTGTCTCTTCCGCTCATATTCGTCAGTCCAAGTCAGTCCCATGGCAGACCCGACACTGGGCGTCGCCCGGCAACTGTCCGTGCGGGGAGGGGCCGCCAACAGTGTGAACCGTAATGCCATCTACACGCCCCTCCCCTTCCTGTAGCATTTTGGGGTGCCGGGCCAGGGAGGAGGGAAAGAGAGAGGCTCCCGTCTGCGATTGGTGGGCTTCAGTGTAGTCACCCTCCTGCAGAGGACACAAGGGGGTTCCTCAAGGGCTGCCCAGCCTCACCCCGCTCTGCTCAGAGGAGCAGCTGTGTCTGTGCTGGGTGCCTAACGGTGGCTGACGCCTCACCCTTCTCAGCTGCCAAGGTGTCTCTGCAGGGGCAGCCGGGGCTGGGACCTCTCTTCTAGCCCCTGTGCTCCTCTGTGTGGAGCCCGGAGAGCCTTCTCCCTGAGCTCCAAGGAGAATGAGGGGACTGAGGGGGGACCAAGGGGACCGCCAAGTTCTCCCCAAGCACACTGCACAGGTCCCTTCGTGCCTTGCTTCCTCTGTCATCCAGGGAGCCTCCCCCTCCTTTGGAAGTCTCTAGTTCAGAAGTGGGCACACTTGTGGCCCCCAATGCTGGCCCTGAGCTCCCCTTGGCAAGGACCCCTCTCCCAGTTACCTGTGGTCTCTTGGAGCCCACTCCTTGGGCTCAGTTCTCTTTTGGAAGTAGCACAGAGAGGTGGTTTTTAAGGTTTTATTTATTTATTTGAGAGACAGCGCATGTGCGCAAGAGGGAGAGCGCGAGTGGGGGGAGGGGAAGAGGGAGACCAGACTCCCCATGAGCAGGGAGCCCGAAGCCAGGCAAGGCCTTCTGATTTTTATTTTGCAAAATATAGTGCCAAAGTGTATGCTAGCGTTCATTATCTCTATAAGGCAGATTTGAGTATTGGAACAACTGGTCCAAGTAAGAAATTTCATGCGGAGTCTGGTATGGAGAACCTTCATCCAAGTTCTCCAGGGGAGAAGCAGGGGAGAGTGAGTGAGGTGTGGTACTGGGAGCCCCCTACTAGTGAGAATGTGGGGTGGAGGGTGAAGGGGCCACAGGTGTGAGGAGAAGGCTCCCAGCAGCACGGCCAGAGCCAGAAGGCTTCTCTGAGGAGACGCCACCTGAGAGCACTTGAAAGGAAAGCAGGAGCTCACCAGGTGACCGGGCGGTCAAGGGAGCCACACCTGCAAAGCAGCATGGGCACAGTTGAGGCCACGTGCTCTGGAGAGCTTAAGTACCACGCGGCCGCGTGCTTTGGGCCCGGATGGGCAGAGCAGGGCAAGACGGGGCAGGGCGGGCAGCGAGCAAGCCCACCGTGGAGGTTTGCTGTTTCCTGGCAGGGCGTTGCTGGAAGGTTCAGGGCAGAGCAGGAAAGCCACTGAAGGGTTTTAAGCAAGGGGGGCGTCCTGTCTGTGAGCTGAGTGGGGAGGGTCAAGTCTAGGGGGAGAGCGGCCTGGATGGAGGCGGTGGCCAGGGGCCAGAGGGGGGCGGCTAGGTCCGTGGGTCAGAGGGCTGGTGGGGTGAGGGAAGGAGAGGGCGCCCACGTGGGGCCTGCAGGGCTCGTCCGGGGGCTGGAGAAGAGCGTGGGCCCTGTGTGGGGAATCAGGCCGAGGTGGAAGGGCATATGGTGAGGGCTCAGGCAGCTCTGCCCTGGGGACTTGGTGTCTGTGGGGTGCTTCACGGGGGACTGGAAGTCCAAGACCCCGTCATGCAGTTTACACGTGTCCAGACTGGCTCCCAGAGCCAGGCGGCAAGGGGTCTGAACCGGACCACACAGAGGAGTACGCTGGGAGGACAAGAGCCGCCCTCTTCCTGGACATTGATTTGAAGACCTCTGTCATGGTCAAGTCCGAGAGCCGCAAGAAGTAGCCAATGGAAGGTGCAACCCCGGGGGTTTTGCTTTGCATCAGAAAGGTCGGGAAAGCCCCATTCACTAGGCTGAGCCCGAGGGAGTAGAAGGGTGGGCGCAGCCTCCTGCGGAGCCAGGCAGAGACCCCTGTCCCGCCAGCAGCCAGCAGGAGAAGGCAGGGCCACGGGCCCTTCGCTAACCGGAGCACCTTCTTCCCGCTGACTCCCCTTCGCGTTGGGTGCGCCCTGTGCTCGGGCTTCCGGACACGGCGTCCCAGCGCCTGACCTTGCTTCCAGCGGTCTTAGAGTTGGGCCCTGTGCACACGTGTTTCGGCTTAACGCTTCCCGAGGCCTGTTTTCCGTGGCTGCTTGTTGTCTGCCTTCGGGCAGCGGCTCGGGGGGAGCCTGCCGCCCTGCTCGACCCCGATGCGGCTTCTGGAGCCCCTGCGCCCTCCCGCCGCGTGACCTTGGTGAGTGTCATCCTTGAGTCTCTCTCCGCCTCTGTCTTCTCATCCGAACGGGGGAAAAAACCAGAGTATCTACCTCAGAGAATGATTTTCGGGCCCTAATAAGTGAATCTACGTAACACAGTCAAAATGGTGCACACACTCAGTAAACGTTCACTATTAATTTTATTGCCTGACTCAGTAGGAGAAACGAAAAGTGCAGTTATCTTCTTTCTCTCAAGGCCGCGTCCAGGAGTCCTTGTTGAATCCTTGCAAGGGCCGTGTTTGTCCTAGACGAGCGCTCCTGCCAGACGCCTTCATGTGTTCGCAGTTGAGCTGAGCAGGCGGCTGGAGGCTGGGCTGGCGGGCCTCGCCCCGCGCTACCAGGAGGTTGTTCCGTGTGTCTCCCCACGAGTGACCTGTGTGGCTTTTCTTTTCCTGGTGGGCCCCACTGTAGGTTTCTGGAAGATGTTGACTGCCTGAAAGGAGACGACAAAACATGAAAATCGCGCTGAGGTGACCCATCAGTCCAGTGGCCCCTTGCTCCTCCCAAGGTGCATCTGAGCTTTAAGAACTCTAACTTCAGGTAATAAAATCACCTCCCCAGCCCCCACCTGCTGTCATTGGCACCTTCCACAGTAGTTCTTTCAGGAAGGGTTGTTTCTCCCCACAGCCCAAAACTTGGGAGAGTCCGCTTCGTGCAACAGTCTAGCTGGTCAAAAAGAGGAAGTGGGGGCCAGAGATGGCCCCCCATGTCTGCCAGGCGGCCCAAAGGCTCGCCCTGAGGGCAGGACTCTGTACTCCTCCCTCATGGGCTTCTCTTCATGTCCGTCGTAATAATAACTTAGAGCAGCCACCCGTCAGTGCCTTTAATGTGATTTAATGTCTATAAAATGCTTCTCAGAAATAAATAAATTGGAATAGCCAGGAAATTTCTAGAAACGAAAAGTCCTAGGAGGAAAAGGGTTTGTTCGACCTAATAATAGAATGTATTATGAGGCCACAATAACAAATAGTGTGCTACTGGACTGGAAGTAACTAGATGAATAGAATAGGAAGTCCAGAAATAGATAATCAATCAATAACCAACAAAGTGGCATTTCAAATGATTGGTAACAGAATGTCTGATCTAGTAAATGGTAGTAAATCAATACCATTCTCTATCCACTGGAGGGAAAGAAGTCTCCAACCTTAGGTAGTATACCAAAAGTAATTTGCAAATGGATTAGGAGCTAAATAAATAAAATTATTTTAAAAATTAGAGTATTTATATTTTGGGGTGAAAAAGCTTTTTTAAAAAAACCTCACTTTTAGTATCACATACTGATACTAGAAGCCAAATTAAAAGACCAAAAGGGAGTGGGTATTTATGACATCTGTGACAAAAAAGGAATGAATATTCCTAATGTACAAACTTATTCAACATCTATTTATTGAGTACTTAGCATATGCTAGAAAGTGTTCTCGGCTACTAGGGTGCAAGTAGTGAACTAAGCTGAATCCCCGCTCTTCTGATGCTCATAGGTTAATGGAGAGAGCCTAGTAAATAAGTTGATTGATAAGGCCATGGAACAAAATGAAACGGGGTTGGGTGGTCCGAGGGGATTGGTGACAGTGGTGAGGAGGTTGCAGCGTATGGATATTCAGGGAATATCCCTTCACTGCTGAAGTGACCTTGGAGAAGGAACAGGAAGGACAAAGAGCAGTGGTTGAACTTGGATGTCTTTGTAAAGGCTGAGCTGATGGGATTTTCTGACGGATTGGGTGCAGGTT
The DNA here is from genome assembly GCA_028533885.1 of Nasua narica. Taxonomy (NCBI): domain Eukaryota; kingdom Metazoa; phylum Chordata; class Mammalia; order Carnivora; family Procyonidae; genus Nasua; species Nasua narica. The sequence continues at coordinate 37,143,390 of CM052815.1, read as the reverse complement.
GTGAAAGAAAGCAAGGAGTCAGGATGACTTCTAGGTTTGGGGCCTGAGCGTTCAGAAGTACCACTTAGCGACGTGAGAATCACTAAGGGGCCGGGCTCGGGGACAACTAGGGGTTTGGGTTGATGTCTCAGTTGGGCAGCCTCTGTTGTACACTCAGAGGGAGACCTCCGGGAGATGGTCCTCTAAGTTTGGAATTCAGGAGCGGTCCAGGCTGGAGGTAGAAGTTTGGGAGTTCTCAGAGCCCAGATCAGATTGGAGGCAGCGAAGCTAGACCAGTCTCTTAGGAGGCGGCTATAGACAGAGGAAGTCTGAGGACACCTTCAGGACTCTGATGTAGAGGTGGGGGAGGGGGAGGAGCCAGCAAAAGAGGCCGGCATGGAAAGGACGGCCACCGAGATAGAAGGGGTCAATGAGAAGGTCGCCTGTCCAAAGCCAAGAGGCAGGAGGGACAGATCAGCTCTAGCAGGTGTCGGGACAGGGCAAGGAGGGAGGGAATGGAGAGTCAGCCACTGAATTTAGCCATGAGGACCTCACCAGGAAACCGAACGGGGGCTGTTCTGTTGGGACGATGAGGACAAGAGCCCGATCTGAGTTGGCTTCTACTGAGTGAGAGGGAAAGAATTGGAAACAGAGAAACAGGGCTTCTGGCCAGAAGGGAGTGGAGTTCAAAAATATGTGTGTTTTTTTTTTTTACCCAAGGTGAGAGTTGTTGTTTGTATCCCAACGAGGGTGATCCAGCAGGGTGGGGAAAGCGGACGCTGCAGGATGAGTGGCAGGGAGAGACTTCCAGGGGGAGGGTCTTCAGGAGTGACAGACGATGGCGTCCCCACCTGTTGTAGGGGCCGGGCTCCTAACCAGCAGCAGCGGGGGGCGGCCGGTGGATGTGCTCCCTTTTCTCAGTGGAGTAGAAAGCCAAGTGACTGCTGAGTGCAGACGGGGAGCTGTTGGGGGCTTGAGAAGAGAGAGGGTACGACGTTCTTGGTCACAGAGTGGGGAATAAACCGAGCAGGGGGTCGAGGACCCCCAGGCCGCGCTGGCGTCGGACGTCTGAGAGGTCGTGGGTGGCGAGTGAGAGCCGCGAGTTCGTCGTGTGCTTTTCTCCCCCAGGCTTAGGTGCGCAGGTGAACGTGAGTTAGGAGGCCCATCCACACTGAAGAAAATGTGGTGGAAAAACAGGACATGGGGGCCCCTGGGTGGCGCAGTTGGTTGAGCGACTGCCTTCGGCTCAGGTCATGATCCCGGAGTCCTGGGATCGAGTCCCACATCGGGCTCCCAGCTCCATGGGGAGTCCGCTTCTCTCTCTGACCTTCTCCCTTCTCATGCTCTCTCTCACTCTCTCTCTTTCCTAATAAATAAATAAATAAATAAAATCTTTAAAAAAAAAAAAACAGGACATGAGTGGGCACAAAGGAAACCAGAGAAATGCCTATAAACATAGGGACAGCATCCGTAATCACTTAAAAATGCAAGTAAAAACCAACGGGGTTTTGTCCTTTCCTTCAGATTGATAGGCACTCTTGTCGGGAATAAAAATTGTTGGAGCTTTTTGGCAGCACAGTGTTCGAGAATGTACTGAGACCTAGCACGTGTGTTCCCTTTTGTCCTGCTTTCAGACATTTAGACTGAGAGATAAGCACTCTGGTGCCTGGAGTTAGAGCCCCGAGATGCTCCCTCCAGCGGCGGTTGTGAGAAGTTGGCCTGCACCTGACCCTGGCGCACTCGTCTGTGGGCGGGAGCTCACAGTCCCCTCTTGCTTTGCAGATGAAGAACCTTGAGCCCAGAGAAAGGGAGTGACAGCCCCAGTCACGTGGTGTGGAGCTGGGACCCCGTCCGTGGGCAGCGCGCGGCCCTCTTCCACTTGGTTTGGAGTCGGAGTCCCTTGCAAGGTACTCAGCAGCTCTCTTTCGGGGCAGCTGACTCCACGCTTATAAAATGTGAATCCTCGACATATTCTGCCAGTCGGTCTACAATGTCTTTATGTCCTGATGCAGGTTTTCGTGGCAGGGGATGCTGGGCACAAAGGCTAGTCAGGGAAGACCGAACAGACTTTGCCTGGCCCCGTGATAGGCGGGGACCATATTTTCCTGACTCCCTCAGACTCCTGGTCTGAGAAAGGATATTTTCTGCTTTTCTGAGACTTGTACAAAAGTTGTGACAAGAACACAAAGATAACCAGTAAATCACGTATATTTTACAGACTGGAAGAAAATAGAACTGTCAGAGAGTATCTGGTTCCCTCCGTGGGAAGAGCACTGGGCTCTAAGTCCTCGAGCCTTGGCTTCTAGAATTGTTCTTGCACGCCCTGGCACAGGGACCTGGGAGCAGCTACCCAGTTGCTCTGAACTTTGGGTCTTTGTCAGAAATGTGAGCGGGGTGCGCCTGGGTGGCTCAGTTGGTTAAGTGTCTGCCTTCGGCTCAGGTCATGATCCCGAAGTGCTGGGATCGAGTCCCGTGGGAGCCTACTTCTCCCTCTCCCTCGGCTGCCCCTCACAGCCATACATACATACATACATACATATCAATCTTAAAAAAAAAAAAAAAAAAAGGAAATCTGAGCGGGTTAAGCTACATTATCTATGCTAACTCCTAAAGCACGTCTGCTGCTCTCCGTCCCGCCGTGTCCCTATTCCAGCTGGCTAGGGGGAGACGGGTTAGTGTGGTAGACCGGTACCCCCACCCCCCCACCACGGTGGAAGAGCATGTAGAAATCACCTTTGTGCCTCCTTGTACCAGTTCCAGACCTCCAATGGCTGACCAGAGAATGGACATTTCTTCGACCATCAGTGACTTCATGTCCCCGGGCCCCACCGACCTGCTCTCCAGCCCCCTCGGCACTGGTGGCATGGATTGTAACCGCAAACGGAAAGGCAGCTCTACTGACTACCAGTAAGGCCTCCTGGGCTCCTCTCCCTCTGGCTAAACCTGGTGTCCGTTCCCGGCACATCGAGGGGCCAACTGCTGTTCTCCTTAAAGAAGGGGTCCTCTTTGTGGAAAGGGATGGAAAGGAAAGAGCCAAGTCTAGGTGGCCCCACAGTGGAGTTTTGTTTTTGCTTTTATCTTCCTCCCTGGGCCGCAAGCAGGAGGGAGCCTCCTGCTGAGTCCTGCTGAGGCACCCCCGTCCCCCTTTCTCTCCCCACGCTGTTCCACGCCAAGGGAAAAGGAAGAGGCTTAAAGCCAGGCACTACATTTCACCCTTTTCCTTCATCCTCCTTGGCTCCTCGGAGCAAGGTGGCTAAACTTCTGGAGGTGCTCCGAGTGGTTTCAGAGAGGACTTTGCTTGAGGCTCTCTCGGAGACCTCGGTTGCTTAACGATGTTTGTGAAAGAGGGAGTGCAGGTTACCTCTGAAAGTAAACATCGGTATTGCCCTGAAACCTTATTCAAATTAGTATGTACCTGTTTTATTGAATAGTATTTTTGTTTCTTTTTAGACTTGATGGCTTTTCTTTTGAGTAAGTAAATTCACACACCTACAGTCCACCCTTTATCTGTACGAACACCCAGGGAATAGACTGCCACATAGAACATTCAAAGGCACGTTTTGTTTTGTTGAGGCAACTGCGTGGAATCTTAGCCCCTTGTCCACTTAAGAGGTTTTCTTTTGTTTAATGAGGGAAACATCTCCAAGGAGGTATCTCCCCCACAGCAGATGTCCTTTCTGCTGAAGTTCACAGGTCGAATTTGGGGAGCACAGTGGCTGAAGGTCAGAGGCCCACTAGGAGATGCTATGATTAATATGTAAGTGATCCCAGATGACTGAGCAAGCCAACGCCCAGGGGATGGAGAGTGGGTGTGAGGACTGAGAGGGTTCTTCTGGAGCAGTCTCTCCCCAACACGGAGGCCAGGAATGTTTGCCACGGACCACTTGTCTTGGGTGGATGGACTCACTGGTGTCTTCTAAGACCTCTGCTATCTAAACCTGGGTGGGGACAAGTTTGGAAACCACAAGACCTCTAGGTTTCCCTCCTGGACCCCGTTTCCAAATCTTCTGTGACTCGTGGAGACCCTATTATTAAGCACCCCTCACCCCTTTCCCTGACTTCTCAACACTCTAAACGGGTCTGACGGGTCAGGCCGAGTGCTCTCCACCTGGGTCGATCATCCTGGCCTCAGGGACCAGATAGAAGCCAAGACAGAAGGGGAGGGAGACGTTCGGTTTTCCCCTGTGGCCTGAACCCCGTCTTCTGTGCTGGAGGGCTAGCTAGAGAGACTGCCGGTGAGGCGGCCAAGAGCTCCTGGTTGGGAACCCCTATTCTAGAATGCCCGCACTGTGATTCGGTGCTCCTGAGAAAAGTTGTTTTTGCCCTTGAGACCACATTGTTTGAAGGGCCATATCCCTCTGTTCTTACAGGATAAAAGAGGCCCAGGTGCATGGCAGTGCCCTCCGGGTGATAAACTTAGGGGCTGCGGAAGGGTGTGAGCTGACCCCAGGGGGATTTGGAAGTCCTTCCTTAGAGGACGTTAGTCTGTTTTCTACTAAACCGGAAGGTGCCAGGAAACTTGGATCTCTGGAGTCTGTAGGAGGGAGGGAGATCCTCCGCTGTGACCCCAGGACCCCCTGTGGCCAAACAGGGTTCCACGGCCCTCAGCCCCACCTGTGCCCTCTCTCCCAGTTCCCCGGGCCTCGGGGGCCCCCCTGGCCGACAACCAGGGCGTTGTACGTCCGTGTCTTTGAAACGCTGCCTCAGGGCTCTGCTCAATGCTGCTTTGTGGGTTCTTTGGTCTCCCCTCCTCACTTCACCCCCCCACCACCAAATATATATGTAGGCACACGTATATTTGAGGCTTGGTATGTTTTACAAATACACTCCATTTATCCAGAATGATGAGGGGAATAAGGTATTATTTGGATACTCTGATTAAGAATTTGCATAAATGCTCTGTATTCCCGATTTCCAAAATATGGCATAAAATGTTAACAGCAAGCTCTATTGAGGACCATACATAACTTTTGATTGATCATCTAGAAAACCAGTCCTAGTTGCATTGCAGGGGCAAGCTGTGTGTATTTATTTGACTAGTCTACGTCGGTAATCGAAACTATGGGTATTTGAACTTTCTGATTATTTGGTTTCTGGATAAATGCGAGCCTTCCATGTTGTAAAAGGGGCTTTGTGTGCCTTTATTAACAAATACTCACGTTCTCTCTTGTTTTTTTCAGAGAGAGCATGGACACAGACAAAGATGACCCTCATGGAAGGTACCATGAACCTAGTCATGACCTTCATCCTGCTAGCTATTTTCCTTGCATAATTACATGTTCTGTTACTTGATACATGTCCCCCCTGTGTCCCTGTTTGGGGATTAGCAAAGAGGCTCTGAGCCTGGGAGCTCAAGGTGCTAGCCCCCAGCCCGGCTAACAAGAGCCCTTCTGTGTGGAGAGAGAGGACAGGGATTAAGCAGGGAAATGAATGAAGCTGGAAAGGAAGGACAGTTGTGTAACTTTGCCATTAGTCTCCCAAGGATTTTGTTTGATCTTTTGCTTTTTTTTTCCCCCTGCCTTCCCTTCCAGGTTAGAATACACAGAGCACCAAGGAAGGATCAAAAATGCAAGGTAAGTGTGCGCCTGTCTAAAAGCATCCTGGTTTTGGCAGCCCTGTGCCGCTGAGGCAGCTGCGCGTGTCTGGTCCCTGTCGGGGGGCGGGGGGTGGGGGGTGATGTGGCCGCCTGCCGTTTGTCGTCTCCACACGGAGTTGGCCTTCACGCTTGGTTGTCTGATCACATTTAACCTGAAGGGGATTTCAGAAGTATCAGGAAGCCCGTCAGTGTGGAAGCTCTTCCCCAGTGGTCTCCAGCCGGTTGCTCCTTCCTGACTCGAGGGCCATCTAGAGTCACCTGGCTCAGTGACTCCATCTCTGGGCTGGGCCTTGCCTCTCAGAGCAGCCCTCCTTGCACTGCAAGGCCAGACAATGGGGCTGTCTGCGCCCTCGAGTAGATTCTCGAACTTGGTCCCTCCTGCCTCCAGCCACACTTGCTGACCCCATCCACGTGGGTCTTCTGCTCTCCTCCCCATGGCTCCAGGGCCATCGGAGGCTGTCATGACACAGACCCAGGGCTGCAGAATTCGACCGGCCTGAGACCTGTAGCTTTCCCCGCACCACCTAGCCTTGGTGGGAGGTCCCTCTTAGTGGCTCTGTTGCTATGGCAGCAAACGACATTTCCACTGGTGATGCACCTCCATAGGGGACAGTCACAAATGGCAGCTGCAAACCAGTTAGGGAGAGCGTGTATGCCTGGAGAAGCATCCCTTGCCTTGACGGGCGGCC
>CM052815.1:37079181-37137026 GCA_028533885.1 Nasua narica | reverse complement strand
CCCCCCCCCCCCCCCCCCCCCCCCCCGCCGCCATGGCTCTCCTCGGTGCTTTGTTCTTGGCAGACTCCACGTCCCTTCTCTTTCCTTCCATTCCCATCTTAAAAGTCCAACCTGACAGAGGCTGAGAAGAAAAGAAATGAGAAATTCCCTATCCAGTTTACTCTGAGCAATTTTTGTAGTATTTCTTCTTAACACTAAGTATGAGGTAAGGATACAAACAACTAATACTGACCCCAGGGGGCCGCGAGGCCGCTTTTTTGGTGCCTTTAGTAGAAAAATCGAGTTCAAAGCCTTGTGCAGATTCTGAAGGTGCCCTGTCGGAGTGTCAGAAACCGTAATAGCTTATTTTCGTCATTGTCTCCTTGTGGCTCGGCTTCATTTTCTAGAAATCGTTTTTCCTGTTGTGCAGGGAAGCTCACAGTCAGATTGAAAAGCGGCGTCGGGATAAAATGAACAGTTTCATTGACGAACTGGCTTCTTTGGTGCCCACATGCAACGCCATGTCCAGGAAATTAGATAAACTTACTGTGCTGAGGATGGCCGTTCAGCACATGAAAACGTTACGAGGTAAGACCGCGGGCTTTTTTGTCCTTGATGCCCTGGCCCACCGATGTTCCGTCCCTGGCCCACGGTGTGCCTGAGACCCCAGGACGCTGGTCATTATTGGCCAGTGTGTAGCCTTGAGTAACAGGCCTCTCCTTCCCCGCAGTAGACCTGATGGCAAATGAAGTGATCATTGAGCTTACGTGGGCATCCAGTTGGGATTGTGCAGTCGCACCTGTCCAGGGGGAGACACGTGTGTGGCATAGGCAGGCTCCGTGTGTGTCAGAGGACCCACACCTTCCATGCGTGAGTGTGCCTGGGCCCCACCCGCCCAGCGATCCCCGTCAGAAATGCAGGCGCCCTTGGTGACGCAGAGAAGTCCCTTGCTGTTTGTAAGAGGAAAATGCACCATGGCTCCTTTCAAGAGTGAGTCACTGGTTCATGGTTCTTGCTGCGTTTTGCTGTCAGGGATGAACAGCAATGAGATTTTCATGCTCCTGGAATTTTCCCAAACCAGATAGACTCTTTATGAGGGAGGTAGTATTTTCCTTCTTTTCTGAGCATGGGGCAGGAGAGAACACAGAGGCAGAGCGAGGTGGAAACGACTTACCCAAACCACAGGAGAGATCTGCAGTATCACAGGCCCTTCAGTGAGCGCTGGGCCTGGCAGGTTCCGTGGCCCGACTTGGACCCTTAGAGGAAATTGGAAAGTGGGCGCACAGTCAGACCTCTGACCTGCGTGGCAAAAGCATTGCGTCTTTATGGACACAGCAGCGTCATGTCCTGTGCTGTGAGCGTGGCATCTAAACATTCCTATTGGGGAAGGTTCTAGACATTAAACTGGTATAAACCAATTTTTATTAAATTGGAAGGACACAAGGGACAAATCTAGAGTTCTAGCAAAAGCAGCGATGGGGCTCAGCGGGTGCCTCGTTAGTTGATATGAAAGTCACAGACACGTTCTGTCAGCCTCCTTCACCGTGGTACTGGGAATTGTAACCGATCTTTTCCATTTTATTTCTTCACTGTTATAACCATTTTTGCGGATTCCAGGTCACTTGGCTGCTGGCATTTTTTCTGTTACTATACGATGCCTGTACGATGTTCTCTCTACGATGCCAGACGGACCTTTTAAGCATCTTGTCCCCTTTCAGCCCAAGGAGCCGGAGTTGTAGTCACTGAAGTAACGCGTTTCTCCGGGTTGCCAAGCTTGTTTACCTCCCCCGATGAACCAGCTCTGACCTGCTACAGTATATTTATTTACTCAGGGCCTGGCCGAGTGGACGATTCCCAGGAAGGCTCAGTGTGGTCATTTCAGGGACCGCTAGACAACACGTTTAATGTCGGTCCTGGGAGGAGGGAACCTTCCCAGGAGCCTCTGTCAGTTGGCTTCCAAAGCTGCCTTCTCTCTTTGAAGCAGGTTTTTACTTCCATTTGTTACCTCTTAGCTCCCCTACAGTGATCAGAGCAAATCTGTTAGGTCCCCTGTGGGCAACAGTTTTGTCTTTTCAGTGGGTTCTTCCCAAAGCCCGATCTAACCCTGTGTCTGTTAAGGAAAAAGAAGAGAACATTGAAGTCCTGGGCAGTAAGGACTAGGCCGCATCTGGACGGTCGGAGGCAGTGAGGTGGAATGAGCCATTCCCTGAATAGAAAGTGTACAAACTCTTTTTTTCTTTTTTTTCTCCCTAAGGTGCCACCAATCCATACACAGAAGCAAACTACAAACCAACTTTTCTGTCAGATGATGAATTGAAACACCTCATTCTCAGGGTATGTCACAATTATAAACTTGTTTTATACATACTTACAGATTTCAGACTGAAGTAGCAGACTCAAGTGGGAATTTGATGTCTAAACATTGGACATTTGGAGGCTCACTTCATCTTTTTGGGTCTCCATAGTCCTTCCACCCTTGCTTAGACAAAAAATGAAGGCCCAGGCTACTGTGATTTTTCAATGGAAGGAGGCTGGATTTTGTTACTCATAGGTAGTTAAGGACTTCATTCTGGCATGAAGGTTTTAGGAGGGGATGGACACGGATAAATGAGAATTTGTCTTCTCCTCACCTAACCGCTCACACAAAAACATCCGCATACATCTTGACACCAAAATCCCCTCAAAGCAAGAAAGCTTCCAAAGACTCCTCGCGAGGCAACCTCGGGACAGCGAGGCTGTTCCCTCTTGGCCATCGCACTTGCCGGTCTTGCTCGTCCCTGCGGAGAGGCGGTGGACATGGCGCCAAGCGAACTTGGCTTCCGTGTGGAATCAGGTCTGCCTCTGGGTAGAGTGAGATGAACTTGGAAATTGAAGGGAAAGAACTGGGATTCAGAAGCCTGTCCTCTTGGAAATTGTGAACAGCAAACAGAAAAATGTAACCCGCCTCCATCCTCCCCCAGCCAGGGTGGACCTCGCTTGCTAAGCCCCTACGGCATCTGGGCACGTGGCTTTGAGCAGACATTTGCCGGGCCTCGGGCTCCAGGCCACTCTGTTGTCACCCTGACTTTCTGCGCTGCCTGGCCTCCGGTCCTCTGTAAGTCTGGCCCGTGCGCTCACTCCAGTGCCCTCTGTTCACCCGCTCCTGATGTGTCCTCGCAATCGGAAAGCTTTCAGCTACAAGCTGCAATGACGTGATGAGCAGAGAGGGTTTTGTTTCCCATGTACAGCCGGTCCTGCGCTGGGCCTGGAGGGGCTGGTGCGGCGGCTCTGCGAGGGTGGCCAGGAGCAGACTGTCTGCCTTCGCCAGCCGCCACGCTGGGCTTGTCTGCAGTCCGCTTCCTCAGTGTAGCCACCCCAGCCAGAAACAAGGGGCAGGGAGTGTCTAGGCCGGCTGTCTCTTTTCTCAAAGGATAAGCGTTCCCGAAAGCCCAATAGCAGATGTCAGCTTCTCCAGAAGGTGTTACTTGATGACCTCTGGCTTCACGGCAAGGATTTAGATTTTTCCAGTCTCCACAGTAGAGGCAGGCAAGATCCCCCATCAGCACTGGCCACACACACTTCCCAGAGCCACGTCCATTTGCTAGATTTTCCTCCAGAAGTGGCTCTTGTGACCCAGTGTGGAAACTTCAGCTGGGGTCTGATTGGCCTGGGGTTGAAATTGCCGTAGAAGCGATCATTTTAGTGCCATGTTTTGGGTCACTGTAAGACCGTCCCTCCCACTCTCTTGGATAGGGGTTATTGTGAGAAGTTTTTCCATCCCGTATAGGTGTGATCCATGTTTTTGAGCTTCTGTTTCTGTCAGAATCTATTTATTAGATGGTCCAACATTCCAGTTGGTCATCTGTGATCCTTTGAAGCTTCTTGTGACTGGTAGATCGGGTGGGCCCACCTTCTGTGTCTTTCGCTCACCAATACCACCAACGATTCTGAGACTTAGTTCTGCGTGCAGGGCACTGTTGAGGTTCTTCCGGGTCAACAGTAAACACATGTAGGGGTGCCGGGCGTGGTCCTTAGGCTACCTCCCTCAGGGCACAGCTCCACACTCCTCTCTCTGTCCTTCTCCCGAAAGCCGTCCCTGCTCTCAGGGAGGCCTTGCCGAAGTTAGGATGCAAATTGGGTCTGCTGGTCTTTGGAGAAACCACCAGGGCCGGCTTCGTGGTCAGTGGCCTGTGCAGCCCCGCGGGGCCCAGCGCTTGGTTTAACACTCAACTCTTGCCACCTGGAAGGACATAAAGTTTGGACAAGGGTCTCTGCATTTCCATTCTATCCCAGGCCCCACACGTCATGAGGCTGGCCCTGATTGCCATACAGCTAATTGGATATTTTTAAGGAAAAATTATATATGTATGTAAATATGTGTTTTCATATGCCTTCTGTGTTCAAAATAAGTTCCCATTATAGATAATCTAGGCTTATATGTCTATATGTATTTACATATATATAGGTTCTTTTTGTAATGGCAAATGCTTAATAACTTTCTCTCTCCTTTTCTAAATTTCCTGTCCGATGCCCACACTTGCCAGGGTGTGGAACAAGGATTTTCATAGCATTTAAGCTAAATACTTCATCTTGGGCTTGCCACACCTGCGTTTCCGCGTCCTCCAACATCTGCAGGACACAGTAGTGATGGGTGTCCCCTGAGGAAGCTCTTCTCCCCCCACCCCTTGATGCGTGTCTGTGGCGACAAAGCACGGCCAATCCCTCACCACTTCCAGGTGCCCAGTTTCCAGGAATTTGCTTCAACAGAAGGCAAGGTCCACTCCGATGGTGTCTGCATGGTTCACCCTCTGAAACTGGATTTGGCTTCTCCCTCCCAGGGCACATGTGATGGACTGTTCTCTCTACTGAGAGCTTCAAAATGGCTTCCACGCATGGTGTGTCAGGGAGCAATCATCCTCATCCGTGTGTGATGTCTGGATGTCCCACCTCCCCATCTTCTGAGAACCAGGCAGACCCCGCCAGGGCTTGTGTGTCCCTTACTAAGCCTGTCCTCCCCCAAGAGGGAGCCCTCCCCATGGCCGCCTGGTGCTGGCGGCATTCTCCTAGTCTCTGCTCTTCCACTGGGCCCTGGGCCCCGGCTCCTTCACCTGGTGGCGTTTACCTGCCCAAGGGGAGCAGAGTCAGAATGTGTCGAGCCTCTCCTCACTGACGGTTCACTGGCCTTGGAGCCCTCTCACTCTCCTCGGACAGGTTGAGACCCACTTTGTTGATGTCATGGGTTTAGGCCTGACTCTGCCCAGCATTCCCTCCCAGGTGTCACGGGCACCTTCTTCCGAGGCACCTTCTGTGCCACTTCACTTCATCCGTGAGAAGCCTCGAAACACTTCTCCTGTGAGATGTGAGATTGTCTGCCAGGCGGTGCGGAAGTTATTAATACCCCAGTTTTTGACTGAACCAGGCTTCCAGCAGATGGTGCTTGGGAAGTCTCTTCCTCTCCACTGTCCTCCCCTGCCCCTGTGCTGGCTTAGGAAGGGCTCAGGCCCGGCTCCCTTCCGGCTGAGGGCCTGGGTGCCGTCTCCGCAGCGCCGGTTCGGTCCCCTCCTGCTGCCTTCATGGCCGCCCCGGCCGCACGCCGTTGTTTTCCTCTGACACGTGCATTCATTTCCTAGTTCTTTGCATTACACTACATCCCCCAAGGCCCTTTTGTGGGAAGGGGAATAGAGTTTCTCTCGATTTTTCTCAAGAACAGACTGAGGACTTGTGAATAAGGCAGGATGTTGGCTTAGAGCTGTGAACACAGGTACGTGACTGAGCGTGGAGCCCCCTCTCGGTCACCGGGAGGCCCCAGCAGGAGCCGAGTGGCTGTCCCCGTATAGACCTGTGGTTAGGAGTCACACACAGGCCCTGGAGCCCGAGCTCTCAGACACTTCGGTATTTATCCGCTTCAGCCTAACAAAGAGCATCCTGTCTTGATATCTTGGGATATACCTCCCAAGACAGGCACAAGGATTAGATTTTTTTAACTTACGGTGAAGAAGAATGTAAGGGAAGTGTTTGCTTTGCTTTTCTTGTCTCAGAGTATAAGCAGCCCAGCCCTGGGTGAAGAAATGATACTCGGCTCGGGAACAGTAGTTCTCAATCCTTGTCCATGAGAATCATTTGGGGGAGGGGTGAGAAAAGACTCGTGATCCGGCCCCGCCCCAGTCCATCAGCACAACAACAACAACCCCCCCCCCCCCACTCCCCATGCTGAGAAGCACCGCTGGAGAGCGGGCTCTGGAAACGGAAGTGTTCACGTTGAGGACAGATGGTGGTCAGGGTCCAGGAGGGGGGGGTTTGATCTTGAAGGTTCCTTTTAGACTCTGTGATTCTCCACAGTTATAATTAAAGCAAAAGATGGGACTTCTCCAGACCTTGATACGCTCAGTGGAAAAGTCTTAGAGCGAATTCAGTGTTGTAACAGCAATTCCCTCAATGGGAGCGTCCCCCGTAGTCCGGCAACGATCCGTGTGTCGGGACCAGCCTTGGAGAGCGTCTCCCCCTCTCCTGAGGCGTCAGCTGAGAGCATCGTGTGGCTGTCAGTGAGGACAGTCCTGTGCTTTGGATACGTAGCAAACAAGTCCTTATTTGCTGTCAGGGTGATTATAAGTTGTGTTTCTGAAAGTGTGATAAATTGACTATCCATTTCTCCTGATTAGGCAGCAGATGGATTTTTGTTTGTCGTAGGATGTGACCGAGGGAAGATCCTCTTCGTCTCCGAGTCTGTCTTCAAGATCCTCAACTACAGCCAGGTATGGCTTCTGTTTCTGTCGCTGGCGGGCAGCCCCCCAGCAGCCAGAAAGGTCACCCCACGTGTTAGAATAATTCTAATCTGCAAGGCCCTGTGAAATGCTTGTATCATCCTCCCACACACAGTGCTTCTGCCAGAAAATTCGTCATTTCTTAAGAGAAATGAATTTAAATCTAGGAAAAAAATCTTTTTTTTTTTTTTTTTTTGGAAGATTTATTTATTTTTAAGAGAGAGTGGCAGGGGTGGGGGTGGGGTGGTAGAGGGAAAGAAAATCTTAAACAGACCCCACACTCAGTGCGGAGCCCAACGCAGGGCTCGATGTCACGACCCTGAGATCATGACTGGAGCCGAAATCAAGAGTCGGATGTTCAACCGACTGAGCCACCCAAGTGTCCCTAGAAAAAAATCTTTTGATAAGTTCCTTGTTTTCTTTACTGAAAGGGTTGTGATCTCAACAGCAGCTTTGTACTTAGTTCTTGTTGCACAACGAATACCCCACAACCGAAGTAGGGGGTCGGCAGGAGGTAAGGGGCTCTCTGACAAGGAAGGAGAGATGACAATACCAGAGAGTAAAACAGTTGGGAATCCATCTGTATCGTGTTGGTGATGATGTATCCCTTTTTAGTTGTGTTGAACCTTGGCTTCCTCTTAAAAAAATCCTAATAACCCCACCTTTTATTATTGTTCATAGGATCAAATAAGATAGACATTTCCAGAAGCTTCTAGAGCAGAGTTTTTCACTTACTCTGTCCCTACAGCTTTTACTCACCCATTCATTCGCTGGTGTTTGCACGGAAAGTTGGTAAGGCAGCAGAATTGAAGAATTGAAAGAACGCGTATACGTTCAAAGGAATGTAGGTTGAATGTGTCCAGAGCGTCTTGCTCTTCTTGGTCTTTGAGCAGAGTTACCAAGGCCGTCGTGGCCGAAGAGCTCGGAGACTCCGGCTAGAGTCCGCGCCCACGCCCCGTGTCCCCAGAAGGGCGTTCGTGGGCATCAGAAATCAATCAGAGGGAACGTATCAGCTGAAAGGTTCCTGCTTCCAGCACACGAACTATTTTTAGAAGGATCAGTGTAATCGAGCCCTTTTCCCCGTGTTACCAAACCAAACTCCGAGGCTCGTTCCCTGCGTCTGTATCTAGGCAGAGCGATGGGACAGGCGTACGTCTTCACGTTGGACAGCTTGACATTCTCTTAGAATGTGCTTAGAAAGGCAAAGGCAGAGCACCCGTTGGGTACGTGCTGTGCCAGGCGCCGCTGACGCCGTGTTTCCATGCTTCGTCCCCGCAGAATGATCTGATCGGTCAGAGTCTGTTTGACTACCTGCACCCTAAAGATATTGCCAAAGTGAAGGAGCAGCTCTCGTCCTCGGACACGGCGCCCCGGGAGCGGCTCATAGATGCAAAAAGTGAGTCCAGAAGAAGGCCGTGCGGCTGCTTCCTCGGGGCCCACCCAGACCGCTGAGCGAAGACAGCCGCTTGTGGTCCCTGCGCTCGGCCTCTGGCCTCCCTCCTCTCTGCCCTTTATCTGGGCCGCAGGTGCTCTCTTTGGCTCAGGGCGATCATCTACCTTTCTTTGTATTTGTTTTGTTTCCCATAAAAAAGCAACAACTCAATGTCCAAATTCACCGGGAGGAAAAACAGCTACCTTGATTCTGGTTTTTAGTCTCCCCTCGCCCCCACCCCGGAATCTAGAAAGTCCCAGTTTTATGCTCCTGAGTTTCAAGGGCTCACACCAGTTTGATTTCCCCCCCCAAAAAATCCCCTTGATTTACCTGCGTTACACACATGCAGCCTCCTAAGAGAAGAGTAAAAAAAACGTGGAATATAGAAGTGGTTCCTTGTTAGTCGGCTCCCCCTCCTGGCTTCCGTCATTAGCAGCGGGAACCAAGGTTCATAGTCTTCCCTCGCTTCCTGCTCCCGCGTCCCCTCCTGTGCCTCCTGCATGAGGCCCTGTAGCTCTCCTCCCATGGGTCCCACGGGCACCTGTGGACTCCAGCAGTTAGTGTGGTGGAGTCTGGAGTCCAAATGCCGGGCGCGCTTCCTGGTTCCACCATTTTCCAGCTGTGTGACCTTGAGCAAGTTACTTAACCTCTCTGTGCCTCCGTTTCCTTATCTGCAAAATTGTGCCTGTTTCATTGGCTTGTTGTGGGGATTAAATGTAGTAACATAGGTAGAGCCTGTGGGGTAGTTCCTGATGCACAGGAGGCATGATGACAGTGTCATGACCTTTTCACTAAATATCCTCCTCTTCCTCAAAGTTCAACACAGTCCCTGGTACCTGTTGCCTTTTATAGTCTGGCCTTAGCAATTCTGAGTAGTGATGTGAGGAGAAGATAAGGTGATGTTTGGTCCTTGCCTTGAAGGCTCTCGCGACATAGGGAGACCAGGAGACAGCACCCTGCGTACTGGGGACTGGGGACTGCCACAGAAATAGTACCGGGCATAGAGGACAGAGGATTCATCCTCATGTGGGCGTGAGGACGGGCATCACTGAGTCGGTGACAGCCGAGGTGGGTTTGAAAGGATGAATTACTGTGTGCCAGGTGATGAAGAGACGAACAGAGCTGGGAAAGCAATTTCTGGAAGGATACGCAAGTGTAGTGCTCGCTGTGTGGCTGGAGCAAACCGAGCAGGGGTGGGACGGGCGGGCCCGTGTGCATTCCAGAGAAGATCACCAGGGGGGACTGTGGGGCAGTAGGCTGCAGGGGTGACAACCCACAGGAGCCCCAGGCAGCGGCCCCTCCTCTGATGGTCGCTCCCGCGGTGGGCACGCGTTGTCCCCGGACGCGGGCCGTAGACCCTGTAGCCAGTGTTCCCAGCAGGATCCTGGTCCTGCCCCTCCCCCCAGTAGCTGCAGTCTAGGTGCTCTGGAAACCCCTCCAGGTGGACAGCCCACCTCCCCACCTTGCATCCTTTACGGCCTGAACTGAGGAGGAGTGGTGTGGTCACTAGAAAGCAGTGAGGCAGGAAGGAAGAGGCTTTCTTCAAGGTCACTCTCCCCCCCTGACAGACAATACTACTCTCAGTTTATCACATTTTGTGTGTTGATTTGCAGCTGGACTTCCAGTTAAAACAGATATAACCCCTGGGCCATCTCGATTATGTTCTGGAGCACGACGTTCTTTCTTCTGTAGGATGAAGTGTAACAGACCTTCAGTAAAGGTGGAAGACAAGGATTTCCCCTCTACCTGCTCAAAGAAAAAAGGTAACTATTTCACTTCTTGAAAATAGTAATACGGGGGTGCCCGGGTGGCTCCGTCGGTGAAGCGTCCGACTCTGCCGGTTTCAGCTCAGGTCGTGATCTCACGATCGTGGGATCGTGCCCCGCGTCAGGCTCTGCGCTCAGCACAGTCTGCTGAGATTCCCTCTCCCTCTCCCTCCTGTGCATTCTCTCTCAATAAATAAATAAAATCTTAACGATAATAATAAAATCCTAATACAGGGGAGGCTGGCTTTGTCCTCTGGGGTGTTCAGGAGGGCGTTGGTTCGGTGGTCCCTTGCCGGTTCCAGGACTGCAGCCAGTGCCGTTCGGCCCCTACCGAGTAGGGCTTTTGGGGGCAGGAGAGTTTGGAAAGCCCTGATAGTTGTCACAGTGGCAGCGATTCCTGGGAAAGCTTCCTCCCTGTAAATTTGGTTTGTTTTAATGTGGTTGAGGAAGACTGCTCCCCGCCACAATGCCGCCGCTCCCCGAGCCTCCCGCCAGTCCGCCGCTGACTCTTGCTCCATTCGCCAAGGACTTCGATGCTGCTGGACACAACAGATGCTTCATTTTTCTTCCATCTTAAAGTATTCTTTCCCTAAGATTCCACGAAACCTCATTCTTCTCGTCTCCCCCACCCTCTCCCAGACTAGAGCCCTCTTCTGACTTCCTCTGGCTCTCTCCTTATCTGTCCTGAGCCACCTTTCTGTCTACACTTGACCCATAGGTCATGTCTTCTCCTCCCTTAGCTTGCCATGCCACGTATGCGCTAGTAATGTCCAAGTTTGTATTTCTTGCTCAGACTTTTCTTTTGAGCTCTGGATCCATAAACCCACTTCTTCTGAAATCTGCTTACTTCACTCTTCACGGGGGCATCTCACACGCGATCTGCGTGAGAGCGACCACTCGAGCTTCTCCCCGCCGTAAATGGCACCGCCGTCCTCTGCTTACACACGCTGGAAGCTGGGGAGGCACCCCCAGCCCGGTGCCCTCGCTCTCCCGATGCGGTCAGTGACCAAGTGCTGCCGCCGCGACGTCCTTATGCAGAAGTCCCCTCACTGGCACAGCTTTCTCTCGGCTCCCTCTTTAAAACCCTGTGCATCCCCACTGCTCTTGGAGAGAAGTGGAGTCCACGACTGCGCCTCCCCCGACCCCCGGCACTCCGCGTGCTCAGCTGTGCCGACTTCCTGTCCATGCCTCGCCCCCTCTTTCTGCCCCAGGTGTCCGTGGGCGCTGGCCCCTGTCCGTACCCCCATCCCCAGCTCCCTTCAGCCCGCTCGCAGCGCTGATCCTTTAGAGCTGGGCGTCCATGGCTGCCGCTTGCTCCCTCAGGCCCTCTGGCAGCACCCGCAGGTTCTCTTGCTGGCACCTTCTCGGACTTGCCTCCCTTGTCCAGTTGTTTGTTTGAGGTCTGGCTCCTCCGTGGGCTAGGAAGTCCATGCTGGTGCATCTCAGGGGTTTCCCAGTCTCCCAGTAACCGGCACAGACCTGCTGCTTCGTTAATCCTCCGTGAGGATCTGTTTACTGTGGAAATCCACAGGCGTTCTAGACGGCGTGTGTCCCGAAGTGCGGTCCTTCTCCCTCTTCTCTACAGCACACTCTCTGTTCTCGCTTCTCAGAGTCCATGAGGGCAGCAAACATCTAATCCGAAAAAGTTGGAGTCCTCTCCGTTTTCTTTCTTTTGTATCAAATGTTCCGGTATTCATACCAAATCTCAGGAGTTCTCAGAAACTTCGCCCGCGTGCTTCCCCACCTCCTCGTCCTCCGTGCGGCCCCGGAGCACAGCCCTCCTTGCCTCCTGCATGTCGTCTTCCTCCCGCTCCTCCCTCTTCACTTTCCCTATCGCTCTGCTCCTCCTGGAGGAGCCAGCCCTTTGCTGTTTCCCCACTTAAATGCCTTTGAAAGCACTCCCTTCCCTGTCTGATACACACACGTTTGTTAGCAAATAGTCTGAGACCCCAGTAATCTGCCCCAACTCACCTTCCCAGCCCCGCCATTTCCACCCCAGCCACGCGGAGCCCTCTGTTGCTCATCGAGGATGCGCCTCTGCGCTTTGTACCTTCTCGACCTTCGCACGTTTGAGTCCCTTAGCCAGTGCTCACCCTTCTTGATCCGCCTCCTACCTGGTTTTCCTGGGCAGCCGTCCTTTCCCCAGGTAGACGGACATACTCCTTCCTTGGTCTACGTGGCGCCCTCGGCCTCACCAGCCCGGCTCCGCATGGAGGATGCTGGAGGGCAGCTGTCCACGCCTGTGTCTTCCTCGGCCGCTGGATTCTCCCTTCCGGAGAGCAAAGCTGTGTTGTTTGACTCCTTTCCCGCAGATCCCAGCCCGCCACAGGCTGCCGCGCCTGCTTGCCGGAGCCGTCCTGCCACTGACCGCGGTCTTTGCTTTCTAGCAGATCGAAAGAGCTTCTGCACCATCCACAGCACAGGGTACCTGAAGAGCTGGCCACCCACAAAGATGGGGCTGGACGAGGACAGCGAGCCGGACAACGAGGGCTGTAACCTCAGCTGCCTTGTCGCCATCGGACGCCTGCATTCTCACGTGGTCCCGCAGCCGGTGAATGGGGAAATCAGAGTGAAATCCATGGAGTACGTGTCTCGGCACGCGATAGACGGGAAGTTCGTTTTTGTAGACCAGAGGTAAGAGTCTGCATAGTCCCCAAGAACGGTGATGGTACAGGATTTTCACCTCTGAGTGGAGCAGAGCGGGCTGGGCCATCAGGGTAGAGAGAAGGACACAATGGGGATCTTTGCTAAAAAATGAGACCCTTTGGAACCTCATCGTAAATACGGAGATTTTTCTCTGTAACACTCTTTGGCACGTAGAGACCGTTACGTAGACGACATCATGGTACCATGTCCGTGGTCAGGAGAGGATTGGTGGGCGAATGCTGTCTGAACAACCACGGCTGTGATTGGAATTCTGGAATGTGGGACTTGGAAAAGATCTAGTCCTGAGCTGTCCGATGCAGTGGTCATTGGCTACGGTAATCTCAGACGGCTCTTCAGGTTTTAATTAAAATGAAGTTCAGAGTTCCTCCGGCTCACTAGCCATATTTGCAGGTACCCTATAGCTCCGTGAGGCTAATGGCACAGATCGAGAACATCGCCATTGCAGAAAGCTCCGTTGGCAACACTGACCTAGTGCAGTCTCAGTTTTCTGGGTGGGGACCTGGGGCCCCACCGGAGGACCGGCTGCCTCCCATTCACAGCGGAGGGGTGGCGGGCCTGAGCTGAGACCCTGGATGTACTCAGGTTGCCATGGCTCTCTGCCGCCTCCGTGGGAATATTCTCAGGCCGATGAGTTTTCTGGCTATTAGAAATAGTCACTACGTGCAGGAAAAGGATGCCGCCACTTTGCAAGGCGCTTGTGGCCCCCGCTACTGGACCCTCTAATGTTTGGTCATCTGATTAAAAGAAAAAAGTGCGGGGCAGGTAGTAAAATGGAGAAATTTGCACGGGGGTTGCACCAAACCCACTGGGGTTGGGTTTCAGTCACATTTTTATCTGACTAGCACAGTTACCATTTTTAAGTTTCCTTTCTTGGGATAACGGCCCCTTCGAAAGGCTTTTTTTCTTGCTCTTCCCTCTGTTTTTATAGTGTTGGTTACGCTCAGATCCGTCCAGCTGGGACCTTGTTCTCAGACAGCAGGGTTCATCCACTGCGGAGATGCTGTTAATTGTCTGAATTACTGTTTCTTTTTAAAAAATTCTAGGGCAACAGCGATTTTGGCGTATTTACCACAAGAACTTCTAGGTACATCATGTTATGAGTATTTCCACCAAGATGACATAGGACATCTCGCAGAATGTCATAGGCAAGGTAAGCTGGGCTGTACAAAAGGTCTTAGTTTAAGGTGTCCCCGTGTTTCGAACTAGGCCACATAAAGTTTCCAGAGAAATCTGGCCCCAGTGACGTGGGAGGCAGCCAGCCCAGGAGTCTGAGGAGAAGAGGCTGATGTTCCCGGCCCTGTTGATCCCCTTACAGTGAACCCACCTCGGACTGCCTAGAAGTTTCCTGTACAGAGGACAGTGCGGTTTCCGGAAAGCATCTCTTGTTCTTGTTTCACAGACCCTGTAAAGATTTAGTACAGCTCAAATAGATCTGATTCTCTTTTCCATGAAATCCTGCCGTGCTTCCTGTATGTCCCTCTTGTCTTCTAGCCCGGGCACATACCGGCCTCCTGAGAGAGGAGCCGGTATCGAGCCCTTCCCTCAGGGTCCCGTTTATTCACCTCAGACATGTGTTTCCAGAGAGGCCCCTTTTTGCACGTCTGCTACCCCAACCCTGGTTCAGGCCCTTGTGGCCGGTCAGTGGGTGTGAGAGACCCCTAGCAGGCTCCCTGCTCCCTTCTGCCCCACCTCCCACAGTTGTTCTGTCTGTGCCCCAACAGATAAAGCTCGATAATGTCCCATCCTTGCTTAAACCTCCTGCCTTGAGACTCGAGGCCAAATATCTGTGAGCAGCATTGAAGACCTTCCACCTCGTGATCCTGACCGACCTCCTCAGCTTCACCCCTGATCCCATCCCTGCCTGCAGAGGCATCAGAGCCCCCCTCATTTCCTGCCCCCGCCGGGCCCTGCTGGGATCTTCCCTCCCTCCTGTCCCCGAACTCGTACTCCTCCCTCGACGCTCTGGTCTCTTCCTCTGCATAGCTGCCTCTCGTTCGTCTCCTGAGGGCGGGGCTGTGTGCTGTCTCCCCTCAGAGAGGTGCTTGTGACATGTCTGTGACCTGAAAGAACGCAGTTTGAGTAGGCGAATGACCTCCCTGGATTCAGCGTGCTAAAATTGTTGTTCCGCCATCTGGCTTTGTGAGGGGGAAGGAACACGGGGCCTTGGGATGTTTGTCGCGCCCTTCAGAGCTGGTCCCAGTCAGATGGCGATCACGCAGTCCGTGATTGCCGGGAGCCTTCACTTCCGACGCTGAACAGTAGCAAGTGATTCACGAATGAATCGAAAGGCTCGGAGTCCAACCCTCAGAGACAGCCTTTCTCGGCGCCCGCTCCCCTGGCTCCGCCCCCGAGCGCACGTGAGATCTGGTAGCTTCGAGGGTCGAGGGTCGGCCCGAGGGAACCGTATTCATGGCTTCTTTGCATTTTCAGTTTTACAGACGAGAGAAAAGATTACGACGAATTGCTATAAGTTTAAAATCAAAGATGGTTCTTTCATCACACTGCGGAGTCGATGGTTCAGTTTCATGAACCCTTGGACCAAGGAAGTAGAATACATTGTCTCAACGAACACTGTTGTTTTGTAAGTGTTTTCCTCCCGTATCAGAAGCTCCCTTGCTTCAAAGATAAATGCCCGGGGGCTCTTTACCTGGGAAAGTGGGTACAGGCAGCCCCCAGTATCACACCCGAATGCTAGCCTGCTGCTATCCTGGGAAGCCTCGGGATTGGCAGAAGCCAACAGGGTTGTTAACAAAGAACACGCTTCGATACGTATACGGTGCAGGCCCCTGGCTTTGGAATTGCTCCGGGAGATCGCAACGTTTCCTTCCCAGTACAGCACTTAGCTTTTGAATCCTGGAGGCCCCGCCCCCTGGGCGCCCCTGGGACTGCCGTGGAGGGAAGGGTTGACGGGCCGTGGAAGGCTCACACAGGCGCCCGATCAGACCAGCCCTGGCCGAGGATGGCCGGGTATCTGTGGCCACCAGGCTGGCCTCCGAGGCCGCCACCTGCTAGGCGAGAGGGGAAGGACCTGCTCCTTGGCAAGAACTGCTCCGCACGTCTCCTTCCCCATGGTGGCCAGACCCCTGGCTGGGACTAAAGCCGAGTGAGTGAGGGGCCGGGGCGAGGTGCCCCTGCCGGAGGCGGCCTTGTAGTGATGGCCGCAGGCCACCGCAGTCACTTCGCTGCCGGGCTGGGCCCCATACAGACCAGGAAGGCCCAGGCAGGCGGTGAGGCCAAAGGCCGGGATGCTGTCCGTCATGTTCTCAAACGGCGAGGGGACCTGCTGCACCACTCGGACACTTCATTTTCCGGCCTGTCCAGGTCCAGAGTGGACACCGGACACCTTGGCCAAGGTGAAAGGTGCACGGTTCTGAGCAGGCCTGACTCATGTTTCCTTATTGCTGGGATGTTCACAGAGCCAACGTCCTGGAAGGCGGGGACCCAACCTTCCCGCAGCTCACAGCGTCCCCCCACAGCATGGACAGCATGCTGCCCTCTGGAGAAGGTAACTATGGACGTCCGGGGCATCGGGGCTTGCCCGTGAGAAGCTGCTTGTGGCCAGTGTCCCCTCTCCCCCAGGTAGTTGTGTCCCCAGCCCCATATGAGAAAGGAGGCCTCAGGGGAGGAGCACGAAGGACGAAGGACGTTGTCATCTCGCATTCTCTGTTGGGCCTGGAATACGGGGAGCTCACTTTTGCTTTTCCTGAGGCTGCCTGGACCCCAGAAGCCCTCGAAACAGCCAACTCCCTGCTTCTCTTGGGCTCTCCTCCTTGTTGCCCAGTGACTGGGACGTGGTCCCTCTTGGTGACCGGCCTGGCTCTCGTGGTGGGAGGAGGGTGTCTGTCAACACCGGGGCTTGTGCCGTTCCGAGCGGGGCTCCCTCCCGGGCTTGACCCGGGCCCCTGCTCTCTGCACTTGAGTCCTCCTTCCCTGGGACCGCCTCGGCCACATGGCTTGCTTCAGTCCCCCGTCTCCACCAGGGACTCCTGTATCCGGTCTGTCCCCGGAGCTCTAGGTCTATTCCTCTAACTGCCTCCTGCACAGAGCCGCCTGGAGTCTCAAAAGCACCTGACATTCAGCTTCTCCAGACCCGTTCTCTGCACTCCCTCCTGTGGTTGCTTGAGCCAGAAACCTTGACGACTCCTCACTGCTTCTATCTGAACACGAAACCCTGTCCCTTCTACCTCTTAGACTTCTCCGTCTCCCTCCTACACGTGGCCTGGATCATGGCAGAGAATTTTCTAATCCTCATCTCACTCCCCCACCCGACCCCCGTCCTCCAGGGTCGCTCATTCGCCACGCAGCGGACCCTCCGGTCACCCAGCCTGAGTGCCTTTTCCGCGGGAGGTGCTTCGGCACCCCTCATTCTCGGGACCCTGTCCCGACCCGTTAGTATGGCATCCGAGACCTTTCGTGATCGGATCGGTGGCTCCTCCCATGTCATCCTCCTTCATCCTCCTTCACGAGGAGTTTCTTGGAGTAGTCTCCCAGGTCTCGTCCTCCCTCGGGGCTCTTGCGTCTACTGGTGGCTGTGGGTGGGATGCCTTCCCCTCCTCGCCTCTCCGCCAGGCTAGTTTCTCCTCCTCTCTCAACTCTCAGCTGAGAGCTAAACTCTCGCAGGAACGCGCACCCGGCCCTGGAGGGCAGAGCCGCCGACTGACCTCCGTGTCCCTGAGGGGGAATTAGATGCTTTGCTTTGGCCTCTGACCCTGGACGCAGACTTGAGCGCTCCGCTGGAGTGCCTTTTCCTGACAAGCTGCGGCTCTCTTGTCCTGTAGGGCGTAACCCTGAGGTTGAACTTCAGGTGGATCACAAGATGAACTGGTTTGAACTCATAATAGCATTTCTTCCTCGGTTCCCCTTTCCCACTCTCAGATTCCTTTGTTGTAGGTGGCCCCAAGAGGACCCACCCCACTGTTCCAGGGATTCCAGGGGGAACCAGGGCTGGGGCAGGCAAAATAGGTCGAATGATTGCTGAAGAAATCATGGAGATCCACAGGCAAGTAACACCTTCTGGTTGCTCCCTCAAACCAGTGGTTCTCAACCCAGGGCATTTTACCGCCCCCCCCCCCAGGGAGGTTTTGTGATATCTGGAGACATTTTTGGTAGTTAAACATCCACCGGATAGAGACCAGGGATGCTGCTTGCTAAACATCGTGTAGTCCAGAGAGCAGCCTCCTTCCCATCTCCCCAACAAAGAACTTTCCAGTCCAAAATGTCAGTAGTGCCAAGATTGAGAAATCTTACCTTAAAGTTTGAAACCCAAACAGGCCAGAGTCAAAGGGAATTCTTTGGGAGACTCGATTTTCTAATTACTTGGTATTATGACTGAAGGGATTAATGAGGACGGATGAACACTAGCAATACGGGACTGCCGGCGACGGTCAGTGATGTGGGCCTGAAGGGAACATTAGCTCCTTCTAGTCAGGACGCTGCCTACCTTTAGTAGTAGAGACCAAGTGGAAGCGCTCTGGAGAGGGCTGCTTTTCCATATGAAAGAGAGGGGAAGTTGTTCACTTGGGTTTGGGTTCTGGGCCTCTACTTGGCTGTGCTTGAGATGCACTTAAGTTCCTGGTCTCTGTCGAGTTAAGCCGTAAAAGGCGGGTGATAACTCTCCCCCAAGGATTGCTTTAGGAGTGTCAGAGGTCTCAGGAATGTTCCCAGAACAGAAACTGACGTATGGTGAGTGCTCAAAAATTGTCAATTAAATCTGAGTCTTTAAGAGCAGCAATTGAGAGGGAAGCAGTTAGACGTTCATCTGAATTTGGGGTATGGAGAGGGTAGTAACCAGGTCCTTAGGAATGCACTCTTAATGGAACATAATAAGAAAAGGGAAAGTATTCCCTGCTGCCACTGGATTGATTCTCGCAGGAGAATTGAAAGCTGGTCTTGTTTTCTAGTGGGCACAGACGGGCTCTTCTTCCAGGGGGCAGGACAGTTCTGTTCCAACCCTGTGGGAATGGTGGATGTGACCCCTTGGGCCTACTTGAGGAAGATGTCAGGGCAGTGTGCAGTGATAATCAGATTCTTACCGGCCACTGTATACGCACTCTGCTTTGCTCGAAACCCTCCAAGAACAGTGTGAAACAGTCCTTGACCTCAAGGGCCGTAGTCTTTGAGAAGTCTCTTTTCTTTATGGTAATAGAAAAAAGGGAGAATGCGTGAGCTGAAGCAAGGAGGGGAGATTGCTAAGAATCCTGATAAGTAATGGTGAGAAGCTTAGATAGAAAAAAATAAGACCCCATTCATTGTAGGATACTGAGCGAATGTCCAAAATGCTACGCCAATAAGCATTATGGAAGTTGGACTGGAGTAGGAAATGAAGGTGAACATGCTTAATAACCCAGGAATGGGGCCCATCCCTCAGTGATGATACTGTCCCAAAGAAAAATCAGTAATTTAAGGACTAGAAGGTGAATTAGCAATGAAAAGGCAATCCCAATCCCAAATCTCACAGTGGCTTCATAGACATAAGTAAAGGAAGATGGGAGACATTAGCAATTGTTCAGTAAGCGATTAGTACCCCTCTGTGTGTGCTGAGTGTGCATGGCCTATGGTTGTGCCCTGCCTTTGAGGAGCTTATGATCCAGGAGAGAGAAGGCTTCTTCCCTCCCAAGGGTACAGAACCAGGCAACATAGGCCAAGGGCCAGACCACTGCCGAGCAGTTGAGAGCGGGATGCCTGGGTAACCGGAAGCTGCATTCTTCCTGTAGAAGCTAAGGGCCTGGTGGTCACACGGCTGCCACCATACTCCAGCTTCCCCGCCAGGCTGTGCCTCCCTCAGCTCCTTCAGCCTGACGAGCATGTGCGTGGGTGTCCAGTTCTGACTTTATCTCTGTTAATCTCCTCTACTGAGGAATCTGCAGCTGAGAGGGCCCGGACCCATTTTTTTTTTTTTTTTAATCACCTATTGCTTTCGAAGGTGGTGGGGACAGCTGCCCTACTATTACTACTACTACTACTACTAGAAATCAAGGTTACTATCTAGGGCAGCTGAGCCACCCCAGCACCTTCCATTTCCTGAGAGTATTCACTCGCCAAAAAGGATGTGTTGGGAAGCGGATAAATCCCTTGCCGTGGTTTCTAGTTCACGGTATCAAAGATAGAGGCTGAACTGCTAAAGTCTCCTCCAACCCTGAGATCTGGATTCGGTGAGAAATGAAACTAGCCACTTAGTTGAAACTCAGATGAAACCTGAAATCCAAACCCTAAACCAAGGGCTTTGTCACAAGCGAGATGCTGGACTCCAGGGACTGCATTCTAGATCAGGTGCCTGTGGGAGAAGTGCAGCTTCTCGCCTGTTTCGTAAACAGAGTCTTCCTGGAGCACAGCTACGCCCCCTCGTTTCCATATCGTCCGTGGCTCCTTTCCAGCTCCAGTGGCAGAGTTGAGTAGTCGGGATCGAGACCAGACGGCTACAGAGCCTAGGTGGTTATTGGCCGTCTACAGCAGAAGCTTGCCGATCCCTATTCTAGTTCTTCATCCTTCTTAGCCCCCACCCCTCACCCCCCACTGAAGGAAAGGAAGATAATACAACTAACTCTTCTTTTCTCTGACAGAATAAGAGGGTCATCACCTTCCAGCTGTGGCTCCAGCCCATTAAATATCACAAGTACACCTCCCCCTGATGCGTCTTCTCCAGGAGGCAAGAAGGTAAGGTTGATGACTCTTAGACCAAGGTCCTTCTTACTCTGGAGAGCCTCTTGTCTGAGTTCTGAAATGTTGGGGGTGGCGGTATATAATTACCATTGTGGTTGCTGAAACAAATTGGACCCTCTTTTAAGTCAATGCATCTGTGTAAGTCTAGGTATACAGCAGACGGGTGGAGCTAGAGAGGCTTGCTGATAGCCTTAGTGGATTTATTCCCTGTGAATAGGGGAAGGCAGAAAGAATGTTCTAAGGAATGGGGAGGCCATTGCATTGAGGGAGCAATTCAAGAGCTCCCATGAAGGAAGGATGAGAAAAACTATCACAGAAAAAACTATCTAGTTTGCTACGAGGAATTTTCAAGGGAGAAAATATCATTGGTCTCTAGGGCAGGCACGGGAAACAGTAATACTAGCGGGAGCGCTTAGGGTGCTTTGGAAGGCAAGCCATGCCTTTGCAGCCGCAGAATACGTGGGGAGGGGTCTGCTGGCTGGGTTTCCTGCGATAGGACAGCGCTGGGTACAAGTAATGTGTGGGTCGCGAGCCCTCATGAAGAGTTGGCTAGAAGGTTATACCGTCATTGAGCTTAGAAACCATCATCTGTTTTCGTATTTGCCAGAGAATTTACAAGGGTAGGGCCGTGTTAACCGTAAACTGTAAATCTGTAGTGTTTAATGTTAATACAGGTTAGGATGATCCAGAATCTTTGGATATAAGTCTTCCTTCCCCTACCTCGCAAAACATACAGAGAGAGAGAATATTGTAATTTACATAAACGGAACTCAGATAATATCAAAAGCAGGCTGTGGGTTTTCAGAACTGCATTCCTCTGAGGCTCAGGTTACCAGGAACTGTGGTGCTGCAGGTAGCACGGGGCAAGGGGGGTGGGCGAGTCGAGAGGGTAAGGTCAGGACTCCTGCTTCTGCCGGGGTGGCTCTATTTTCTAAATGAATCTTCTGTAAAAATTTCTATTTGAGAATAAGCTTTGATTCCACCCCCCACCGAAGGTTTCAAAGTCAGTAAATTAATGGGTAAGAGTGATCAGTGCAAGATAAAGCTGGGCTTGAAGCCTGGCCTTGCCATGTGCTAGCTGGGTGACCCTGTGTAATTATTTCGCCCTAGTTTTGCTTTATAACAGGGCTCCTGTAGGTTAGGACGCTCAGCACCTTTGGGTATTAAGTCCTGTGATGAGGTAATATACGTGAAAGTGCCTGGCTTTCGGTAATGACTCAGAAGATAGCACCAACAGATAAAGCCTAGGCTTGGTACGTCCCTACTCCCTGCTTACAGGTTTTTCTCTTAGGCCTGTCCTCCTGTCACATCCCTTGGTCCTTCCTCCATATTAGATCCACTTCTTGGGGTCTCCCCTTCTCTGCTTCTCAGTTCAGCTTTTAGGCACTTGACTTCCTGGTATTACCAGGAATCCCACTACTCTGTTTTGAAAGGTTATCACTCCAGTATAGTGCTTAAATATTACTGAGGGAACTTCTGTATACATTTTCTCATCTTAGCCTCACAACTTCATAGGTGACAAAATATAAGCTCCCAAATTGATGCTGGGCTAATCATTTAACAAGCATCGCCCCAAACTTAAAGTCAGATGTCTTGACTTTTGATTTTTTCTACACCAACTTCAGAGATCTAATACTGTACTCTGTCACAAAGCCCTAAGTATTTTTGAGGCATTTATGGAAAATTTTTTTTCTTTGGGCTTCTGGAAATGGGTCTGAGAAAAGAAATTCTCAATACAAGTCCTGTCGCTGAGGTCAGAGTATAAGAGCAGCTTCAAGAAGATGGGAGTTAGAAATGACAGCAGCATCGTACCAAAGCCATGAAAGTAAAGTTGGCCCCATGTTTCCAGCCCTTCCCAGTCACTTTTAAATTGGGCAGGTCCAGGGCATCTGGGTGGCTCAGTTGGTTGAGCGACTGCCTTCGGCTCAGGTCATGATCCTCGAGTTCCAGGATCAAGTCCCACATCGGGCTCCCAGCTCCACGGGGAGTCTGCTTCTTCCTCTGACCTTCTCTCCTCTCATGTTCTCTCTCACTTTCTCTGTCTCTCAAATAAATAAAATCTTAAAAAAAAATAAATTGGGCAGGTCCCCAAATGAGCCATTTAGCTTGCCCTTTATTTCATTCAGGGTCAAGCTAAAAAAAGTGAGGCTCTCAGTGAACCTCCTGGGTTCCAGGAGTCTGGACGTCCAGAGGCACTGAGGCAGGTTCAGTTAGAGCAGCAGTTCCCTGGTGTTGAGGGGGGCAAGATCCTTTCAGGGACCTGCAAGGTCAAAATTATTTTCATAATCTAAAACATTTTTTTCCTCATTGTGTTGATTCATGAACTGATAGTGCAAAAAGCACGTGCAAAAGCACGTGCTGGTGCTTTTGCAAAAATCGTGGCAGTGGCGCCGACCTGTACTGGTAGTCAGTGTATTCTTCACCACCAAACACAATAAAAAAAATTTCAGGCCAGTTTCACTTAAGGATATCCTTAATAAGCAGTAAAAATAGTTTATAAAATCCTTGCGTAAATCTTTTAACACTGCTACGAAATGGGAAGTATGCGTTAGAGCACTCGTGCTGCATGCTGGAGTACAGCGGTCCTCTCACGGAAAAGCACTCGCGTGGGCAAGTTATAAGCTGGAGGAACTGTTTTTTTCAAAGGACGCCGTTTTTACTCTTGCAGGCTAGGGTTGTTCGGACTTGGGTATTTAGCATACGTTTTCTTGAAAATGAACTGGTGAGTTCAAGGAAGATAACTGACAGTATTTGTTGCCCGTGATAAAACGTTAGCTTTCAAGCAAAAATTAGAATTTTTGGAAAACTTGTATCTGCTACTTTGAACTCAACAGCTTCCCAAAAGTTACTATTACCTCATCATCAGAAATACCTTTTAACAATGGGGATGTTTTGAGGTATAATGAAATGTATCAACATTTAGTTTTGCCTAACCTAGCAAGTGTTTTCCAAATGATCAATACAAGATACTTCAAAATCATGTAAAGGTATACCAATGGATTTTTATATAATAGAGTACAAGAATTTCATTGATATGGTTTCAAATTCCACATTGCACCTAATCTTTAAGAAACTTCCACTTGTTGCGTTTTGATGTAATATCAAAGAATACCAAAGTTATTTGAAAAAGCTATTAAAAAGGACTTCCCTTTCCCAACTTACATAACTGATTTCCTTCCTATACTTCAATCAAACATCTAAACAGACTGAAGAAAATGAGAATCCTGTTAAATCCTATTAAGGCAGACATTTGATTTGCAAAAAAATAAAATGTAGGGGTGCTTGGGTGGCTCAGTGAGTTAAAGCCTCTGCCTTCGGCTCAAGTCAGGATCTCAGGGTCCTGGGATTGAGCCCCGCATTGGGCTCTCTGCTCGGCAGGGAGCCTGCTTCCCCCTCTCTCTGCCTGCCTCTCTGCCTACTTGTGATCTCTCTCTCTGTCAAATAAATAAAATCTAAAAAAAAAAAATAAATAAAACTGACCTTTTTCTGTTTTAGAAAAGCTATTTTTCATTAAAATGCTATTCATGTTAACATCTAATAGGTTTATTAGATTTTAAAAATTTGCCTTAACTTCAAATATAGTAAATATTTATATAGTATATATAACAAAAGGTCTTTAGAGTTCTCCACTCTTAAGGTGTTGATTACCTACTACCAAGAAGCTGGACTGTGGAAATAAATTTGTGATGCCACCTACTGGCAAGACCTGAAATCACAGCCTCTTCTGAAATCTAATCTGCTCACCAAGGTAGTCAGTCAGTCCTTGGCCTTAATCATGTGAATTAGGTTATCCAAGGTGATTGACTGCCCTGGGGCTTTCATTCAGCCTTTAAAGTGCCTGTGTGTCGGGAGGCTCAGTTGGTCAAGCAACTGCTCAGGTCATGATCCTGGACTCCCTGCATCGGGCTCCCTAAAACCTTTTTAAAAAATAAAGTGCCTGTGTGGTCTGAATTATACAGCGGAAATACCTTGGGAAGAGATTTTTCTTACTGTGACCATTCCTAACAGTTTCTTGTTTGAAATCATCCAATAGGTAACTGACCACTTTCCCCCTACCTTTCTCTTTTCAACATGCTTCATTTTCTTGATGATCTTGCGTACAGTACTGATTGAAACGGTTGCTGATACGAAAACTTCACTTTTGTTTGCAGATTTTAAATGGAGGGACTCCAGACATTCCTTCCAGTGGCCTACTCCCAGGGCAGGCTCAGGAAAACCCAGGTTATCCATATTCTGATAGTTCCTCTATTCTTGGTAAGTAGCATTACTCCTTCTTTCCAATACGATGAACTTGTACAACATCTGGCATATAGTCAGTTTTAGAATAAAACTAGTTCTAGATAAATTGATTAAAAACTAAGTTTAAAGGTTTAAAATCTGTTTAAATCTTTACTTCAAAGTTGAGTTTAATGGTTGAGTTCTGGGGGAGTGGAGGCTCCAGGTTTATCCCTGAAACTCAAAAGGAGACTCAGCAGCCTAGATACATACAGGCTCTTCCCCCATGTGGGCCATCAGCTCTTCATTGGAAGAGCTGGCGAAGGTTCAGAGAGAAAGCCTGGAAGGATGATCAGTAAGTAATTCAGTGGGTACTAGAAGTGGTAAAGAGTTTGCTTCTCCCATCTCACGCATCCTTTTCTCTATTTGTCTTTCTGGATTTCTTGTTTCTTTCCTTTTGTGTCTCCCTCCTTGTAACTGGTTATGTCAGAGTATTCAAATGAGGTCAGCTCAAATGCTTTTAATCTTTATTGCATTTTAAGCTCTCTGTTTCTAGAAAGTTGGTTCTTCTCTCTGAATCACACTAAAGTTAAGAAAATAAATTACGGCAATGCAGCCCCAAAAGCCAGTCTCTGTCGCCATTCCCACCTTCCTGTTAAGTACAATGTTCTCGTTAAAAGTGTGCTTAGGAACTGTTGGCTAAAGTCAAACAAGCTTTGGTATTATGACTGACCGGTCTTTATCTCCTCCTCCAGGTGAGAACCCGCACATAGGCATAGACATGATAGAAAACGACCAAGGCTCAAGTAGTCCCAGTAATGATGAAGCAGCAATGGCTGTCATAATGAGTCTCTTGGAAGCAGATGCGGGGCTGGGTGGTCCTGTTGACTTTAGTGACTTGCCGTGGCCGCTGTAAACACTACATGTTGCTTTGGCAACAGCTACAGTATCAAAGTGCATTACTGGTGGAGTTTTACAGTCTGTGAAGCTTACTGGATAAAATGAGAACAGCTTTTATGTACTGTCCTCATAAAAGCCATCTCAGAGCCATTGATACAAGTCAATCTTACTATGTGTAACTTCAGACAAAGTGGAACTAAGCCTGCTCCAGTGTTTCCTCATCATTGATTATTGGGCTAGCTGTGGATAGCTTGCATTAATTGTATATTTTGGATTCTGTTTGTGTTGAATTTTTTAATCATCGTGCACAGAAGCATCATTGGTAGCTTTTATATGCAAATGGTCATTTCAGATGTATGGTGTTTTTACACTACAAAGAAGTCCCCCATGTGGATATTTCTTATACTAATTGTATCATAAAGCCGTTTATTCTTCCTTGTAAGAATCCTTTACTATAAATATGGGTTAAAGTATAATGTATTAGACAGTTAAATATTTTTAATAAATGTTCCCCTTGTTCTATAAATACGGTTAAAATCCTATGTGCTACAGGGCTGGGTCAGATCTGATCAGTTGATCAGACCAACTACCGCGGCTGTTCTAGGACCGGCCCTGCCCACAACCTTCACAGCGCCTTTCTGGCCTCTGACAACCGTTCCGGACTTACAGCAGCTTAGCTGTACTGTTAAAATAGTTACTCTCCAAATTATTGCAACTTTACGTGAGTATAGTGATGTGACCGCTCTAACACAAATTTCAAATTCTATGAAATTACAAATTGAAGATTGGTTGTAACAAATGGGCTTCTTTCCTGCAGCGCCTCTCTGCTCACGGTAGGTAGTGTGCTTCACACATCACGTGACCCCCGACCCAAAGCACCTAAGTACGTCCACTTCCTTCTTGAGTTGGGCCATATTTTTTTTAAAAAAAGCATCTGCACAAATAGTTTGCCAAGAAGAATAGCACAGTATAATGGAAAAAACACTGAACCAGTGTCAGAAATTGGTTCTGAAACTTAAGGTTATCCTATAACCTAGTAAAGTTATTTCACTCTTCTTTTTTTCAGTCAAACATTGCTGGGGATTGGGGGGAAATCTAAGTGCTTCATCACACGCCAACCAAATTGGGAGTTCCAGGAGCTATTAGGTAGGTTTCTGGTTATATTGATACCAACAAGACAGGAACTCTAACTAGACTAAAGGTCTGGTCAAGGTGGTTATGAAGTTGATCAGAAACATTAAAACAATGGAATTTTATTTTGATGAAAAACTCGAGTTTACAATCATTTAGTAAATGAAGAGCAAACACTTCATTTTCCTATCCCATAACTCTTAAGGAAAAAAAATTAGTAAATAAATATCTGAACAGATTAAGGGTAAGGCAGACTGGATAATAAACCACCTCTGATGTTCACACTTCCTGCATGTGACTCACTCTAAAAGGGCAAAAACGGCACTGGCGAGAAATAAGATATGGGCATTGGATCTCCTCCAAGTCCTTCAGATAAAGCCCAGTGATAAATACTCCTTTTTTGCCCATCATGGGCAGCAAACTATACACATCTTACTGAAGGAATACTTTGATAGAAGCACTTATTTCAGTTATATTGTGCATCACAACTATAAAAATGGCTTGAACAGTTTCATTTAACCACCATTTGTAAAGTGCAACTATATAATATTCTACATTTTATCTGGGGTGTGATGAGTATCAATCTAAGCTGAAAATACCCCAGCTGCCAATTTTCACCACCTCTGAAAATATCTAAATGTGTGAAAAAGGACTGTCCCCCATACAAAGAACCAATTTCACAAACCTACTGGTAAACAAATACATTTATATAACTGGAACCTCAGGATGCTAGAGTTGTACTCATTTAAAAAACCATTCAGCTACCTTTGGTCTTTAAAAAAGCCTACACTGCAATATCCTAAACATTGTCATGTACATCTCACGATGAAGAGGGCGGCTTTGCAGTGCAGAATGTGAAGAGTGCAGCGTCACCGTGAAGAGTAGCATGCTATGGTTTCAAGGAACGTCAGCATCACAGCATCGGATTCTGTGCATCAGGATCGAGGTCATTGTTGCCAGAAGGGGGATGAATAGGGAGAATATCCAGCTCATCCACTTGCGGAGTTGGGTGCATGACCACCAGCTGGTCCTGGGGAATGTCTGCGGCAGCTGCTGCAAGATTGGTGATAGATTTACTCTTTACACACTGAAAGTCTACATGCCGACTCTTTCCTTCTTCCTTCTCCCAAGACATTCGAATAAAGGGTCTTTGGACATAGTTGTAAATCACTTCTGGGCGGCCCCCAGGCCTTTTCTTCACTTTTTCTTTGTAGGTAGGATAACCTGGAGGAGAGGAAAGTTTTAAAACCTAAGGATACACACATACACAAGCATGTACACACAGTCTCGCACACTTCTCACGCAAGTTAACCCAAAGAGGGCTTTTCGGCTGTAGTTCCTGAACAAATTAAAACAAAGGAAACCACTCTTCTGTCTCCTTAGTCATCAGTTCGACAGCCAAACACAGAAATCCTACTGTTGCCATTCACACAAGCTTCCACCATCCCCTCAGCCACTCAATACACCAACCACCGGAAAAATATTTTTGAAGTGAAAACATGGAGGGGACAGGTCTCGAATACAATGCTATGTAGTCTGGTGCATGTTGGGGCTCTACCTGTGTAGCCTTAATATCACTGAACCCTTCCTTTCACAGGATTATCTGGCCTCAAGGTCTGCAATTTATTGCCACATTAGCCTTCTAATTTCCTTAAACCTAAATCTCATCTTTTTTTTTTTTAAAGATTTTATTTATTCATTTAACAGAGAGAGAACACAAGCAGGCAGAGAGGCAGACAGAAGCAGAGAGAGGAGCAGGCTCCCTGCGGAGCAAGGAGCCCGATGCGGGACTCGATCCCAAGATGCCGGGATCATGACCTGAGCCAAAGGCAGTTGCCCAAACAACTGCGCCACCCAGGTGTCCCCTAAATCTCATCTTTATATCGCCTTGGGGTTTTTTTCTTTGCCTTTTTTTTGGTTAGAAGATAAAGAGCTATGCAGTTCTCCACCTTCGTGGGTTCTAGGTATACTTCCGCACCTAGGTCAGCAAAACCATTATTTTAACACTACTCCCAACAACCAAGCAATTCATCCAGCTTGGCAACTCCAGGGTTGCCCTTCAGATGGTAATTGACTGGAATTGTGAAACAAAGACGACATTCTACAGAGGGTCTTTAAAACGTTTTTTAGCCCTGCTTGTTGTCCCTGCACTCCCTTACCTGAGCCACATATATACAGGTCTTTCTTTTTTCTGATCCTGGAGTTCAGAAAGGTCTCCAGCTCTATTCCCTTGTCCTTGATTCCTCTTAGACTATTGGTCTTTAAAATTCCCACCTCATCTTAGTCCAGTTTGTCCTCCACACGGAACACCACTCGGATACAAATGTAATCAATCATATTACATCCTTGCTTAAAAACTACCAATGGAAACTTTCCTCATGCTTCAAGGGCAAGTCCAAAGTCCTTCACATAATACTTAAGGCTTTTTTACAACCTGGTTCCAACCTACTTGTCATCAAGCTTCAGCTCAAATATCTCAGCCTAAGAGAGGCCTTCCTCATCCTCCTAATCTGCAGTAGCTTTCAGGCGCCTTCTCTCTAGCTCTGAAATCACAGCTAAGTCCCACTATTTACAAAATGAAGAAGATAACACACACTGGTGAAGCTAATGTGTCAACAATGCCACTCTGTTTTTAAGCCTAAAGTCTTCTCCCCTTCCTGCCAAGATCCTATTTCTGGTCATTCTGGTCATCTTTCTCCTATGTCTCAGCGGCCCATTACTGTGATCTCCAACAGCTCAACTAGTCATTGATCAACACCATTATTTTCAATATCAGCATCACAAACATGTACTGATAAATCACGATGTGCCAGGCCCTGTTTTAAGTGTTTTTCATGTATTCATTCTGTCATCATAATAACCCTATAGAGTACTTATTAATGCTCCCATTTTAGATGAGGAAACTGAGGCAGAGAGAAGTGCCCTGGCCAAGTTCATACAATTATCAGTCATAGGACGTGAACACAAGTAATGTGTCTGCAGAACCTTTAATCTTTACACTATGCCACGTTATGCCAAGGGAGATACTTTGTTCTTAGTAAGGGCACTTTAAAATAAAAGAAGCATCTGACACGGCATCTGGAAAAATCCATGTAAATCACAAAGTGAAAGCAATCTAAAAATGTATGCATTTAACAAGACAAAATTAAGTTTGAAATCTGTATTTAATTTGAAAATAAGTTTATTATTCTATCTTAAGAACCAGTAAACTACTAACATGCTTTTACGTGCATTTTCAGATAGTAGTTTTTAGTTCTGTTGGGCTTTGAGGAACACCAATGATCACTAACAGGCAAAGAGCCCTGCCAATCTTACAGGAATGTATACATGTGTGCCCAAACACACTACATGGGTTTAGGCAAAAAGGCATCAGGTGATGGCCTATGGCAGAAAAGACAAATTCACTTCTCCCTATTGTTAGGGAATCTTATGGAATAAAAATTTCTACGACTTTTCTATCTTTTCAGATAAAAGAAGCTAATTTTTGTTATTTATAGGTCTACTGCATGAGTGTGCATTCATTCAGTCATCATTTGAGTTTTCACAAAGTATTTCTCAAACTATATTCTAAATGAGATTTGATTTTTAACCTTTTTTTCAAAATTAATAGAAAAATAATGAAAATGTCTTACCTTCTATTCCCAATCTAATCTTCTTAAGACCCCTCTCCTTCAAAACTGATTTGGCCACATCTCTGTTTTCAATGTACTTGAAAAATCTATATAATTTTGTGCTATAAATAACTGGAAACAAAAAGAAAAAAATATTTTCTTATTAAAATCAAAGTACTTGGAGAAGAACTTAAAATTATCATGATCATCAAAGGGACCTGACAACCCTAAAAGCCCAAATAATGGATGCAGTGATGCGAAAGGATGACTAGCCAACATGACAGGATAATTCAGTACAGTTAATGTATAAGCAAATGTCTACTTAAGTTGAAACGAAAAAGCTTTAATAATCAGATAACCCAATCCATAGGAAGAATCTCCTTCTGAAAGATATATCATATACAAACTTATTGCAATAGGCTCTGGCCCACTTACTTCAAATAAGAGAACCAAAAGAAGATGGCAATATCACATCATTATCAAGCAGGCAAAGTAAAGGACTTTGCCATGATGCCTACAAGGCCTCATCTGGAAGGGAAAAAACTGCCTTGTCAGAGAGGACAAAATGGATACATCTTATATTTCATGGATTGAGCAACTATTAATAATTCCCCCAAAAGGCAAAGACCCTCCCCACAAACTGCTTTCAATTCAGGCGAACAGCCCCATTTAATACTGATGTTAAAAATGGCAGATTCGAGCATGTTCTGCCTCGGTTAGTCTGTTTAGAGCAAACTGGCTTTGCAAAGGACATTCCACTGACAACATGTTGAGTCTTCCAAATGTGCTGGGAACTTCAGGGAGTTAGACTGATGGACCTTCCTCGCCTTCTCTCTTTCAGGTGGAGTTATCTCCCTTAAAAGGTGAACTGCAAAGGTTTTTTCAAAAAAAGAAAAACACACTCACAAACCAAACATGCTGGTTTAAGAGCCAATAAAAGGAAAATACGTATACAGATGCTACTCATGGGGTAAATTTGTGATTTACATCCTTAAGATTACTGATATTTTAAGATAGAGATTTGCTGACATCTCAGAATGGATGGTGTCATAATGTCACAGTTAGGAAAATCAGGCTGAAGAGGCTATGTCTCCTCGAATGAATCTTCCTTAGATTGAAACATCTTGGCACGAAATGAAATTTATAGACAAATTAAGTAAAAATGTTTTCAGTCCTTTTTAAGTTTCAAAGCTTAAGATGAAAAATAAGAAAACAAACCAAAGAAAACAGGCATGGAAAGTGCAACCATTGAAAATGAAAAGCCAGGTCTACCATAATTCCTTTATCACTATAACATCATTTCTGTGTTCCATAGCTGGCTCTACTCTCCTGGAGTCAAACTTTTTGAAAACTGCAATTTAGTTTGGTTTGTTCATTCCTTTCGTTTTCTTTTTTCTTTTTTTTTTTTTTTTCAAGATTTTTTTTATTTGACAGAGAGAGACCCAGTGAGAGAGGGAACACAAGCAGGGGGAGTGGGAGAGGGAGAAGCAGGCTTCCCACCCAGTAGGGAGCCGGACATGGGGCTCGAGCCCAGGACTGTGGGATCATGACCTGAGCCGAAGGCAGACGCTTAACGACTGAGCCACCCAGGCGCCCCCGTCCATTCCTCTTTCTTAATGGAAAATAATTTAGTTTATTTTTTTTAATTTTTGTTGGCCTTTCATTTTTCCTGTGTTTTGTTCAACTTTTTATTCTACATATTATTACAGAAAACTACTGTCAGCAAAGAAGCTAGGAATGAAGAAATACAACAAAAATGTCTGTTACTACAACTGTCCAGAGAAGAATCACAACACTCATTAAGTACATCTTCTTGGATAATTAGTAAACATCTTGATGTAAATTCTGAAAAGTGCTACCATAACTTATGTTAAAATAATCTTTTGAAATCTTTAAAAGTCAAAAAGAAAACCCCTCAGAGTCTGCTTTGATTTTAGACAAGGATAAGTGAAAACGTGAGAGATTAAGGCATTCTGGTAACTTTCTATATTTCTGTATTTTTTACTGAAACCTTAATCTTTACCAAGTCAGCACAGACTGGAGTAATAAGATAAGATGCTGGGCTATTTTACCTGGTTCCTCAAATCATTCTTTTAACTCTGCCTTCTCAAATCTAGAAAACAGCTCAAAAACACTATACTGGGTTCATCAAGAAAAATGTAAATTTTCTGACAACCAAAACATCCAAAGACTCTGATCAGGAAAGGTGAAAGTATAGTAAGGACAAAGTCATTGTTGCTCAAGAAAAGCTGTTTTGGTCAGAAATACTTAACTATAGTTCCACAAAGCTTTCTGAAGGGTCACTATATCCTCCAGGAATAGATATGATACTAAAGAGGGATCATCTTAGAACTTAAAGTCACCCTAGAAATCAATTCATTGAGGCTTCTCATTGTATATACAAATATATATATACACACATACATACACACACACACAGAAAAACAGTTCAACTAAAAAACCAGCTGATTTTTTATAATCTATTTACTCCAGGATCTACTTCCCTAGAAGGCTTCTTTCTAAATGCAAAGAAAAAAAAAACCCACCAAGATCCAGATACTCAACAAAGAGCAAACCATTTTTGTGCATGACAGGGGTGGGCATACTTCTTCTGTAAGGGGCCAGAGAGTAAATACTTCAGACTTTGCGAGCCATGCGGTCTCTGTCGCAACTACTCAACTCTGCCACTGTAGCGCGAAAGCAGCCATAGACAATACATAAAAGTTTATTTCTAAAAACAGGCAATAGGCTGGATTTTGACCCACAGGCCATAGTTTGCTGACTTCTGGCGTAGGTAAGAGTTCAATGAACTTTCTTTACAAAAATTGTCCTGTGATCAGTATTCTAAAAGATAAAGACAGAATCTGAGATGATTTAAGAGAGAAAACATGCCACAGTACTTACTTTGTGAATACTCTTCTCCCATCTGTGGTGGATATTCTTCATCCCAATCAACCACATCATCATCTGTAAGGACTACTATGTGGCATTCTCTTTCCCCACTCTGGGCACTAGCTACCATGAGAGGCAGGATCATTTCTTCCAGATAAAATTCAAACTGTCTACGAGCACCATCATTCGATAACTCATGCATTAGGGCACCTGAAATGAAACCCACAAAAATATCTTGATTTTTTTTTTTTGATGACTGGTGAGTAAAACAGCAGAAGCAACACACACACACACACACACACACACACACACACACACACACACACAAACATTAGATTATTTCAGCATCTACTGAGCAACCCTAGAGACAAAATACAGTGGTTACTCTTTAGTCAGCAAAACTTTTCCTAGGAAGAGATTTTACAAACTGCAGAATCTTACGGCAAGGAGGGCTAATTAAAAGCATCTAACACATGGGGCGCCTGGGTGGCTCAGTGGGTTAAAGCCTCTGCCTTCGGCTCAGGTCATGATCTCAGGGTCCTGGGATTGAGCCCCGCCATCGGGCTCTCTGATCAGCAGGGAGCCTGCTTCCCCCCCCCCCTCTGCCTACTTGTGATCTCTCTCTCTGTCAAATAAATAAAATATTTTTTGAATGAATGAATGAATGAATAAATAAAAGCATCTAACATACACTCTTTCATTTTATACTTCAGGAAGTCATATACCTAAGGTTATAAAACTAATTTGCAAAATCAGAATTAAATTCCCCACCCTCACCCTAGTTCAGGGTAGTTTACTGTATCATGCTGTCTTCCATCAATATATGCAACTATATCTTAAAATGTATCTTAAGGATGTTTTCAGATTGTCCTACAAACTAAAATAGCTTCCATAATTCTATCTCCCACGTTTTCTTTCTCAGAAAATTATCCACAAACGACATTAATATTTCAGCATAGGAAAAGTAGTAAACTGGCTTTGGGATAAGGAAGACAAAAGGCCAAGCAAAATACAGCATAGTACAGGACTTATATAGCAGACCTGACCCTAGAAGTCAGAGGGGTAAAAAATAATTTCACTTCACCCTCTTTTCGTATAGACATAACGAATAACTTCAATTTCCCAAATACACAGACACAAAAATCACCTGCATTGACCTAATTTTTTTTTTCCTATGACAATGGCAGTGTCCTATCTTATTTAAGGCACTACTAGTTCAGGGATTACTGGGAGGGTTAGAACAGGAACTAGAATTCAATCTAATCTACAGTCTCCTAAGGGAGAGCTTTTCCCTCCTAAAACAGTTTGCTAATTATATAATAATTAGTAATAAAATGTAGTGATGTAATAAGTGATTAAATAATATGTTATTATTTAGCCATGCCTCTCTCTAGGCTGGCTACTTTGCATTATGACTTCTTTTTAATTCCCTTGATTGCCAAACTCCTGGATATATCAACATATTCTTTTTCCTTTAATTTTTGAACCAATTCCAATCTGGCTTCCAATCTGAACCAATACCAATCAGTGCTCCTCAAAACTGCTCTCAATATAGTCTCCAAATGACCTTTAGAGTGTTAAAAATAATGAACACCTTTTGATCCTGTTCTTAACTGACTTCAAGGTTGAACCCTCTTCTGAAAACACTCTCTTCCCTAAGAATCTTTGATGCCATTATCCCTGGTTTTCTTTCTCATCTGGAGTTCTTGATCATCTCTGCCAACCCCTTCTCCTCTAGCTGTTCACTAAATACTGATGTTTCTCAAAACAATTTTCTTTTCCTCTCTTACTTTATGCTGGTAATTCCCAAATTTATTCCACTAATTCTTGTCTTCTGTATTCTAGATGTATTATATTCAACTACCTTCTGGAAATCTCCATTAGGATGCTACTTCACAGGCACCTCAACCTCAATATATTCAACAATGAATTTAATCCTATCTGCCTCTTCCTGCAGTGTTTTCCAAATCCATAACTGCCACTATCCATTCATTTCTCAGAATCATCTCAGAAGAGTGCCAGGCATATAGTGGGAATTTAAATACTTGTAGAATGAGTAAATGAATCCTTGATTCTGCTTTTCTCTCTTAATCCAGCCATTCCCCAAGTCCTATCAAGTCCACCTCTCAAATGCACCTTGAATTGTGTCATTTCCTTTTCTGGAAGATGCTAACCAAAGATAACTGCAGAATCTCTTATTCCACATGCTTTTCTGCAATGGGACCTTGACATCTCCTCCCTGGAGGTGGAGTCTAATTCCGCTTCCCTTTAACCTAGGCTGGTCATACTGACTTGCTTATAACCAGAGGAGTATGGCAAAAGTGACAGTGCATGATCTGCAGTTTTGTTTTGGTCCTGGTAATGCTCACTCTCCAGGTATTTCCCTGCTGTACGCAGTCTCCAGACTTGGAGAAGCCCAAGATGCATGCAGAGGCCACATGGAGGTTCTCTGACAGTCCTAGCTGAACCCAGCCTTTGAGTCATCCCAGTGCAAGCAGCAGGCTTATGAGTGAAGAAGCCTGGAGCCTTCTGCGTCACCTCAGACCTCCAATTATTCTTAAGATGAAACCTCAGACATTGTGAAGCAGGCACAAACCACTTGTGCTGTACCTTGTCTGAATTATTTCCACAGAATAAAAATTATACTTTATGCTAAGTTTGGAATGGTCTGCTACACAGCAACACTTAACCAGAACACACTCTATCCCCAATGCCCCCACCAAGTCCAAGTCATCCTTAACTTTCACCCCAACTACTAGAAAACCTAATTATATCCCTCCCACATTTACTTTTGCCCCTGTGTAATTCATCTTCCTCACAGCATCCAAATTATGCATCTCCTCTAGTTTAAATCTTTCATGTTCTATACTACCT
Source organism: Nasua narica (assembly GCA_028533885.1). Lineage (NCBI taxonomy): Eukaryota > Metazoa > Chordata > Mammalia > Carnivora > Procyonidae > Nasua > Nasua narica. The sequence goes on along the minus strand of CM052815.1, from coordinate 37,101,160 downwards.
TAAAATAAAAGTCCCAAATCCTCGACTTGGTCCATAAAGACCTGTTACATCAAAAAGGAGATTATAGACCAGTGTGTAAAGTCCTTTTAAAAATATTTCTTCAAACACTATGTATAAATATATATTGTACATAAATCCTGTGGGGGGTGGGGGGGTGTTTGTGTGAGTGTATCCTGCACATAAATTTAGTCTGGCCCATATTTCTCTCCTGAACTTTAAACATATATACCCAATGCCCCACTAACCATTTCCACTTGGACATCTAGTAAGTATTTCAAATTTAACATGTCCCAAATCAAGCTTCTAAATTTTTGCTCCCCATGAAGTCTCCCGCATCTTACTTAATGGCAACTCCACATTTCCAGTTAAAGTCCTCTTCTCTCTTCCCCATCTCATAACTCAATCAACAAGCAAATCCTGACAACGCTGCGACCCAATATATCCAGAATTTGACACCTCCCACTGCTTCCACCCTGATCTAAGTCATCACTATCTCTTACTTGAATTATAGCAACAGCTTCCTAAATAGCCCTTTACTTCTACCTTAATTTCCCTTGCAATCCATTTCCAACACAACAGCCAAGAGTAATTCTTTTAAACCGCAGTCAGATCAGGACTGTAGCACTGTCCAACTCTATACTGAATTCTGCTCCCATGAAATGGTACAACCTAGAAGATCGTATTACTCCTCTGTTCAAAAGAGTCCAATGGCTTCCCACATCACTCAGAGTAAAAGCCAAAAGATAAAGGTCCTACATGACCTAGGTCTCCTCCTACCCTCATCTCCTACAGTGGACACTCTAACTTACTTCATTCTCTTTGCTGAAGCTTCACTCTCAAACATGCCAGGCAAGCTGCCTCTACCCCTGCACCCATCGTTACCCTCTGCTTGAAATTATGCTTTTCTCTCCAGTTAAGGCTTCTCTGGCTGCTCTATGTCCCTTCCTTACTTTCCCCCTCCTCAGCACTGATCACTAACATACCATGTATTATTTGTTCACCTGGTTTGTCTGTCTTCCCCCAAAGAATGTAAGTTCCATTAGAACAGGAAGTTTTGCCTAGGTTGTTCATGCTGCATCCCCAGAACTTAGAACAGACTTGCAGAGAAATATCATCAGATATTTATTCAGTTACTATATTTTCTTTTCTCCCTACTTCTCTGGCCTTACTTCTTACCACTCACACTCCATCCCTCCACTCTAGCCATACTTGCCCCTTCTTTCGGTTCCTTAAGCATGTCCTATTCCTTCCAACCCCGCAGCCTCTGCAAATACCTTTTCTGCTGCCTGGTACAATCAGCATCTCATCCACTTGACACTCCTTTAGGTCTCAGCTTCAATGTCACTTAGATAGTGACTTTCCATAGCCCCTTTACCATACACTTCTCCTAGCATCTCATTTCTTCACCACACATTTTTCACAGCTTTTCGTTACTTGTCGAATGCCTATCTTCCCCACTAGACTGTAAACTCCATAAAGGCAGGGACAACATCTGTCTTGTTCATCACTGTATTTACTATTTACTATATTCTTGGAACTCACAAAAAGCCTGAGTAAGAGGAGGGAGGATTACAAGTTAAATAGTAAACTAGAAACACATAGCTGATACGTAAGAATCAGAGATAAAGTATTGGAAATCCCCAGTGTATAGGGAGTGTTTGAAGCCATAATGATGAATGGCATCACTTAGAATAAATGTATAGGTTCTGTGAGAGAGAAGGGAGCTTAACACAGAACACATGGGAATGAACACATTCAAGAGATCAAGGATCGGAGCGCCTGGGTGGCTCAGTTGTTAAGCAACTGCCTTCGGCTCAGGTCATGATCCTGGAGTCCCAGGATCGAGTCCCGCGTCGGGCTCCCTCCTCAGTGGGGAGTCTGCTTCTCCATCTGACCTCTCCCTCTCTCTCATTCTCTCTCTCTCTCTCTCTCTCTCTCTCTCAAATAAATAAAATCATTTAAAAAAAAAAAAAAAGATCAAGGATCAAGGAGCAAGTGAGAGAAAAAGAAACAGAAGGCCTAAAAGAAGGATGTCAAGGAGCCAAAGAAAGAGTCAAGCAGAAAGGAGTGACTGACTTAACAGTGACATCTAAAGAAAATGTCTTTAAAGACAGGGATGCCAGAATTATCACTGAATTTTTAAACATTGTTCAAAATATTCTAGCCAATTCACTAAGACAAATATATATATATAGAAGAGATTATGCGGAGTGAAATAAGTCAAGCAGAGAGAATCAATTATCTTATGGTCTCACTTATGTGTGGAGCATAAGGAAAAACACGGAGGGCATTATAAGAAGAAAAGGAAGGGTGAATGGGGGGAAATCAGAGAGGGAGATGAACCATGAGACACTGTGGACTCTGAGCAACAAACTGAGGGTTTTGGAGGGGGGGGCGGTTGGGCAAACCTGGTGGTGGGTACTGAGGAGGGCACGTATTGCATGGAGCACTGGGTGTGGTGCATGAACAATTAATCTTGTAACACTGAAAAAATATAATAAAGGTATTTGGGGGAAAAGAAAAAGAACTACCCTAAAAAAAAAGTGTTATTTATAACAGAGCCAATTATCCACCAAGAATATATGAGAACCAACTGAAAAACTATTAGAAATACAGTTCTGTTAGGTGGCTAATATAAATATACAAAATTCAATAATTTTCTTTTATGTTAGCAGTTAGAAAATTTAAACATACTCTACATAAAACAAAAATACAAAGTATCAAAAAATAAACAAGACCAGAGAAGAAATATAAGAAAACTTAGTAAATGGAAAGACAGCAGTTGGGAGGAGACAGTAAATACGTTAATTTTTCTAAAACATTAACTTCAAAGAATTCCAGTGAAAACCTTAAAATATCTTAAATAATTTTTTTAATATCTACAACAGATATAGGTTAGATTTGAATCTGTTTGAGGCTGAGGATTATTCCATATAGAGGAAAAGACTAATGACACAGAGAAGATGACAATTAGAATGGGGTCCTAAAAAACACATGAGGAGATAAAATAATTTATTCCTTCGGCAAATGTTTATTGAGTCCTTACTACATGGCGGGCAGGCACTATGGACACAATGTTGAAAAGGTATAGATAGTTCTTTGTATGATTTTTTTTTAAGATTTTATTTATTTATTTATTTGACAGAGAGAGAGAGATCACGAGTAGGCAGAGAGGCAGGCAGAGAGAGAAGGGGAAGCAGGTTTCCTGCTGAGCTGAGAGCCCGATGCACGGCTGGATCCCAGGACCCTGAGATCATGACCTGAGCCAAAGGCAGAAGCTTTAACCCACTGAGCCACCCAGGCACCCCTTCTTTGTATAACTTTAAGACACAAACAGAATTTTGACTACCTACTTGACTTTAAACTTTTAAATATCATTTACAGAGAAATGGACTCAGAGGTGGACCAGCCACTTTATCCTACCTACTGATACTTTTATGAAGATTTTAAAGAATGTTTGGCAATAATAAAGTGGTACTTAGGGGAAGCCTTAAGACCACACATTTTCAACGGGTTAGCTCTTAAATAAGCATGAAGGGAACACCTAAATTTAAGTATACAGTAGGGGAAAATAATGGGAAATAAAATTTCCCATTCGCGGTTCACCTGGGTGGCTCACCAGTTAAGTATCTGCCTTCAGCTCAGGATAGAGTCCTACATCAGGCTACCTGCTCAGCAGGAAGCTTCCTTCTCCCTCTCCCTTTGCTGCTCCTCCTGCTTGTGCTCTCTCTCAAATAAATAAAATCTTTTAAAAATCACTTAAAATTTCACACTCACAGTTTCTAACACACCAATCCTTGAGAAGGTATGCCAAGCTACTGGTGAGTTTAGGTTAATATAGTAAAGGTAACCATAAGTCCGGGATTAACAATAAGGCTATAACCACATATAGGAAGCTTTTGAAATGACTTCCCACCATATATAGGATAAAATGTAAGAACTTGAGTTTGGGTCAAAGACCTTCTACAGTGTGGCCCATCTATTTATTCTCGTCTCCTACTGGTCCTGATATAAAGTCTCTGTCCCAACTAGGTTCTTTCCAAAGTATATTTTTGTATCTTTAATCCAAAAATCTCAGCTGTTAAAACCACCTCCTTACCCTACTCTTTCTAATCATTCCAATTTATTCTATACTACCTGCCTCCTCTGAACTCTTTCCCAATCCCTCTAGCACACAATGATCTCTCCTCCTGAACTTCTCCAACCACTCAGCATCCAAGTCGACATCTGAAAGTTCTCTTCTTCTGACTTTTCTGTGTATAGTCACCGTTTTTCCCCCTCAGGCATGGCAAAATGGTGAGAGGGATGGGTGCTGGGGAGGTGGTGAGGGAAAAATATTGATCAAAAAGTTAGAATTTCCAAAGTTCTAGACTCTGCTCTGAGGCTGTTTGCTGTTCTTAAGACAAAGTCACTTAACCCTTAGGATAATGAGGGTTAAGGTATTTAATCTAAGATCTTTAATGACAAATACTCTTTTGAGAGTATCTTCCACAGTGGCTTAGGATATTATCCTAAGATAATAGGAATGTACAAAAAAATTACATGGAAAGTACAAAAAAATTACAAATTTTTGTTTGGAGGGAGATCAGGAGTGAAGTCAAATCCCATACTTGACCAAAGCCAGGGCTCCCAAGCTGGGAGATAAAGACTGGTAGCAGTGACAGAGATGGGGTCAAGGAGGAAATCTGGGAGAGTCTATCAAAAATAAATATACATATATACACACATACATACATATAACAATTTTTTTGAAGTTTTGGAAAACTGCACAAGTTGCTTATAAAAATCTCTGTAGACTTCCATAAATCATCCTAGTGGTATCACAATGCTTTATAATCCAATTAAACACATATTTGATGTCCACACAAAAAGCACTCTTTCAGGCTTTTCATTCCAATATATTATAACCCTACAAATCACTCACACACAAAACATCATACTTACTGAGATCTCTACATTTAATAGTACTATATTCAAAAGAAATACAAAGGTAGTCGCATGCTTCTCTCAGTTCAGGAATAGATATGCCATCAGGACAACGAATTATTCCTGTTTTGTAGTAATCCTAAAGAAAAGAAAAGAAAAAAAATGTAAAGAATGCATAAAACATCTAGAGCACAAGGCAGCCAAAAACATCTAGAGCACAAGGCACCCAAAATCTTACTATTAAGGTTAAGCTGCTAGCATTTTCAAAATTTCAAAAAAGCTCTGAGACTTCTGAACTGTGCAATATTAAAGTTAGATGGGACCTCTGTTCACCTAATCACTTTTTCATTTTACCAATAAGAAAACATTGGCTCAGATGGGTTCACTGACTCACCCAGTCAATTATTTATTAGCAGAGGAAAGCCAGGTCTCCCTGTTACTGATATGTTTCTTCTATTGTATCATGCCAATTCATATGTATTTTCCACTCTACAAGTTATTTTTCTATATACCTACCATCAAATTTTAAAACTTTAAAAAAGAAAGTTAAGTGATACATTTTAAGGTACCTTAAATATTACCTACAGAATTGAGCAAAATTTATGGTTCTTAGTAAAGAACTTCAAAGTCATATTCCAAGTATTAATATATGTAAACAGAATGCAAACTTAGATATTCTTCTTCCAAATACTATTTTTTTGGTGTGTCCCATATTATTAACAATAAATAGTACTTATTTCCAAGATCTACTTTAAAAATTGTTAAGGGCTAACCCCCAAATTACAGCTGAGTCATAAGTACTTTTTTTACTTAACTCCATTGGGGGTTAAATGAAGCAGAGCCAGCTAAAGCACTCCCCACATCCCCCCAAATTAAGATCTGCCTCAAGCTTCTTGATGTTCACAGCCACGATAACACAATAAAGTTGCTATACCAGTGCAAGCAGGATGTCTTCTAGTACTTGCCCAAGTACTAACAACCTCATCAAGATCAACTTCCATTCCTGTCTTTTACCCCATGATCCTCCCTGCCCACTTTCCCCCAAATTATTTGAGGAAACCGTATTTTCAGACTGTGGCATAAATTGTCACACACTATAAATCAAAGGCTTTATCACTAGTTTGAAATTACAAGTAGAACTCTGAAATTCTAATTCAAATATTCCTCAAAATAAAAGGTTAAAACCTCAAAAAAAAAAGTTTAAAACCAAAATGCTAATACATTTTAGATGACTTTAGTAACTGCCACATTGCCAGTTTTAGGAATAAAATATTAGAATTCAAGTAGTCACATTTAGCAAAAATGATCAACTTATTGTATTTAAGAGAATTGGGGAGGGAGGAATAACATGACTCCAGATGTATTACCACTAAACCCTTTGAAAGAACCACCTGTTTATACTTAAGAGATGACACATCCCCCGACCTATACTTGTATCAGATTATCTTTATGTACTAAAATAAAAATGAATAAAATGGTATTTTTAAAAAAACAATATTCCGCATAGAGATATCCAAATAGAACTCTGCTTCTAATACGAATACCTACCAAAAAGGAGTTCAACGATTAAGTCAGGAAACATAAGAAATAAGCACTCACCAGAATAGCTCGAAACACTGTAGAGCCAATTCCCTCTGCCACTTCATACTCTCCCTTCTCATTGGGACGTGTAAAGTTATGTTCTCTGCCAGATCCAAACATCCTATGGTATTAGTAAATAATGAGAAATATAACAATAGGATAGACCCCTCAAAGGGAAAATTTATTTCACATATGAAAGTAAAAAGGAGGGGCGCCTGGGTGGCTCGGTGGGTTAAAGCCTCTGCCTTCAGCTCAGGTCATGATCTCAGGGTCCTACGTAGGATTGAGCCCCGAGCCCCTCGGGCTCTCTGCTCAGCTTGGAGCCTGCTTCCCCCTCTCTCTCTGCCTGCCTCTCTGCCTACTTGTGATCTGTCAAAGAAAGAAATAAAATCTTTTTTAAAAAAAGTAAAAATGAATTATAATTTATTAGTAAATGAGTTAAAAAATTCTTAGCAATTTTTTCTAACAAATGTAATAAATGAAGGATTATAAAAAATACTACCTTTCTGATGGAAGGGAATATGTATAGATTCCCTGTAGGCAAAAAAAATCAGCTGATAAAATTGAGACACTCAAGAACTTTTCAGCCCCTTCTTCTCAGGGAGGAAAAAAAAAAATCAATCAATCAATCTAGGGGAAAAGGTGATTTTTTATACTAATCTTACCAGAAAGGAAAAAAAAAAAAGGAAAGGGGAAACCATGTTATCTGTACATTTTCCTTAAAACTGCTGCCCTCACTGCAAAGTTAATGCTATAATGCAGCACATACAGTAAAGTAGGAAATAGATAGTCAGGTTAGGTTGTTCCACTTTTCACAAATAAAAGAAGTATCACTCGAAATTCTTACACTTGCATCCCAGAACTGAAAAATTAGCAATCAAATGTTCAGGTAGAGGAATGAGGAAGTTAAGCAGTGAATCAAAAGTTTAAACAAATGAGTAAAAATCTCATTTTTACATAAGAAAATACAGATTTCTGTTTTTTCAAGTAATGTTCTTGGCCCTTTCATGGTAACTATTTTGAAAAGAGGAAACGTGTAGAGTATGTTCTTCAAAATCAAAAGTTTAATGCATTACTCCTGAGAAAATTTAAAAACTGTGGTTAAAGGGGCACCTGGGTGGCTCAGTGGGTTAAGCCTCTACCTTCGGCTCAGGTCATGATCTCAGGATCCTGGGATCGAGCCCCACATCAGGCTGTCTGCTCAGCAGGGAACCTGCTTCCCCCTCTCTCTCTGCCTGCCTCTCTGCCTACTTGTGATCTCTCTCTCTATGTCAAATAAACAAATAAATCATTAAAAAAAAAAAAACTGTGGTTAAAGGAAAGTTGAACCTCCGAATTAAATATCATTCTTAAGTATTGTACTCAACAATTTCCCTATTTATTTATTTATTTTTAAAGATTTTATTTATTTATTTGAGACAGAGAGAGAGAATGAGAGGGGAGAAGGTCAGAGGGAGAAGCAGACTTCCCGCAGAGCTGGGACTCCGGGATCATGACCCTAGCTGAAGGCAGTCACTTAACCAACTGAGCCATCCAAGCCCCCAACAATTTCCCAATTTAAATGGTTTCTTCTTTTGTTATAACACGGAAATCTATAAAGAATGAAGCTTTCTTATTACAAAGTTTCCAAAAGAATGCCAACTGCTTTTTACATTGCCCATAAATATTAATTTTCATACCCAAAGATATGCTTTACTCAACTGGCATGAAAAAGATGACTTAAGTGTTTAAAAAAAAAAAAAAGCAAGGATAGTCTTTGAGGAATCAAATGTCACGCAATTTTCTCAAATACTTGATTTTTTTTTTTTTTTTTACAAAAGGAGAATGCTATGCTTTTCAGATCAATATGGATACATACACACACACACACACACACACACACACAAATATTTTGGGCTTTGTTTTGTTTTGTTTTTTTCCAAGAAAATGTAGCCTAACAAATGAAGCAAATTTTCACATATTTACTTTTTAAGAGTGTTTCTTTAAAATTTAGGTAAAAATTAAAAGTATTAATAGTGTCAAGTCATCCTCCTGACACCTTCCCTCAATAATCTTCCTCTGTGGTACTAAAAATACATAAAAGCTGTACTTGCTTTCTTTGCCTTAAAGATGTAAAGTCTAACTGACAATGTTAAAAGGAATATTTAACTATTCGAAATGTGCAATGTCATCTGTTAGCTTTTATTCTGTATGCAGAGATACTGAGAAATCACATTTACACACACAAAGGCACCCTAAATAGTTACCCCTAAGAAATCTAGGGAAAAAACTACAAGTTTTTTCACCATGTAAACTTCTGTTTCATTTCTATTATTAGAGAGAACAGGAAAAGATACTAATTTTACGATAAAAAGGTATTTGATCTTCGTTGTGACACACTGAAAAATCAAGTCTATATTATCTGTATCACTCTTAAGACCGCAGTTCCCACAACTACAAACTTCACCTTAACCTTTACTCTAGACCGGCACAGATTAGAAGAGGACTACACAAGTATCTCTCCTTCATTCTAACTACTTGTTAATACCTTCCTTTTTTAAGTATCTATAGCAAACTGACAATTCATGCTGACTTTTCAGCTAACCAAACTGTTGTTGTTTTTTTTTAATTTAAAACAAAATGCTGATACCTGCTATATTTGGTGGTTGAATTTGGGATACCCCGAGTGAAAAAAACATATATTACTGTTCAATTCACCTTGTTAGATAATTTAAGGTTTTAACCTGTGGAGATTGTTTAGGACCCTATCTTTATTAACGAATATGTTTGTTTTTCCTGCTGATACAGCAAAGATTGTTAGAAATAAAACCAAGTTCAAGATCTGGCTCTACCATTTTCTGGCTGTACTAACTTGAGCAAGTTATATTTAACTTCCAAAGCTCAGTTCATCTGTAACACAGGAATACTACATTCCAACAGAGAATTACTATAAAACTTAAGTAAAATAATGTGAAAGTGCTTTATAACAATACAAAGAATTGCAATAATACAAACCTGCCCAACATTGTATTTGGCTGTGCAGTAAAAATGGATGGGTCTACAACAAATCTAGTGTTATCCACTATTAGCGTTACTCGTTCTGATGTTCTCACATTCCGAGCTCCTTCTTTTGCATTTTCATATACAAACACCATCTCCCCGGATGTCTTACAGCTACCATCTGAACTTGACTGACTACTGTTTCTGCTGCTGTTCCCAGCACTGCTACTGGAACCATTTGGAGATGCCTTTTGAGGACGAGGACTGCTTGGACGAGAGGAACTGTGATCTTTTTCTCGTTCTGAAATAAAGATGTTAAAGTCATGCAAATTTTCTTTTAAAAAAATTCAAGGTCACATATATCTTTTTAAAATTCTGATGTAGAAAAGTTGTTTTAAATCACAACATTTCTGGGCACCTGGGCGGCTCAGTTGGTTAAGTGTCTGCCTTCAGCTCAGGTCATGATCTCCGGGTCCTGGGATCAAGGCCCACATTGGGCTCTCTGCTCAGCAGAGTCTGCTTTTCCTTCTCCCTCTGCCCTCCCCCCCACCGCTGCTTGTGCACGCGTGCACTCTTATTCTCTCTCTCTCTCTCAAAAAAAATAAAATACAATCAATCAAAGCATTTCTGCTTTTTGATTTCAAGCAACATTTTCACAGAACACCAGAAATATTACTTCCCAGGAATAAAACCTAAAACATCAAAATGTTTTCTAAATTAATTTTTGTAGATTTTTTAAAGGATGTATAGCTAACTAATGCTCACCCAGACTAAGATCAAAATTAAGGTAAATTTTATGCTAGTATGCTATTTAAAAATACATGAAACCCAAGAAACAGAAGAGTCTTGCAAGTCAAATAAGCACTGAAAGTAAAAGATTAATAAAAATACCAACTTCAACTGTTCTAAATACTAGAAGTATTAGTACAGCTCTGAGAATACTAAGTACAAACTTTGGACTCTCACTAGGTTAATTAGGCCATCCCCAAACAGTAGTTTATCTCACAAAAGCAAGGCCCTAAAGGAAGAAAAAAAGGTCACTAAGGACACAAAAGTATTTATTCTTTCAAATGACTTTTAATGTCTACCAACCAAATAAAATGGCTTCAGTAGATGATGATATATTGCTTTTTCTTCAATCTCACTTTTGTTGGAATAAAAGCACTGCCACAAATTCTAGAGGATCATATAATTACTATCCATAAATTTAATTAGGTAGGAAATATTGTTAAAATTCAGAAGGTTTTCTTCAGCTATTCCAATATTCTATAAAGGGAAAATTAAAACTAAGATTCTGTGATAAGTTCCCTTTAGAGGATAGATAACTACACTTTAAAGGTGACCTAAAAATGTACCTCCATCTCATCAGATTCATCAGCTTCTGCCAAATTCCTCCATGACTCAGGCTACTCAGAACATTCTGTACAGCTTTACTGATTATATAATTAGGTTTGCTTTATCTCCAGAGATATTCTGACACCTCCATTTTATTGCCTGTTTCCAGAATGCTGGTAGCATCCCAAAAGCAAAATTTGCTGAATAAAAATCATTTATTATATCTTCCTATTCTCTTCCCAGGGACTGAACTTATTATTATTCACATATTATTTGCATATTAACGAACTGCCAACTCTTATTTTTACTTGTATGGATTTTTGGCTTATCAGTACTACTTTGAGGACCTACTTAGATACTGACAACCTCTCTGTATAATTAAGCCCTAAGATAAATGATTTTGATTTGTTAACAATCAAAAACGACAAAGAGTAAGTCAAGATATTAAATTTGCCCCTTCTCCAAGGGAAAATGAAAATCAACAAGCTCACATTGCTCATGTACCTCTCCTTAGTGACACAATTTATTTACCTGAAATATAATAATGTTCGTTTATAGTAATGAGTAGTAGAAAGGAAGAAAAAGACATGAGATACTTGCCAAGAAAACAAAACACTTCACACTTTCCTTTTCATTGTCTATTTTTTAAGTTAAATTTAAAATATTGTCAAAACTCAAAATAAATTACTACAGTTATTCTAGCTTTCACTTCCTTTTCTAGCATGATTAACCAAGAATTCCTATCAGTAGTTTACCACAAATTTCAAAAAATAAACCACTGCTTATGCATCACATAAGATAAAAATCAATATGAAAGACTTAGGGGCACCTAGGTGGCTCGGTTAAGTATCTGCCTTAGACTCAGGTCACAATCCCTGGCTCCTGGGATCTAGCCCCAGGGTATTTGCTCAGTGGGAGCCTGCTTCTCCCTCTCCCTCTCCATCTGCCTCTCCCTCCCCCACCACTTGTACGTGTGTTCTTTCTCAAATATTTTTAAATTAAAAAATAAATTATCTCATATCACAGTTTTAAAGGCTTTTAAAATTTCTTTTATGAAACTGTCCCAGACTCAAAAAAATTCACTTTTAAGTTTCATTTAATAAGCTGATTTTTTATAGCAAGAATGAAGTTGAGCTAAAATAGAAGCAACTAAATAGAACTAACAAATTAATTTTACTCTCAAGTACTAGGCAGAATTCACTGTCACTACTGTTTTAAAAAGGTAAATGCATGCTTTTAAAAACTGTCAGGAAGATTAGCTGATTTTACATACCAACATGGTGCTGTCGTGTTGGAGAAGTAACATTTCTAATACAAGGAGTGAGTTGAGATTCTGTTCTTTCATGAGATGAATCTCGTGATCTGTCACTTGATCTTCGTCTATCTCTTGATCGTTCATGTCCCCCGCTAGCACCATGTAGACTCATTTTGGTGTGGTCAACAACTCCTTTAGCAACACGTGAGGGAGTACTGGTAAGTCAGAAAAGAAAATTAACCATAAAAGTGGAACAAATCACAAATGCTTTTAAAGAAAAAAAGCAATTAACATAAAACTACTACTATTTTGAAGTTTAAGAATCAAATGCTACTTTACAATTCTGAAACATAATTATCTTAAACATGTAGGTTTTATAAATGCTAGAACACTATATATAAAGATCAAATAATACAACTCAGTTTTTTTTTAAGAATGAGAAAACTAAAGCCCAGAAATGTTAATTAACTTTTGAGTAAGTAGTTGTAGTAATAGTAGTAGTACTAGAGACCACCCAGAGCTTCTAATTATTGCTCAAATATTTTGCTCTCTTTGATGGGGGGGTAGGGGGGCCACAGACAGAGCGAACACCAACTTCCAGAACTCTTAAAAAAATGAGCTATGGGGCAAAGTAACTGGTCTTCTTGGCTAAATAAAATAAGGCTACATAATTACTTTAAACAACTTGTCTGGATTTTGATTGAACACCTTTCAAAATTTTTGGAAAAAAATAATTTTTTTTGAAAAGTATATCTCTAAAAAGCTTAATTGTGCTCTGTAAAGTTACAGAATTTAAAAATTTAAAATATCTTAGGTAAATTTGCTTGTGAGAAGTGAATACCTGAGAATGATGATTAACTAGTCTAGCTGATAGAATTAAGTCACACAATTATTTATGAAGTTATATATACTACATGTACAATGCTATAGAGAAGCTCCCTCAAGGAACTTATGTGTATTAGTATCGATAATAGATGTGTATCAGTAATACATGAACATGTAGAAATTTAAACAATAGTAATCCCAAATTTCAAATATAAAACTGCTAAATATATCTCAAATATGGAACTAATAAGCAAGAGATAAATAATAAATGCTTTAATATCTCAGAGGAAGAAAACATCACTGTAGACTTGAGTTAATCACTGGTGAATCAGGTGCTGGCAACCAGATAAGATTTTAATAATCAAAATATATTGCAGGTAGGAAACTGACAGGAACAAAAATGAGAGAGACCTAGTACGTCTAGAAATTTGCCATCTTTTCATTATACCATGGTGCCTGCTTTTAAAATATTAGTGTCTTATAAGTAGAAACAGAAGAAACTTCACGGCTTTAGAGAAATACAGAAATATAACACAAATTGTACTTTAATACTTAGTTGTTCAACATGTTGAGTATTACTTAACATTTTGGAACCTTAGTTTCCTCATCTGTAAAACACAGGTTTTATTTACTTTGTAAGGTTAATATGAGGATTAAACGAAGACATAGAAGTACACTAACCAACAATGTACCTAGCACAAGATGATCACCCAATTAAATACTAGTTTATTTAGTTATGACAGATGAAGATATTAAAGTTCAATTATAAGACTGCCCAGAGTCACACAGTATTTAGTGGATATGCTAATAATACTGTAACCGAAGCCTTTTGATTTATTCCAGCGTCCCCTCCATATTATTACCCTGCACTCCATCACTGAAACCACACTCGTTAAAATTTAAATCTTCTTGATTCAATTTTAAATCCCACAGTGCTTCTGGAACATCTCCTCTGTTGGCTTATTATCCACAATTCTTTGTTATTTTAGTATTTTCTTTCATTAAGAAACTCAGTCATCACCTCATTATAACAGACTACAAAGATAAAAAAGAAGGCTAACTTTGTATTTATCCTAAGAGTTACTTCTAGGGAAATAAAGGCAACCTATTAACCTTTATCAGTTATTTGTCTTTCATAAACCCACAGAGAAAAAAAAATTCTACTCCCACCTTCTTTGTAGTGAAAAAGATCAGAAGAGGATTGCATCCTTGGAACATAATATTCCTCTTCTTCTAGAAAAGATCCTACTGCATTTATGTTAAAAACCTCAGAGTAGAAACAATGGAATTTCTGGTTTGTGTCTTAAAGTAGGAAAAAGAAAGTAATCTACACAAATAGAAAAAGGATTATATATTTTTAAAAATAACTCCACAAATTATCCTACCTGTTAAGTTTTAAATGTACTTAAATATGAATCTGTTAATCTAATGGACAGGGTATAAACACAACTACAACTAAGGCAAATGCAGGACAAATGTTCAGTTTGAGTGAGGGCCAAGAAGACTAATTAACTGAAAAAGCAATTCTATCAGACACCTCTATAACTGAAACGTTAAATGCTACTAAGCATTTATTCTGCTAAAATATTGGCTTCACCTCTAAACTGTTTAGATTTTAAATAAATGCAAAAGGTGTCATGCTTCCAATCTTTCTTTTCATTCCCAAATGGAATGTACTCTGAATCTTACCTTCAAAATCAGATGTCATAGAAGACTAATTATGTCCTACTTTATTTAAGTAATTTTAGATCAAAAAAGGGCAAAAATCTAGATCTAAGGGCAAAAATAATTAATATGTGTAAAAGAAAATGAGGACAAGCAAGTTCAGAGGGGATAAGTCTGCTTCATGTTGCATTTAAAAGAGTCAGAGATCTGTGAACTGAGGACAGGTAAGGAGATGAAGATTACATCAGCTCCAACATCCACTTAGAATCAAGACGGAATAACAAGGACTGAATTTACTTTCCTATCTGGGGGGGAAAACCAAAATGGACAAAATACATAAAAAAATGGTTTTAAGATATAGTACACATCAGCAAAGAAAGTGCTTCCTGAAAGATGAAAAACAAATGAGATAAGCCCAACAACTGCTCCAAATTATTGTGTTTTTTTTCCAAATTACTATCTTAAGAGAGTTTCCAGAGGTGAAACCCAGGTGGAACTTGGTCGACTCAGGTAAGGATAGGGAGCTGGAGAGCTTGGGAATAGTAGGTGCCAAGAGTTCTCAAGACATAGAGAAAAGGGCCCCTGGGTGGCGCAGTTGGTTGAGCGACTGCCTTCGGCTCAGGTCATGATCCCGGAGTCCCGGGATCGAGTCCCACATCGGGCTCCCAGCTCCATGGGGAGTCCGCTTCTCACTCTGACCTTCTCTCTCTCACTCTCTCTCTTTCCTAATAAATAAATAAATAAAATCTTTAAAGAAAAAAAAAAAGACATAGAGAAAACTTTAGAGATCTGCAGAGTCTTCTTGGAAAACTGAGCTGAGTACCAATTAGCAAATAAATCTGAGGAAACAACATAAGGCTGGAGAAAGAACCAACTCAAAGGACTAGAAGATACAGTGACCAGGACTCATATAGGACCTATTTCCCCCAGTCAGGCTGGAAAACCTAGTAATTCATAGGGCATTTGAGAAAGAATCTAAAGGGGCTTGACTCTGAAATGGGAATTAGACCTAGACTGGGCACTGTGCTAGTCACATCTAACAAATCAAACTGTTTCCAAGTAACTAAACTGAATCCTAAAACAAAGCTCAAGAATATTTATAGGAAAAAATATCCAGTATCAAAACAAGGTAAAATTCACAATGTATGGCATCCAATAAAAAATTACCAGGCATGCGAATAAGTAGGAAAACATAACCTGTAAGAGAAAAACTCAATCAAAATCAACTTGGAAATGACATGTCTCAGAATTAGAAACAATGACATAAAACAGTTATTATAATCATATTCCTCCAAAAGGTTATGTAGAAATACAGAAGAAAAAAAGATGCAGATCAAACTTCCAGAGATAAAAATGATATCTGAAATAAAAAATAGACTGGATGGAAGTAATAGAAAATTACACATTATAGAAGATTTGTGAATCTGAAGACACAGCAAGAGGAAATATCTAAAATAAATATAGTATTCATCATAAAAAAAATGGAGTATGAGTGAGCTGCAGGTCAATTTCAAATCCCCTAATATAAGTATAATGGAGTCCATAAAGGTAGAAAGGTAAAGAAAAGAAAAAATATTTGAATCATGTCTTGACATGTAATAAATACTACGTGTAACAAACATAACAAACCCCACATTTTAAGAAAAAATAAAATAAAACCCCTGTGAACCTATGTTTGTTTTCTCTAGCAGAAACATCCTTCAAAAATAAAGAGTGAAATGCATTTTCAGACACACACACAAAAAGATGAATGAATTCATCATGAGTAGACCAGCATTTTAAGAAGAGTTATAGGAAGGCCTTTAGTCAGAAGAAAAAGTAATGCCAGATGAAAATATGAATCTACACAAAGGGATGAAGAACATTGCAAATAGTAACTACATGGGAAGATATATGTTTTTTTTTATATTGTTTAAATCTCTTTAAAAGATTTAAACAATAATTATAACAATACATTATGGAGCTTATAAGATATACATATAACTATAATAGCAAGTTTGGGATGAGAGACATAAAAGTACACTATGGTGGCTCTTAAGCCATTTCTTTTTTTTTTTTTTTTAAGATTTTATTTATTTATCCAACAGAGAGAGAGAGAGAAGAGATCACAAGCAGGCAGAGAGGCAAGCAGAGAAAGAGGGGGAAGCAGGCTTCCTGCTGAGCAGAACCCAATGCAGGGCTCAATCCCAGGACCCCGAGATCATGACCCGAGCCAAAGGCAGAGGCTTTATTTAACCCACCAAGCCACCCAGCTGCCCCAACCCATTTCTTTTGTCAAGTAGTATCACTTGAAAGTAGACTGATAAATTAAAGATGTGTATTATAAGCCCTAAAGCAACCACTAAAGTAAGGAAACAAGGAATTATAGTTAATAAGCCAACAAAGAAGAGAAAATGAAATCATTTAAAAAAAGATGCAATTAATCCAAGAGGGCAAAGGAAAAAGGGAGAGGATGGGGAAACAAGAAAAAATAGGACAAATAGAAAATAAACAGCAAGATAATAGACTTAACTTTAACCATATCTATAGTCACATTAAATATAAGTGGCCTTATCCATAAAAGGTAGAGATTATCAGACTAGATATAAAAGTCAGACCCAACGATATGTTGCCTACCTGAAACACACTTCAAATGTAAAGATACAAAGAGATTCACTATAAAAGGGCAATGAAAGATCAACAACTATGCTAACACTAATCAAGAGAAAGCAAAAGTAACAATATTAATATCAAAGTAGACCATAGAACAAAGAATATTACCAAGGCATTTCATAAGGAAAAAAGGGATATATTCATTAAAACCATGTCCCAAAAGTTCTTCTGCTTCATAACAGAGTTTCAAGATACATGAAGCAAAAACTGATAAAATTACAAGAATTCCATAATTATACTAAGAGATTTCAATACTCTCTTATAATACTTAATAGAGCAAACAGAAAGTCAAGATGAATAAAATTTGAACACTATCAACTGCCTTGACCTGACATTTATAGAACATTCAAGCCAGTAAGAGCAAACAACTCATTTGTTTCACATCCACACAAAACATTTACCAAGACAGACGATAGTCTGAACAACAAAACAAGTCTCCATAAATTTAAAAGAATTAAAACATATAAAATTTGTTCTGATTACACTGGAATTAGATTAAGATTCAGTAACAGAAAGATATATGTAAATTTCCCAAATATCTGGAAATTAAATAACACCTTTTAAATAACTCATGGAGCAAAGAAGAAAGCAGAACGGAAAATGCAAAATTTTCAAGTAAAAAAACCCAAATGTAATAAAAATTTATAGAATGGCATGACATTATAGCAGCAGTTAGGGAGCAAATTATAGCATTAAATGCCCATGTTAGAAAAAAACAAAGTTTCTGAAAAATAAGTAACTTGTTTCCACCTTAAGAAACTAAGCAAAAACTAAATTAAACCCAAAGTGGAAAAAGTAATAACAAAGATCAGAGTGGAAATCAAAATAATAGAAAACAGAAAAAAATAGGGAAAAAAAATCAATGAAAACAAGACCCAGTTCCTTTGAAAAACTCAATTAAATTTATAAACCTCTAGCCAGACTGGGGGAAAAAAATTGAGAAGATACAAATTCCAATATTAGAAATGAGAAAGCTAACATCACTACCCATATTAGAAATGAGAAGGCTAACATCGCTACTTATATTAAAAGAGTAATATAAAAGTACTATAAACAACTCTACGTAAATAAGTTCATCAACTTAGAAAAACTGGACAAATTCTAAGCTACCAAAACTCACTCAATAAGAAACAGATAAGGTGAATAGCTCCATTATTTTTAAATATTTTTTTTATTTGAGAGAGAGAACACATGCAAGGGGAGGAGCAGAGGGAGAGGGAAAGGGATAAGCAGACTCCCTGCTGAGATAGGAGTCTGTCCTGAGGCTCTATCTCAGGACCCTGAGATCATGACCTGAGCTAAAATCAGATGTTTAATCGAGCCATCCGGGTGCCCCTGAATAGCTCTATTTCTATTAAAGAAATTGAATTTGTAGTTAAGAACTTCTCTAAGAAAACTCCAGGCCCGGATGGCTTCACTGATGAACTCTACCAATCACTTAAGAGGGATATGATATCAATTCTACATAAACTCTTTCAGAAAACTGAAGACAACATATTTCCTAACTCATTATCTGAGGCCAGCATTACTCAAGTATCAAACCAAAGACTTTATAAAATAACTACAGACATCCCTCAGAATATGCATATTTAAACAAAAATTTAATCAAATAGAGCAGCAGATAAAAATGTCAATCCGTTATGATCTAATGAGATTTATCCTAAAAATGCAAGATTGGCTGAATACTCAAAAATTAATTACTATACATCAATTATACTTCAATAAAAAATCTTCTTATTCAATCAATATATTTCACCATATTAACAAGCTAATGAAAAAAGCTGTATCTCAGTATACATATGAGATACATTTGGCAAAATAGAAAATCCATTCCTGATTTAAAAAACAAAGTAGGAATACAACAGAATTTCACCAACTGGTAGAAAACGTACAGCCAGCATCATACTTAGTGGTTAAAGACCACTCTCCACCTAAGATCAAGAACAATACAAGGATGTCTACTCCCACCACTTTTATTTACCAATGTACTAAAGAGTCTAGCCAGAACAGTATGTCATGAAAAAGATCTAGAAGGCATCCAGACTGGAAAAGAAGTAAAACCATCCTTATCTGCAGACAATACATTATAGACTCTAGTACAAAAAGTTCTTAGAACTATTGAGTTTAACAAGGTAACAGAATACAAGATCGATATTCAAAAGTCAGCTGTATTTCCATATACAGTTGTTCCTTAAACAATGCAGGAGTTGGGGAACCAACCCCTGCAGTCGAAAATCTGCACATAACTTTTGACTCCCCTAAAACTTAACTATAATAGCCTACTGTTCACCAGAAGCCTTACCTATAAGCAGTTAATACATATGTCATATGTTATATGTATTATATACTATACACTGACAATAAAGTAAGCTAGAGCAAAGAAAATGTTAAGAAAATCATAAGGAACAGAAAATACACTTACAGTACTATATATATATATTTAATGAAAAAAAAATCGACATATAGGTAGTCCTGTGCAGTTCAGAACCCTCCTACACTGTTGGTGAGAATGCAAGCTGGTACAGCCACTCTGGAAAACAGTATGGAGGTTCCTCAAAGAGTTGAAAATACAGCTACCCTATGACCCAGCAATCGCACTGCTGGGTATTTACCCTAAAGATACAAATGTAGTGATCCGAAGCGGCACATGCACCCAAATGTTTATAGCAGCAATGTCCACAATAGCCAAACTATGGAAAGAACCTAGATGTCCATTAATAGATGAATGGATAAAGAAGATGTGGTATACCATATATATATATATATATATACAGTGGTATACTATGCAGCCATCAAGAGAAATGAAATCTTGCCATTTGCAACAACATAGATGGAACTAGAGGCTGTTATGCTAAGTGAAATAAGTCAGAGAAAGACAATTATCACATGATCTCTCTGATATGAAGAATTTGAGAGGCAGGGCAGGGGGTTGTGGGGGGGGTGGGGGAGAGAAATGAAACAAGATGGGATGGGGAAGGAGACAAAACATAAGAGATTCCTAAACTCATGAAAGAAACTAAGGGTGGCTGGGTTATGGACATTGGGGAGGGTATGTGCTATGGTAAGTGCTGTGAAATGTGTAAGCCTGATGATTCACAGACATGTACCCTGGGGCAAATAATACATTATATGTTAATTTTTTTTAATTTAATAAAAAAAATTAAAAAGTAAAAGTGAAAGGCTGGAAAAACATATACTGTGCAAATGGAAGCAGGAAAAAAACCAGGGTGGCAATACTTATACCAAACAAAAGAGACTTTAAAACAGACTGTAGCAAAAAATAATAGTAAAATAAAATAAAAAATAAACAGACTGTAGCAAGAGAAAAAGAAGGGCACAACAAAATAAAAGAGATTAATACAATAGGAGGGTATAACAATTGTAAATACCTATGCACCCAACACAGGACCACCTAAATGCATAAAGCAATTAACAGATATGAAGGGAGAAACTGAAAGTAATACAGTAACAGTAGGGGACTTTAACACCGCACTTACATCAATAATAGATCATTCAGACAAAAAAATCAAAAAAGAAACAGTGACTGAATGACTTATTATACCAGATGGACATAAGATATATACAGAACATTCCATCCAAAAACAGCAACATACACATTCTTTTCAAGTACACATGGAACATTCTGGAAATCATGTTGGTCCACAAAACAAGTCACAATAAATTTAAGAAGACTGAAATCCTATCAAGAATCTTTTCCGACCACAGTGGTATGAAACTAGAAATCAATAATAAGAATCTGGAAAGAACACAAGTACATGGAGGCTAAACAACATGCTACTGAACAATGAATGGGTCAACCAAGAAAACAAAAAAATTTAAAAAAATACATGGACAAATGAAAATGAAAACACAATGGCCCACCATCTTTGGGACACAAGAAAAGCAGTTCTAAAGGAGAGCTTTATACCAACACAGGCCTACTTCAAGAAACAAGAATACTCTCAAACAACTCAACCTTACATCTAAAAGAGCTAGAAAAAGAACAACCAAAGCCCCAAGCTAGCAGAGGAAGGAAATAATAAAGATTAGAACAGAAATAAAATAGAGGATTAAAAAACAATAGGGAAGATCAATGAAATCAGGAGCTGATTCCTTGAAAAGATTAACATTGATAATAAGCCTTCAGCCAGACTCATCAAGAAAGAGAAAAACTGAAATAAAATCAAAAATGAAGGAAAAATGACAACCAACACCACAGAAATATAAAAATTATAAAAGAATATTATGAAAAACTGTATGCCAACAAATTGAACAACCTAAGAGAAATGGACAAATTCCTAGAAACATATTATCTTCCAAGACCAGGAAAAAAACAGAAAACTTAAGCAGATCAATTACTAGTAATGAAATTGAATCAGTAAAATCACCCAACAAACAACAGTCCAAGACTAGATGGCTTCCAAGGTGAATTCTACCAAACACAAAAAGCTAATACATATTCTTCTCAATCTATTCCAAAAAGTAGAAGAGAAAGAAAAACTGCCACATTCATTCTACAAGACCAGATTTACCCTGATACCCAAACCAGGCAAAAACACTGCAGAAAACTACAGGCCAAGATCTCTGATAAACACAGATGAAAGAATCTTCAACATATTAACAAACTGAATTCAACAAAACATTAAAAAAAGTAATTCTCCACAATCAAGTAAAGTTTATTCCAGGGACGGAAGGGTGGTTCAATATTCACAAATCAATCAATGTAATACATCTAAAAAAGCGGGGGGGGGGGGGGGCCGC
>CM052815.1:37034619-37078681 GCA_028533885.1 Nasua narica | reverse complement strand
AAAAAAAAAAAAGAGTAACAAAGCTGGAGATATCATAATCCCAGATTTCAAGATATACTACAAAGCTATAGTAATCAAAACCATATGTTACTGGCACAAAGACAGACACATAGACCAATGGAACAGAATTGAGAGTCCAGAAATAAATTCATGCTTCCGTGGTCAATTAATCTATAACAAAGAATATATAACAGGGAAAAGACAATCTCTTTGATAAATGGCTCTGGGAAAACTGGACAGCTACATGCAGAAGTATAAAACTGAACCATTTTCTTGTATCATACACAAAAATAAACTCAAAATGAACCTAAATGTGAGATGGATTTGAACTCCTAAAACATAGGCTGCAATCTCTTGGACATTGACCTTAGCAACAGATTTATGGATATGTGTCCTTAGGCAAAGGGAAACAAAAGCAGAATTAAACTATTGAAACTACACCAAAATAAAAAGCTTTTGTACATTAAAGGAAACCATCAATAAAACAATAAGCAACCTACTGAATGAGAGAAGATATGTCCAAATGATATATCTGATAAAATGTTAATATCCAGAATATATGAAGACAACTCAATACCAAAAAGCCCCAAATAATCTGATCAAAAAATAGGCAGAGAACCTGAATAGACATTTTTCCAGAGAAGACTACAGATGGTCAACAGACACATGAAAAGATACTCAAATCACTAATCATCAGGGAAATGCAAATCAAAACCATGATGAGATATCACCTTACACTAGTAAGAATGGCTAAAATAAAAAAGAAATAACAAGTGTTGGTGAAAATGTGGAGAAAAAGGAACCCTCCTGCACAGTTGATGGGAATGTAAATTGGAGCAGCCACTATGGAAAACAGTAGTGGAAGTTCCTCAAAAAATTAAAAATACAAACACCATATGATCACTGCAGTAATCTCACTACTCATATTTACCCAACAAAAACAAAAACACTAATTCAAAAAGAATCACACCTATGTTTATTGCAGCATTATTTACAATAGCCAAGATATGGAAGCACCCCAAGTATCCACTGATAGATGAATGGATAAAGAAAATGTACTATACATACTATAATAGAATATACCTACAGAAAAGAATAAGATCCTGCCATCTGCAACAGCATGAATGAACCCAGGCAGTATAATGCTAAGTGAAAGAAGTCAGAAAGAAAAAGACAAATATCATATGATTCCATTTATATGCAGAATCTAAAAAACAAAATAAATGAACAAGGAAAAAAACAAAACACATTCTGAAATAGAGTGGAACTGGTGGTTGCCAGAGGGGATGTGGGTAGAGGGGATGAGTGAAATAGATAATGGGGATTAAGAAGTACAAACTTCCAATTATAAAATAAGTCACAGAGACGGAAGTACATCATAAGGAATATAGTAATATTGTAGTAATAATGTTGGTTTGGTGACTACACTTTTCTGGTGAGCACTCAGTAATGTATAGAATTGTTGAATCAATATCCTTACACCTGAAACTAACATTATATGTTAATTATACTTCAATATTAAAAAAAAAAAGGACTTCAAGGAAATCTTTAGGTGTGATGGGAATGTTCATCTCCTGATTGCAATGTAGTTTCACGAGTGCATACCTATATCAAAACTTATCCAACTCCACACCACAACTGGCCTCTTGACTAGAACATGGCTTAAGGACATCTTTCCAGGAAGTTTCTAGTCAGTCATTTTAATTACACTTAATAAAAGTCATGCCTTTCTTCTTCTAATAAATCCTAAATTCTCTTTCACTAACATAGATTTTTGCATTCCCTCTTATAACATGGTTCATGTTCTCATGAAGCCCAAAGACTTTCTACAAGATTAAAAACAATTACCATTTCCAACTGACCACCACTTGAAAACCTCACGGATCTGTATTACCCAGTAGTTACTACAGAAACCCAAATCAGAATCCTTAATCATGACTCCACTAAAATCACAATTTTCATCATTAAGAAATATCACTCACAGCACCTCTAGTTATGTAAATAAACCAACCTTAAACACAAATCCTGCCAAAAGAAAACAATTCCATTTTATTTTATCTTTTTTTCTTTAATTTTTTAAAGGTTTTATTTATTTACTTGACAGAGAGAGATAACAAGTAGGGAGTGAAGCAGGCAGAGAGGGGGGGGAAGCAGGCTCCCTGCCAAGCAGAGAGCCCGATGCGGGGCTCGATCCCAGGACCCTGAGATCATGACCCGAGCTGAAGGCAGTGGCCTTAACCCAGTGAGCCACCCAGGCGCCCTATTTTATCTTTTAAGAAGTTAATTTCTTTGTTTGTTTGTTTTGTTTATTTAAGAGAGAGAGAGGGTGAGAGTGAGAGCATGAGAGGGGAGAAGGTCAGAGGGAGAAGCAGACTCCCCACAGATCTGGGAGCCCAACATGGGACTTGATCCTGGGACTCTGGGATCATGACCTGAGCCAAAGGCAGTTGCTTAACAAACTGAGCCACCCAGGTGCCCAACATTTCCATTTTTAAATCTTGTAACTTAATAAGTTAATAATGTTTCTGATTTATCCTACACCAACTGTTGACTTAATTTCAAAATCATGCTTTAAAGCATGAGGGCAATCAACAGGCAGTTAATTGACCAAAAATACTTAAATCTGACTAAAATGTTCACTCTCAGAAGCAAGTATCTGTTTACATCAAACTTCACAATATTCATTTTGTATGAATTTTCGCTTATAACCTTGCCACCTAATTTGTTTAAAATTTCCAATTACAGCAACAGATTCCAATGGCAGACAGGTTCCTAAGGACTGAAGAGAAATTTAAGGGTCTCCTTCATTTTGTTCAGTGAAACTAAAAAACTCCTACAAGGGGAAAAAATAGTAAAGTAATATGTGTAGAATTTTAAAAGTCCAACAGTATTGCAAAATATGTAACAAAAACGAGGCCATTCTCTGAAAAAGATAAACTGTGGTACTTCCACAGAATGGAGTAGTACTCAGAAATAAGAACTACTGATATGTACAACGTGAACAGATACAAGGGCATTATAGGAAATGAAAAACCGAAATCCAAAAGTTTACACACTATCTGATTACATTTATATAATATTCTCAAAACGACAAAATTACAGTGATGGAGAACAAATCAGGGGTTGTCAGAGGTTAGAAGTGGAGGGAAAGGGTGTGATTCTAAAGAGAGAGCATGAGGGAGTTTGCCTGTGGTGATGGCAAAGTTCTGTATCCTGATTGTGGAGGTAGTTACACAAATCTATATATTTGATAAAATATCACAGAATATATGCCAGAAAAAAAAAGTTCATATAAAAACTGATGTCTATAGTTTATTTACAGTATTGTATATTGGACCAATGTCAATCTCCTTGTTTGCTAATGTACTACACTTATATAAGATGTTATTACTAAGGGAAGCTGGGTGAAGAATACCCAGGAACTCATTGCACAATTTTTGCAATTTCTTGTAAATCTAAAACTATTTCACAATAAGAAGTTTAACAAACATAAAAACAGCAATAGACAATGTAGAGACCAAAAAAAGCAAAACTATAATAAACTCAGTGATTTGAAAAGATTATTTCCATAACACTAGGAAAGGGATATTGTTTTAAAAAAAGAGAATGAGAGTTCTTAGAAATTCAAAACACAATCACAGAAGCTTTTAAAGGCTACTAGAAGGACTGAAAGATAAAATTGGGAATAAAAGATAAAGAATAGAAAATAAGAGAAAGGATGAGAAAATTAGAAAAATAATGAATGAGGTCAACATTCAAATAATGTATGTTCATAGAGAACAGGGAAAATGAAGAGAAATTATACATGAAAAATTTCCAGAAGTAACTAATATTAATAAGCACTGCTGCTATCAAACAGACACTAGCTGTAACAAAAACACAAAAGTAAAATATCTACAAAGTGAATCGTATTCACTTATATATAGTAATCTTATTTAGTATACACATGGTACAACCTTATATGGTAGCACTTTCCTAGTTTGAGGAATTATATTACTTATCTTTAAACACTTCTAGCAACTAACATCATAACCGGGTGTACCATATTAATATTTGCTGAATTTAGCTGAGTTTGGGGGTATATATAATATTTAAGCATTTTCCCCTTCATCGGTTGTATATTCCTTGTCAAATACTACTCTGTGTGTGTGTGTGTGTGTGTGTGTGTGTACAGAGAGATATAGAGCTTTACGGTTTACAAGTTGTTTTAAACACTGAATTGAGGTTTTAAGACCTACTTTTTCTTTTTCTTTTTTTTTTTTTAAGATTTTATTATTTATTTCAGAGAGAACAAAAACAAAAGAGATCACAGAGGGAGGAGAAGCAGACTCCACTGAGCAGGGAGCCTGACCTGGGGCTTGATCTCAGAAACCTGGGATCATGACCTGAGCTGAAGGCAGAGGCTTAACCAACTGAGCCACTAAGGTGTCCCAAAAAAATACATTTTCTTAAAAATGAGGTGAGCATCCTTGTAAATTTTGTGTTAGATGTTCCTATCCATTGGTCCTTTAAAAAAGCAATATTAAAAAAAAAAGCAACACTTTAAATTCCTATTTTTATTTTAGGGAAAACTAAGCTGTTTTTATTAGTATAACAAGTATGATCTTATGTTTTAGCTTTTTTAAAACTTATAAATGATTTCATATTAATTAATTGTTAAGCACTTACTTTCCATATGCTTTTTATAAGCATTTTTAAGGTGAAAAGAAATGCAAAACCACGGCTCATGGACCAAATGCAACCCATTACTTGATTTTGTAAATAAAGTTTATTAAAATACAACTATGCCCATTCATTTATACATCGTTTATGGCTGTTTTCACTCTATAATAGCAAAACTCAGTGGTTGCAACAGAGACTGTATGGTACACACAGCCAAAAATATTTACTATTCAACCCTTTACAGACAGTTTCCCATTCCTATGTTATGTGTCAACAACTGTCATGATATAAGAAATGCTATCAAATTCTAAATCTATTTTCATATAGATTTATTCAAATATAATAGAAATTTCTCTCATCTTTTCTCTTTTTGTCAATTAGCCTTTCTATAAGCTTTTTGTTCTGCTTAATATATGATTAGTTCCCCAAGGAACAAAGGCTAATTACTGAAAAGGGCAGTTCTCAACTGAGGACTGAGCCATGCTCTCAAAAGTCAACTGTAAGTATGTGCTTTGATCCATTTTTTCTACAGAAATATTTTAAATGATACTTAAATCCCGGATTTCCCCCACTAAAAACAACTATAGCAAGAAATATAGCCCAAGAATAGTCTTAATACTAGTCCTAAATCCTAACATCTTTCTCTTCTCCTTAAAAATCACATTGTTAGATATGTCAGCAACTGAAGTAAAGTAGAAGCAGTGGCAGCACAAGAAAGTTCAAAAGAAAAAAGAACCCTTGTACACTGTTGGTGGGAATGTAAATTGGTACAGCCACTGCGGAAAACACTATGAAGATTCCTCAAAAAATTAGAATTACCCTATGATCCAGTAATTCCACTGCTGGGTATTTACCCCAAAAAAAATGAACACAATAATTTGAAAAGATATATGCACCACTATGTTTGTTGCAGTATTATTTACAATAGCCATGATAAGGAAGCAATACAAGTGTCCAGTGATAGGTAAATGGATAAAGACGTGAGATACATATATATATATATATATATAGTACACATACATACATACAACGGAATATTACTCGGCCATAAAAAAGAATGAAATCTTGCCATTTGCAACAATATGGATGAACCTAGAGGGTATAATGCTAAGTGAAATAAGTTACTCAGAGAAAGACAAATACCATATGATTTCACTCACATGTGGAATTTAAGAAACAGAACAAACAAAAATTTAAAAGAGACAAAAAAAAAAAAAAAAAACCACTCTTAAATACAGAGAACAAACTGGTGGTTGCCAGAGGGGAGATGGGTAGGGGGAATAGGAGAAATAGATAAAGGAGAGTATCTTGATGAGCAATGAGAAATATATAGAATTGTTAAACCATTAGATCATAAACCTGAAACCAATATAACGCTGTATGTTAATTATACTTGAATTAAAAAGAAAAGTTTCATATACTGTTGTATGACCACTCTAAGAGCATCTTTTCTGTGAAGTCAAATGAAGACCTAGATACTAAGAATTCTGACAGAAAAGTACCCCTTAAGGGGAAAGATTTAATGTTTTACTACCAAGGTAAAGTTTCCCCAAATAATAAAAACTAATTTCATGCAAACAGCAAAGGAGCTGAAGGTTTCTTTAACTTTCAAAATGTCTATTACTTTGCTTCTAGCTTTTGAACTTTTTTAATAGAGGAAGATGTTGCTAGGCAAGCACCTCTCCAAACTGAGGAGGAGTTCAATTCAACTCTGAATTGAAGTTATAATATCTAAATGTTGATACTGTTAATTTTTTCAGTTCTAAAAAATAGCTAGTTATAATTCATGAATAGGGATCAGGTGCTTACAATAAACATACAATGACAATTAAACCCTATAATACCTAAAAGTACTCTTACCCTCCTATCCATTATCCTAAAAATTTGTTTTAACATGCAGTCTACCAAATATTCACTGAACACAAATCATATGCTATTTACTATTCTAGTCCTGATGGATATAACCAAGAAAGTCTGTGCCTTCAAAATTAATACAATCTAGGGGAGAAAAACACAGAATATATACAAATACATACATTAAATATTATATGGTATAAGTGCTATGAGGGAAAATGAAGTAGAGTGAAGAGGACAGAGACTCATTTTGGGGTACAAGGTTCTATCTTTCATAAAGGGGGTCAAGATGGGACTGTCTGAGAAGATGTCTGAGCAAAGATCTAAGGAAAAGAAAAACAGAACTATGAGAATATATGACAGTGCAGGGTGCCTGGGTGGGTCAGTGGGTTAGGCCTCTGCCTTCAGCTTGGGTCATGGTCTCCGAGTCCTGGGATCGAGCCCCGCATGGGGCTCTCTGCTCGGCAGCGAGCCTGCTTCCTCCTCTCTCCCTGCCTCTCTGTCTACTTGTGATCTCTCCCTGTCAGGTAGATAAATGAAGTATTAAAAAAAATATATATATATATATATGAGGGTGCAAAGACCCTGTGGCAAGAGTATTCTTTGGCTTTTTCATGGCATTCAAGAAGGCCAGGATAGCTGAGAAAGCAAGACAATGTTAAAAGATGAGCTCAGGGGCACCTGGGTGGTGCAATCAGTTTAAGCATCCAACTTAGTTTAGGCTCAGGTTGTGATCTCAAGTCATGGGATCGAGCCCCCAGCAGGCTCTGTGCTCATTTGGAGTCTGCTTATCCCTCTCCCTTTGCCCCTGCCCCTTGCTCACACACCCTCTCTGTCAAATAAACAAATCTTTAAAAAAAAAAAAAAGATGAGCTCAGAGAAACAAGACTAGGACCAGATTATGAAGGGCCTTAAAAGAATGTTTTTGCAGGCTCCTGGGTGGCTGTCAGTTAAGCATCTGCCTTCAGCTCAGGTCATGATCTTGGGCTCCCAAGATGGAGGCCCACATTAGGCTCCCTGCTCAGTGGGGAGTCTGCTTTCTCTCTCCCTCTGCCCCTCACTGGTGTGCACTCTCACTCTCTCAAATAAATATATAAAATCTTTTTTAAAAGACTAAATAAATAAATAAAGGGTTTTTGCTTTTGATCTGAGTGATATGGGTACCAGTGAAGTCTAAGTTATATAATCTAACTTATATTAGATCAAGTGGACAACGGAGGAAAGGATACAAATGTAGAATTAAATGATCAATTCAGAGGTTACTGCAAATAATTCAGGTGAGAGCTAAAAGTGACTTGGACCGGAGTTGTAGTAGCGCATGTGGCAAAGAGTGGACAAGACTATACCTTTTGAAGAATAAGACTTTGAAATTTCGGAGATTAAATGTAGGAGATGAGAGAGGGGAGTCAGGGATGCCTCTATTATTTTGGTCTCAGGCACTAAAAGAATGGAAGTTCCATTTACTGCCTGAGAATGAGAGTGGGAAGATTAGGTTTGGAAAGTGTAGGTATATCTTAGATATTGTGAAAAGTGAGAGGTTTAATCAGCATCCAAATGCAGATATCAAATAAGGAGTCAGACACATAAGTCTAAAGTTCTGGGGAAAGGTCCAGGTTAGAAATAAAAATTTGGGAATTAGAAATCACTATATACTTAACAGTCCTAAGCAATCCCTACCACAGAAAATTATAAAGTAGTTTTAAAATATGGCTAATCACCAGGGGTGCCTGGGTGGCTCAGTCAGTTGAATGTCGGGACTCTTTAGGCTCGGGTCATGATCTCGTGGTTGTGAGATCAAGCCCCAGGTCAGGCTCTGCACTCAGTACAGAGTCTGCTTGCAATTCTCTCTCTCCCTCACCCTCTAGCCTCCACACACACTCTCTCTAAAATAATGAACAAATCTTTAAAAAAAGAAAAAATATATATATACAAAACCACTATTAAAAACTGCACAGATCTAAATTAACGGTCAGATGTATTTTGTATCTACGAATTAGTCATTTATTCAACAAATATTTACTGAGTACTTTGTACAAGTTGCTATTCATGGTAGAGAATATTATAATGCATACATAATCATGTACATTTAAAGGTGCTTCAAAAAATCGTAATTACTTTTAAAAACCTTTTGGAGGGGCGCCTGAGTGGCTCAGTGGGTTAAGCCTCTGCCTTCGGCTCAGGTCATGATCTCAGGGTCCTGGGACTGAGCCCCGCATCAGGCTCTCTGCTCAGCAGGGAGCCTGCTTCCCCCTCTCTCTCTGCCTGCCTCTCTGCCTACTTGTGCTCTCTATCTCTATCAAATAAATAAAGAAAATATTTTTTAAAAAATAAAAAAATAAAAACCTTTTGGAGCATCTATCCTACTCACTACTAATGGGGGGAAACAAACCAGTGGGGGGAAATATATGAGGTACAAATACAAGATTTAGTTTTAGAAATGTTTATATCAAATTGTCGATATTTTGACGAATTAGTTTCATAAAACATGTTTCTAGAGAAATTGCAATCCGACAGTCACTTGTATTTCCAAATGGCCTTCTGAAAACACAAACTGACTTATTTCATTAAATTTCCTCCTCCATCCTCATACTAAAATTTTAAGCAATAAAACAAAACTAAAAATCTAAACTACTCTGCTAAACTAAATTTTATAAAATTAAAGAATGAAAGAATTTGCATCAGAAGCCCTTTGATCATTCAATATACCTAAGTATCCCGAGAAATGCTCATACAAACACAAAATCTAAGTTTAGGAAAACCCTTTAAGAACATGTAATCCAAACACCTATCCAATTTCTGAATCTCATCCATCATGTGCCCATGAATTGGCTGACTATTGCTGTTAATGACAGGGAAGGGTAACTTGTTTTTTTTCTTTTTAACCATTCTGTTCAGACTTTGGAAAGCTCTGACTCTTAGACAATTTTTCTTAACATTAAAGCTTAATTAAACCTTGTCATCTGACCCTGGTTCAGGGTTT
The DNA here is from genome assembly GCA_028533885.1 of Nasua narica. Classification (NCBI taxonomy): domain Eukaryota; kingdom Metazoa; phylum Chordata; class Mammalia; order Carnivora; family Procyonidae; genus Nasua; species Nasua narica. The sequence continues at coordinate 37,069,185 of CM052815.1, read as the reverse complement.
TGGACCAGTTAATAATTTGTTGTGGGTAGCACCTCTGGCCTCCACCCACTAGATACTAGTAGTACTCCTTCCTCCCAGTCCTTAACCAAAAATGTCCTCAGACATTGCTAAGACCCACTAAGGGGCAAAAATCACACCTCTAGTTGATAACCACTGCCCTAGTTCTACCTACTAGGGCCAAATGACAGTAATTAAAGACAACACTAAGATGCCAGGTACAGTTCTGAGCACTTTATATATATTTTCATTTAATCCTCAAAACTGTTTCCCATTTGAGAAAAATGGAAGCTTAGAGGCCAAGGAACTCTCCTAAAATCAGATAACAAATTAAATGGCCTTTTGGAGAATGAACTAAGCAGTTCAATTTCAGAGCTCATGCTTTCAAGCTCAAACAAGTCTGACTCAAACCAACTATAGTGTCATTTCCGAAGGGTGACTCCTCACATATTTGAAGATGCATCTTATAATGAGATTCTTTAATATTAATCAGAGCTTCCCCAAGACCTCTAATCAGTTTCTTAAGCTTATAAGGTTTCCAACTTCTTCATATCCTTCCTTTGAATATACACAGAACTAAAGACAATAATACTTTGGTGTACAGTAGAGTGGCTCTTAGCCTTCTTTTCCATTAACTGTGTTTTGTTCTGTTTTTTAAAGGAGGGATGGTGGATGAGAAAATGGAATGATGGCAGCCATACTGTACTTTTGTTCTATATCAAATTTACTGCCAAGAAACACCACCAGGTCTTTTCCATGTGTGATGTTGTAGAGCCATGCTAACTTAACTTATATTAGTGTTTTTCAGGCCTTATGTGTACTCCAAAAAAACTTCATTTAAATTTAGTCCAACAATACAAACTCAGGTCATTTTGGATCATTTAGTTTACATTTCCTATACTTCTTTCTCCATTGTCCCCTATAAAGTTGATAATTTGCCTTCGCCAGATATGCAATGAGACAAAGCAAAGTACAAAGTCACCTTCCAAGATCAATATCTTTGGGTAGGGTCATACAAAATCAAAATTGTGTTAACACAAACAACTTACAGTTAACTCATTTTTTCCTTCACTATACACCCAAGAATATAAAAATAGACTTTACCAAAAACTAAGCTTAAGTCCAAATACATTATATTGGTACTAGTCTACCAACTGCATCAGAAAACTGCTCTGACAATCTATTTTTAGCAAACCCATTCTGGATCATTTTTAACCTATTTTTCTTCAAGTCAGTCATAAACTATCTTTTTCATTTTTTGTTCTAAAATCTACTTTTCTCAAAATCAGACCTAGAATCCTCTATCTTTTAGTACTTCCGGTATTCTCCTAAAATCTTTAGAAATTACAAATACCAATAAGTTTAAAATTTTATAGGCAGTTCCTTTTATAAATGTAAGATGTTTCAACTGACCCAGAAGATAACTCATTTAACTAGATGCGTTCTTCATCACTATATCCCTGTTAATTTTTATGTCCTTCGTAGCAATGTTTGCTTTGTTATTATTGGTGGTGGTGGTGGTTTACTCTTCCTCTTTAACAAAGAAGCTTCTAAATAAGAGCTAAGGGATTTTTTTTTTCTTCCTTGTCAGGCATTATTATTACACTCTCCTTGATTACCTTTTTAAATGTAATATAAGATACACTTTTGGTTGGTCCTAGCATTTTTTACAAGTCCTAGCTCACTGTTTTCCTAATTGTTATAAAGATTTATTTTTTATACTTTATTATGGCAATCTTAGCTATGTGCTTTGTTTTAAAAGTAGTGTATATCTTTAAAGAGTTTATTGTGTAGTCACACTAAGGATCTTTCTGTCAGAAAAATATCAAAATTACATTTTTACTTAACTCCCTAAAACATTCTTCCTTTTTTAGAGAAATCTATCCTGTGGAATCATGCTGATATTTTCTCTAATCAAAAATCAGGAAAACTCAAATTGACAAATTACAAAATTATATACACATAAAACACTACGCAGTTCTTAAGAATTATGCTATAGAAGATTATTTCATGACATAGAAGATGTTCATGATTAAGTGTAAAAAATGGGTTATATAACAGTACATACAGTGGTAATATTTCAAAACCACTTTTAAATATATATGTGATTTTATATTTTTATACATACACAGAAAATAGGTTCTATCCAAAAATATTTAAGCTATAACCAAAAGAAAAATATTTTAACATATTTTTGGTTTTTTCTATGTGCTTTCTATATTTATCAAATTCATATAATGAATATGTACCACTTTTACAATAACACAGGCATTATTTTAAAAGAACCAGCAAAACCAGAGAAAAATATTCTACCAAGTATAAGACAAAAAGGTTTAGCTTGAGATTTCTGCTTTTATAACTCTATAACTAAAACAAGCTTAGAAAAACATTTCTGGACACCAAACCACAAAAAAAAGCCAATACAAGATATAACTAGCTAGGCTAAACATATAAATAAGTTGTGACAACCATCCAGATGACCATTCGACTTCTAGAAATTAAATGGGGAAAATCACAAGAACTTCCTGTCATTTCAAGGAAAGGCTCTTATGAACTATTTAAAAACATTAAAAATCATTTTAAAATGTATATCCCCCAAATCCCTACAAAATGAAGGATCGGTAGGACAGGAATAATGAAGACAAAAGAAAAAAATTGTGTTTAATATTGAGCTAAAATTTCCAAATAAAGTAAGCAATGTCACCTGTTAAGATTTAAAATCTCACAGCAAGAACAATTATATTTATTTATAAATTCTCTCTGGTTGCAAATCATTTTGCAATAATCCAAAAACTTATCTGATTTACTCTCTAGTTCAAGGGCAACATCTAAATCATCTATTCAGAGTCTATGTTCTAAGAGACTAGAAAAAAAGTCATTTTAACCAGTTAAAAATTTATCATTCAAATATATTCAGTTCTGTAAAATAGTACTGCATATAAGTAGTTCAGCTAATCATTAATACATTCAAAAATAAAAATACATTTACCTTCTTAGAAAATTATTTCAACCATTTCATTTGTCTATCTTGAATTTAATTTTCAAATATGTTAAAAATATTTTATATTATTTTTTCCTTGAAATGTTTAGGATATTCATAAAAAAAATACCAAACATAATGCATTCTCTCAAGTTACATGAAGAATCTAAGACTTAAAACGAAATAAAAAAACAAAGCATCAAACCCATGAAAACAATAAAAATACACTCCATTTATTTTAAATAACTTGCCATTAAGCTGACAATCAAGACATGATATTTTTCATCTAGAAAAGTAAATGATCATAATGAAACAAAGGCCAAACATCTTTCTCAATCTCTCTCATATTCATAGATGTATAGAATTATAACCCAGTGATATCATGTAATAAATGAATACACACCTTACTTTAGTATATGCCAAGGTAGACACACAAAAACAAGAAAAAAATTCTGAAATCAGAGTATAAAGGGACTCTGCTTTTTCAAACAATGCAGCACTGAAAGCCAGGTCAGCATCCTTGGGCATTACTAGGAAACTTTAGCACATCTGATATTTCCATCATCTTCAAGATTCCTCTGAACAATCAGAAAATTTCCCAGTCTCCCTCCTCCCTTCCCTGTCCATAGACTTCTCTAGCTTTCCTCCCTCTACTGTGTAATAATGCTATTGCGGTTATTTAGGCTGTAAATGTTCATAGATACAACCCCCTCTATATATTAATTCAGTTCATTTTCTCACAGACACTGACTCAGCCGTGGGTTGTGCAGCACTGACGTTTCTAACCAAACAGCATCGTGTGAGCTGTGATCATCCCATTTCTCCATCTCTGTGCAGTGATTGGATATTGTAATTGATAGACAGGATGAAGAAAACTCAGGAGATGAGGGCTTGGTGATATGTAGCTATGTTGCCAAATGCCATCTGTAATGCTAATTCTAGCTGTGCCAGCTTGCCAGGTTTTAGAAAACTAGGATGCAGCTAACTTTCTTTTTTCCTTTCAATATTTTACTGTGTACCCATTCTGGGCAGTAAAGCTTCTCTTTAAAACCAAAGAAAAAATATTGTACTTTAAGAATCCACTCAAGAACTATTCTTTAAAGCAACCAAACTTTTCTATTTCTAAACTACTGCTGGGACAACGAAGTGACTTAAAAAGGAAACTGTAAAGCTCAATCTTCATGCAGTCTCAGAAGAAAGGAGCATGCGTACTTGTACGTGGGAATGAAACCTTGCGGCAAAGTCTGATATCGAATGTATGATGCGTTTATCTTTAGTAACCTAAGCAGACTGCAGATCTGAGTTTTAAATAGTTATATTCAAACCAATTCAAACATTCAGGAGCTTTTAAGCATATTGTCAACCTAGCCATTTTAATGTTAGTTGTACAGAAAAGGTGTTTTCCCTTTTTTTTTTAAGATTTTATTTGACAGAGAGAGATCACAAGTGGGGGGGTGGGGAACAGGCTCCCTCCTGAGCCCGATGCCGGGCTCGATCCCAGGACCCTGAGATCATGACCTGAGCCGAAGGCAAATGCTTAACCCACTGAGTCACCCAGGCGCCCCTCTTTGTTCCTTTTTAAGTAGCAAAAAACTCTTATGATTTAAAGATTTAAAGTTGTTGGAATTCATGCCAAACACACTTCAACTGAAATGATATTTAACCTTTCAGCAACTTACACACTCCTCTATACAAGTATTAACTATACAATTACTCAGAAAGAAACAAAGTTCAGTAATTTTTTAACTAATTTATTTGTATGCACTCACTTAAGTCATAGGGAACATAAACACCCTAAAGTCCACCCATGTTGAGATTAACTTATCTTTTATATCACAGTGCTATACATATCAAATCTACGTTCAAAAGAAAATTCCGAAAAGAAAGTATCTTAAAGTTTATTAGATAACAATGAAACCATAAGGCAATGCCCACCAAACCCTCAAGCCTCAATGGTAAGCACACATATATAGTAACTATTATTGGGCGCCTGGGTGGCTCAGTTGGTTGGGCAACTGCCTTCAGCTCAGCTCCTGATCCCGGAGTCCCGAGATCGAGTCCCACATCGGGCTCCCAGCTCCATGGGGAGTCTGCTTCTCACTCTGACCTTCTCCCTTCTCATGCTCTCTCTTACTCTCTCTCTTTCCTAATAAATAAATAAATAAATAAAATCTTTATAGTAACTATTATTATCACTTAGAATTCAAGAAATTTATTTTTATCCTTGCCAGTAAGGAAAAGTGGGAGAAAAAAAAAAATCAAAGGAAATGAAAATGCAGGCAATTCCAAAATGTGAATAGAACAAAATATAAATTCATACAAGACAACTTTTTAAAATTATGCACAAAAATTGAACCAATAAAATATACTTCTTTACTGCTAAAGCTAAATGTCTGTGTCCTCCCAAAAGTCATAGATTGAAATGTAATTCCCCCAATGTGATCATATTTAGAGGTGAGGAGGTAATTAGGTCTTGAGGGCAAAGCCCTCATGAACTGGATTAGTACTTTATAAAAAAGACCCCAGAGAGGGCACCTAGGTGGCTCAGTGGGTTAAGCCTCTGCCTTCAGCTTTGGTCATGATCTCAGAGTCCTGGGACTGAGCCCCATATCGGGTTCTCCGCTTAGCAGGGAGCCTGCTTCCCCCTCCTCTCCCTCTGCCTGCCTCTGCCTACTTGTGATCTCTTTCTCTCTGTCAAATAAATAAAAATAAAATCTTAAAAAAAAACACACAAAAAAAACAATCCAGAAGATTCCTAGCCCCTTTCACCATGTGAAGACACAGCAAAAGACAGTTGTCTAAACAAAGAAACTAGCCCTTACCAGATATCAAATGTACCAGCACCTTGAACTTGGACTCTCTAGCCTCCAGAACCATGTGAAATAAATTTGTTTATAAACCACCCAATCTGTGGTATTCTCTTATAGCAGCCTAAAAAGATTGAGACATTTGATTTTTATAAATTTAAATCCCCAACTCTGTTTGAGGTGGCAATGTACCCACCTACATTTCTTAGCCTCTAAGACCCAGAGAGGATCATATATAAGCCGATGCCTGCTGGAAATGTCTGAGAAACTTAATTCCCTAATATAAATGAAACCCCTTTCCCACTGTCCCCTTCTCCCTTCTACCTCGTTCTCATCTGGAAGGTGGACATGATGGCTGGAGCTACAGTAAGCCATCTTGTGACCATGAGAAAACAAGAAAATCAGGAATTTTTGATCCCAACAAACTTTAGCCACTAAATCCACATCAAGCATTGCCTATCTGTGAACTTACATACAAGAAAAATAAACCTCTGGGGTGCCTGGGTGGCTCAGTGGGTTAAAGCCTCTACCTTTGGCTCAGGTCATGATTTCAGGGTCCTGGGATCGAGCCCCACATCGGGCTCTCTGCTCAGCAGGGAGCCTGCTTCCCCCTCCCTCTCTGCCTGCCTCTCTGCCTACTTGTGATCTCTCTCTATCAAATAAATAAATAAAATCTTAAAAAAAAAAAAAGAAAGAAAGAAAAATAAACCTCTAACTTAAACTAGTGTTTTGTCTAGCTTTCTTTTGCTCAAATATCCCTAAAAATACACAAGATCCAAAAAAGGATGAGAGTAGGTAGAAGCACAGATGAAACACAAGCCGTGAGTTGGTAACAACTTGAAGCTAAGGCAGGAGTACAGAGGGATTTATTATACCTGTTTTCTCTATATGTATTTAAAATATACCATAATAAGTTACTGAAAATGTTAAAAATGAAAAGAATTAGAAACTTGTTTATAAGTTTTAGGTTTGCCATTGAGAAATTGGATGGTCTTGGGCAAGTTTATTAACCTCATTTTTTTTTTCCATTTGTCAATTGGGGAAAGTAATAATATTCAGAGTTAGTTCCACATTCAAATCTAATCAAGTTTATCTCCAGAAAGTCCCTGGCAGGAATGTCCATCAATCTACCTAATCATTCGTGGATTAGTTCAAGTCTCATTATCACTCAGTTGATACTGATTCCTTCTCTGAACACTAATTTTACTACAACTCACTACCACAGTTTGGTGCTCTATTGTCCTCTAATTGTTCCATATGCGGATTTTAAGCATTCCATGATGGTACCCTGACAAACTTTTGAATCTCTCCTGAACTGAGGGCAGTATCTCAACCATATCTGTTGGTTGTTAGTTTTTAAAATTTCCTAATTATTTTAATATCAACTCAAAGAATGCCATTTTTAAAAAGTCAAATTGCTTATATTTTTAAAGTATCCTCAGTGCATAAGAACCAGAGGTCTCTAAAAATAAGCTGTTTTCCCTTGGGCAGAATTTCCATGAATGAGGGGGTGCCTGGGTGGCTCAGTTAAGCATCTGCCTTCAGCTCAGGTCATGATCCCAGGATGCTGTGGGATCCCAGGGGTGGGGGGGATGGGAGGGGCTCTCTGCTCAGCAGGGAGCCTGCTTCTCCCTCTCCCTCCCTTCTCACTCCCTCTGCTTGTGCTCTCTCTCTGTCAAATAAATAAAATCTTTAAAAAATAATAATAATAAGCTCAAAGGATTTCATGGTGTTTCCATTAAAAACAAATAATGTATTGGTATTTATTTTCTATTTCTCTCTAATATCTTTCACTTAAACAACCAATATTGCTGTGGTCTACCTGAGAAGAGCACCAAAAAGTTACTGACGTTATAGGTATCAAGAAGAGCTAAGATGTTTGGTATTTTTGAAATGAAACAACAAGAATGAAAAAGTACTATTAGTTTTCCTCATTGATGCATTTACCTTTTATAAAGCAAACAACAGCTTATTTTCACCTTTCATCTCTTCATATATAATGCAATACTGTAAATTAGCAAAAAAATATTAAGAACTAGGAAGAATAACATAGAATTCACCTGGTGAAAAATGTATACAATATAGCAGATAAAAATATCCCACATTCAATGAGATAAAATATCTCTTTAATCTCAAAGACAAATAATTATCCATATAATAAGCAGGATGGAGAAAAAGTACTAGAGCACCAGCTGAAGCACAAATACACACACACACACCCCAAAAAATGAATACACCAAAAAACACTCATATCATTGGTGTGCACTTATAAATTAGAAAGTCAACTTAACTTTTTCACTCTAGACCTCTCCACATGAAAGGCCCCCAATAAAGATAGACATCTCGTTAGGAGACTTAAAAAGTACCAGTTACTCATACTTTCTAGCTATAGTATATAGTTAAAGAGTACCTGAATTATTTCTTTAAAATTACAAAAAAGATTTCAGTATCACAGTATGTTTTTAATTTAAAAAAACTGGTAATAGTTATCAGTGATTAGGACAATTTTACATTCGAGGAAGTTGAATGATAATATACTGTAAGTAAATATTTACAAAGCACAATGCTCTATGAAAACATGCTTACATACCTGTAATGTGTGAGGTTTATGAGCTGCCAAATAACACCTTAAAATATCAAATCATAAAGTATTCTAAATGAGGTATTCCTCATTAAGTCACACAGTACAAAATGAAAGCTTTACATATACAAATGGGCAGAAATTTTTGAGATGAATTTCATTTAATAAATCAAACTTTAAATGAACCAGTAGTCATCGCAGAAAGACTGATTTTCCCATTAGTATCAGGATGACAACATAATATGACATAGCCTATAAATTATTATGTATAATCTATACACACAATGTATTTAGAACACAAAATAAATTCCGATTAGAGAGTTTTAAATACATAGAACTAACCTTTCTTGCCAGAGCTCACAAATTAATTACAGCATTTATTCATGAGGTCAACTAAGGAGATTTTAACATTATTTAGAAAGAGAAACAAAAACTCAAATAAATACAAATATAAGAAGATTTAAAAGAAAGAAATGTTTCTGTGAAAGTTTTTTAAGGAGAAATGCAAACATTCATTATTTTTGTAAAGGAGCCCCCATCCTCTGACAGGACTTGCCACAACCAAATGCAGTTTGATTCTTTATAGAAGTCAATTTTATCAGAGCTTTGATATGTGAAATGTACACTTTCTACCTACCTTGAATGTTTATAAAGTTTACGAGGTCTACTATGCAATTTCCGATCCCAATTCTCTGGATCACTGGAGTTACTGTCATAAGGATGAGGCCGTCCTGCCATCCCACTTCAAGCTTCCTCACACTACTGCTCTGAAAGCACATATGTAGCACCCATAACCTACATAAAAGAGTAGTGTTGACCTTTAAATCTATTCCACGCATAATAAAAATAGTCAAGAATTTTACATACTTTCTGATATTACTGTGACATATTTTTAAAGTGATGAACAGGATTATAAAATACTAGACATACAAAATGCCACCAATGAGATTAAAATCAACACCAGAAGGCTTTTTAGGTACTTTTCATTTGATTCTTCTATTAAATCTGCTACCCCCTACCCAACAGTTTAATAGAGTGCTATTTATATTTAGTAAATATCCTTAACTGCCATCTGGGTATCTCATGGTTCCAAACATTAATATCGAACCAAAAAAGGCAAAAAAATTCCACAGAATGACTCTTTCAGACAAAATTTCACCTAGAATACATTTAATTACTAAAAGTTTTAAGATGCTTAACAAAGCATCTAGTAAAACTAAATAACAAAGTTATTTCTTTAATCAAGTTAAAAGACCCTAAATAGAAACTTAGTGTAGGCTCAAAAAGAATATAACATCACAATGTTTCCTTACATTGTAATTACCACAAAAATATGGTATTGATAATTCATAAACTTCATGCCTTTACATATGTGATACTTGTGACAGTTATTTCTATTACAGTCATAAAATTGTAAGAAAACAGCTTTACAGAATACCTGAACTAAGTATTTTGACATATATTTCACTATGCATTTTAATCTTCATAATCACTTTATAATGCCCACAAACAGAAAACAGTCTCAGTAGTGTAGCAACTTTACCAAAGGTCACAATGTTGGTAAATGGTAGGATTATAAAGAACAATGAGAATTTATAATACAGAATGAAGTCTTGATCTTGAAATATGCTCAGGCTGGAATATTTTGTCTGTAAATAGATCAAATTTGATGTTTAGAGACTGCAAACACCAAAAGGAAAAACCGAATAAGGTCAAACAATTAGAACAAAGTTCTATAATTTGGACCAGAGCCTAGGTTTCCTGACACCCACTTTCTATACACATGCTTTCTATACACTTTTTTTGAAGATTGATTTGATAGAGGGAAGGGAGGGCGAGTTATGCATAAAAGTCAAAAGGAATCCAGAACTGAGTTTCATAAAAAATTCCAGTACGAGCTCACAAAAAAATGCCAAAGGTAAACTTAATAAAATTGTGAGTTCATTGGAGCTCATAAAAAAGAAATATTTCCATAAAAAGTAACATACAAAATTAAAAAAGAAATATTTCCACTTTGGATAAACTGTTTTGCTATTTTATAATTTTCTTGATAGCTAATTAGTACTTTCCAAAAACAACTGAAAATCTTACAATAAGTGAACACTTTAATACAATAAACACATAAATATGTAAGTACATCTATGATCTATCAAAATAATAGAAAAGGGGGGCACCTGGCTGGCTCAATTGGAAGACCATGAGACTCTTGATCTCGGGGTCATGAGTTCGAGCCCCACACTGGATGTAGAGATTACTTAAATAAATAAACTTTTAAAAAATAACAGAAAAGGGGAAGGGGGAGAATTGTAATGAATTAGAATGGCTAATTCAAATGGCTCAGCAAATGCCACACAGTTTATTGGCCGAATGTTCCTGGAAAAGGAGACCTGCTTCTTTAAGGATAACTGAATAATTAAAAGTTATTGGATGAACATAAAAAAAATTATTTTGAAAACAAAAAAATCTCAATCTCACTTCAGTTTTTAATTATAAAAGTTAAAATGTATTTACTAAAAAAGAAACTCTTTAGACATCCAAGTAGGGGCACCTGGGTGGCTCAGTCAGTTAAGCGTCTGCCTTTGGCTTAGGTCATAATCCCAGTTCTGAGATGGAGTCTCACTTCGGGCTCCCTGCTCAGCAGAGTCTGCTTTTCCCTCGCCCTCTTCACCCCCTCGTGCTCTCTAATAAATAAAATTAAACATAAAAACTCCTTAAAACTTCCTTTGAAATTATATCTAGTTTTGCATACTGAAGAGATGAAGCAGAAGAGAAGGGTGAGAATGAACAAATCAGAGACAAGGGAGAAAGTCAGAAAAAAGTGGTCAGAGGGGCACCTGGGTGGCTCAGTGGGTTAAATCCTCTGCCTTCGGCTCAGGTCACAATCTCAGGCTCCTGGGATCAAGCCCCACATTGGGCTCTCTGCTCAGCAGGGAGCCTTCTTCCCCTTCTCTCTCTGCCTGCCTCCCTGCCTACTTGTGATCTGTCAAATAAATAAATAAAATCTTAAAAAAAAAAAAGAAGAAGAGAGAAGAGGAGAGGAGAGGAAAGGAAAAGAGAAAAAAGAAAAAAGAAAAGAGAAAAAGGAAAGAAAAGGAAAAGAAAAGAAAAGAAAAAAGTGGTCACAGAGCAAGTGGGACAGAAAAGGTAAAAGAATATTAAGAAAAATTGATAAAAAGGAAAAAGAAAAATGCAGAGAGTCTTAGCAAGTGTAGAATGAGATTTAGAACATTTTTTGTCTTACTTTATAAAGGTCTTCCGGTAAGCTATTTCAGGAATTAACACCACTTTACAAGACCATTTTATCTCCTCCTAACCCTTAACTATAAGACACACCCCCTATGGATACCCAAAGATGTCCACTGAGAGAAGAATGATCCTAAACCGTAAGAGGAAGTGACTAAAAAATACAACCACAAAGAATGCATAAGGTAAATTTAGATCCACATTTTCTAGCATTTTCCAGTGGGTAGCATGTATTTAGCAGAAAGGAAATACCAGTATGTTACTAGTCAATCCTATTAAAATTAATAAGCATGTATTTTACAGCTAGACACAAGAAAGTAAAGAATTTCAGATGAAAGCTACCAAAAAGGTCAACTGGAAAATCATATTTACATTTCATTTGTCATTAAAACTTGGGTATCACCATGTGAAAGATTTCTCCCCAATCCTTACTCCCAATAGTCGTGGTACAAACATACTAAAAACAAGTAAAATTCAAGTTGAGATATCCAGAAAAAATATGCCTGTTTGCCTAGATGTGCTCCTGTATTTTCAAGTGTTATCTATAACCTACAGAAAAAAACTACAAATAGATAAAAGGCAAATGACACACATTATATACTATTTTGAAATGTCTAATACTTTTTTTTTTTTTGGTGCAAAATGGTGGTTTTATTAAAGCACAGGGACAGGACCTGTGGGCAGAAAGAGCTGCTGCTGAAATGTCTAATAATCTATCTTAGCCACTCTCTGCACCACAGTTGGTGATGTTATATTTTTTCTTTTTTTAAATATTTTATTTATTTGAGAGAGCACAAGCAAGGGGGAGGCATAAAGGGAGAGGGAGAAGCAGACTCCCCGCTGAGTAGGGAGCTGGATGCAGGGGGATCCCAGGACCCTGGGATCATGACCTGAGCTGAAGTCAGAAGCTTAACTGACTGAGCTACCCAGGTGCTCGGTGAGACATATTTTATTTCATTCATTCAAGAACTTATGGAACACCAAATACAATATAATCTATTTTAAGATGCTAAAGTAAGTTGGACATTGTTCCTGTGCTCCAAAACTCACCCTAGCAAGGCAAAAAAGCCTCAGCTAAAGGCTCAATATACCACTTACTCCTGTGTCTCTCTCCTATTTGCATAGTTGTTGCACTCTTACCCCAACTCTTCATGTTCATTAAAGTCTGGGTGTTCTTTAGGATTCCATCATTATTTGGAGATAGCAGACAAAACCATGAGACCAAACCCTTGAGAACATCAACTATTTTATATACTACCTATACTCTGTTTTCATTATCACCACCTACATTCTTCAATAAGCACTGCAAATTCAACAATGCCAGGCTCTGTCTTGGCCTCCCACATCAGCTAGTGTCATCTCTATTCACTAAGTCAAGAACCCTAAAGTTATCCTTGACTTATTTCCCAACATCAAGTCTACTTCAAAACTTTCTTTTGGGTTCTTCTCTCCCTTTTCTTAATTTTTTTTTTTTAAGATTTTATTTACCCATTTGACAAAGAGAGGACAAGCAAGGGAGCGGGAGAAGCAGGCTCCCAGCCCAACAGGGAGCGGGATACGGGGCTCGATCCCTGGGATCACAACCTGAGCCAAAGGCAGATGCTTAACTGACTGAGCCACCCAGGTGCCCCTCTCCGTTTTCATTCATAAGGCTGATGCCTTCATTAAAGCCTTAATATTTATCAATAAGGCTCCTCGTTGACCTCTTTACCACCATTCAGTACATACTTCCTCCACTGTAATAAAAATTCTCTTTCTAAAAAGGTTTAATGGTTCTCCATTTCTTGATCTAAACTCCCTACTATAAAAAGTTCCTTTAAAATAGGACTCGTGGGGTGCCTGGGTGTCTCAGTTGGTTAGGCATCTACCTTGGGCCTCGGGTCATAATCCCAAGGTCCTGGGATCAAGTCCCATGTCAGGTTCCCTGCTAAGTGGGGAGTCTGCTTCTCCTCCCTCTGCCGGTTCCCCCACTGGTATGCGTACCTGCATGCTCTATTTCTCTCTCTCAAATAAATTAATCTTAAAAAATAAGATAAAATAGGACTCTTGGCTCCCCAATGTCTACTTCATGTAAGACAAGCTAAAGTTTATTATTGTACGGATTCTGTAATCAAAAAAATAATTACTGGACTACTAGAAACAAAGTTCTTAGAAAACATGTCACAGTTCATTGCTATCTTTAGGCATGACAGACATAATCTAAATTCTAAATAATTTAGAAATAATCTGTGCAGAGGCTGGAACAACTGGGCATATTGGCTAGGGACATACATTCAGGAGACTGTTGTAAGTCAACTAGGATAAAGGCCATTGATTACTTTTCTTTTGGATATTGCCATCTAAAAAAGAGTGGGTGGGGGAATAGAATCTTCAGGACTACAGTAAATAATTAAGTGACCTTTGGGATATTATTTCCAGGTAGTACTAATTAATGGCAATGATCCATAAAAGGATTTTTTTTAAAGGACAATATATAGAGACTATTTATTGTCTTTACTATGTATCCACGAGCTAGGGAGTTTAATTTTCTCCTATTTAAAGCTCACGACAACCTAATATTATAATCCTGTTTCACAGGTGAGGAGATTTTAGAGCTAAGATTAGAATCCCAGTATAACAGAAAGCCCATGTTCTTTCCAATGTACCAAGCTAGGTACATAGAAATTCCCATGTTTGCTCCTATCACCAGCAGATTTCTTCTTCTTTCCTTCTTTCTTTTTTTTTTTAAACTTCAGCCAACTTTGGCTTTGTCCATCCTATTGAGATCTCACTCTAAGTAGTGTCATTATATGAAAACTTAATCCTATTAACATGAAATTGTTTTTCCACTCTCAAACTTTGCAAAGTAATTCAAGGGTAGTAGTTACTAGAGAGAAAGACCTGATAGGTAAGAGGGAAACAATGAAAAAAAATCACATACTGATGCCAGGGATAGGAGCCAAGGACTGCCTTCGGCTGCACAGAAAGCCAAATATACATAAGATATTTCAACTACATCAAGAAGTGGAGAGGCTGAAGAGAGTGAATACTGCTACAGATAACTGTGAAAGAAAAAGAAGAGGTAGAACAACTTTTAAAAGAAAAGTAAACCAGTGGGGTGAAAAGAAACCTCCTACAAAGGCAGCCAAGTGACATGATCATGTGAGCCCCTTACAGATACAATGATTTATTATCTGGATAAAATATTTTTAAAACTACAGTTTAAAAGCACTGGCAAATATCCCAAAGCATAAAGTAGTGAAAAAAGAACGTATTCTGAAAGGGAACAGAACTGTGAGTTCAGAGGGAAGTTTTTATGCTGAGCACCCTTCCCAACCCCTATAAATATGGTGAAGGAAACCAGACAGCCATACTGCTCAAAGTGGTAGAGAAAACACTTCAGAGCTGGAAATGCAGGTGGAAATTTAAGTCAGACATACTGAGAATGAAAGAATCACACAGAGGTACTGACCCAAAAATCTGAGCATAAGGTCTGCTCAGCTAAATTAATCAAGTATGAAAGGGAGAGCCCAGGGAGCCTCTGCAGTAAACCATAGAGGAATATACCCTTGAAAGCTGGAGGGCATAAGATCTAGGAGTCTGATACTTTTAAACTGAGTGCATTCCCCAACCATACACAGCCCAAGCAGCAGAAAGCTGAAGCCCTTACTGGCTTAGGGTGTCAGAGGCAGAGAAGATAGAAATTAAGAAGGAAGACACAGAAGTAGAGAAAACACAGAGAGGTGAGCTCCAAAATCTGAATGTAATCTCAGCCCAAATTTTTGGCTAACCACCAAATCACACAGGTGGAAGAGAACTTTCCTCCACTCACTCCCCAAGAGACCAAACTGAAAAACAATAGCTGGAAGAAGTAAGAACTGAGCACAGATATCTGCTAGTACACACTGCTTAGGAAAGAATGTTTGCAGACTGAATCCAGGCAAGTTAATGGATCACTAGAACCAAAAAAAAATACTCATGAGAACATTACAATGCTCTCGTTTCAGCCAAAAATTATGAGATGCAAAGAAATAATAAAATAAAAAGGCAATCAATAGAAAGTGACTCCAGGGGCGCCTGGGTGGCTCAGTTGGTTAAGCAACTGCCTTCGGTTCAGGTCATGATCCTGGAGTTCCGGGATCAAGTCCCACATCGGGCTCCCAGCTCTGCAGGGAGTCTGCTTCTCCCTCTGACCTTCTCTACTCTCATGCTCCCTCTCACTTTCTCTCTCTCTCTCAAATAAATAAAAATAAAATCTTTAAAAAAAAGAAAGAAAGAAAGTGACTCCAAGTAGGTCCAGATTTAGGATTTAGCAAATGATGACTTCAAACCTTATATGTAAACAATTAAGGGAATATATTCAAAGAACTAAGAAAGCAGTTTTAATGAATGGCAGACAGGGAATCTCAACAGAGAAGTGAAAACTATCAAAAAATGAAAAAATCAGCTCTAGCTGAAAAGAGCAATAACTAAATGAAAATTTCAATTAGATAGGCACAACAGCAGTCAAAGTGAGAAAAAAAAAATAAGGGAACTTGAAAATTGATGAGTAGAAATTATCCAATCCATAGAATACAAAGAAAGAAAGACAGGGGAAGAAAAATGAATGTATCCGTAGATACAGGTAGGACAGCATCTAATGACACAACATTTAAGTATTTGGAGTTACTACTGATACACTCAACAAAATGGAATTTCAAAAGTGTTATGGTAAGCTAAAGAAGCCAGACTCAAAAGTTGCATACAGATGATTCCATTTCTATAACATGCTCAGAAAGAAAGGAATATAGAACAGAACACAGCTAAGGACAGCACAATTTGAGTGTTGGGGGGAGGGCGGTTTGATGGAACTATTCTATATCTAGATTGTGGTGGTGGCAGTGGTAGTTATGCAATTGTATGCCTTTTTCAAAATTTGTAAGACCTGGGGGCCCTCCCTCAGTTGGTTAATCATCCAACTCTTGATACCAACTCAGGTCTGGATATCAGGGTTGTGAGTTAAAAAAAAAAAAAAAAAATTTAGTAAGACCTATACACCACAGAATTTTATTGGATATCAATTTACAAAGAAATTAAAAAAAAAATAAAAATCAGCAGAGAGGATTAATACTTATAATTGTCAAACATATTAGCATGACATATTTAAACTAATTTTTAATTAAAAAACATAAATCATATTGTCCCCGTTACCATCCCAAGGATATTTAGTCAATAGTTATCTTCCCACTGCCTAAGATACACATAAACTTTTGATAATGAAAATGGTGGGAACTTTTCTACTTCCGCCACGATAGTAAGCAATTAAGACCAAAACGTTATGAAATCAGATACAACTAGTTGTATGACTTTATATAAGCTTTTTAACCTCCAAGCCCTCAATTTCCTGAAATGTGAAGAAAACAACACAATTCTCATTACCATTACTTTATCTATTACCTATAACTGCCAATCAAATTGTTTTAAAAAATAGATGAGTCAGGAAACCTTATATAATACCATAGAGCTGGGCACACCGCTGACTTTCTCTAGTAGACTAGAGAATGCAAAATTTGCATAATATTTCATTAGCTCATTCATGACTTTGTTTGCCTTTTGAGATCACAGAAAACAATGAGAATTCCTAGATAGCTGCTCAACATTCACTGAGCACCTATAATGGTTAGATGGTTGGAATAAAAAAGATGACTATGGTATCATCCATGTCCTGGTTCCAACACAAACAAACAAACTCAAAATAATCACAACACAGAAGTAGGAAATGAATTGGGATGAATTCAATTAGGGATAGTATTTCTTCTCATTTTGAATTTTTTTAATTTCTCCAGGAAACTAACCCTCCCTGTTCGACTTAACATCAAAAATGTCTTAGACAGGGGCGCCTGGGTGGCCCAGTCACTAGAGCATCCAACTCTTGGTTTCAGCTCAGGTCATGATCTTGGGATTGTGAGATCAAGCCCCTTGTAGGGTTCCAAGCTGGGCATGAAGCCTACTTAAGATTCTGTCTCTCCCACTCCCTCTGCCTCTCTCTCTCTCTAATAAAACAAAACAAAACAAAACAAAACAAAACAAAACCACATACACACAAAATAAAAAACCTTAAACTATTCAGGGTCATCAAAGAGCTATGTGTTTTGGACACAATTGCTGATAACGGTTTTAAGATCTAAATCAAAACCTTATGTCATTCCGATAGTACTTAAATGAAAATTATTTCATTGTTAGCTTAAAAGTAAATTTTAACATATGGAAGAAGCTGTGAAAATTCCTTCTGTTATTTTTATCATAATATTCCTGCTGTATCCAAGCTTAAAATTTTTTAAATTTTCTCTTTTGGAGAGAAAAGCCTCCCTGCTACATAGCAAATTACCACAAACCCAATGGTTTACAACAACACACATATATTTTCTCAGTTTCTGTTGTCAGGAGTCTGGCAGTTTAGCTCAGTCCTCTGCACGCAAGGCCACAATGAAAGTGTCAACCATGACTAGATCTTCATATGGAGGCTCAACTAGAGAAGGATGCACTTCCAAGCTTACTGAAATTGTAACAATTCATTTTCTCATGGTTGTAGGATTCAAAACTAATGATGGAGAGATAGCAAACATGCTAGCAAAGAAGAGTTTTATGCAATGTAATTAAGGAGCACCTCGTTACCTTTAATATATTATTTTGGTTAAAAGGAAATCACAAATTCTGCTCACACTCAGAGGCAGGGCATTACACAAAGGCATGAACACGAGCAGGCAGGGATGGTAAGAACTACTTTAGACTCTGTCTGCCATATTATCCAATACATTCTATGTATTACACTAAAACCCTAATATTCTGCTCAGCCCTTATTCTAATTAAAATACCACTATACTAACACAGACATATATATAGGACGCATACATCTCGTTTTTCTCCTTAACTTCACAAATTTGTCACAGCAAAAACCTAGAAATCAATCTAAATGTTCATCAAAAATGATTGGTTACGTGGCTCAGTCAGTTAAGTGTCCAACTCTTTGACTCAGGTCATGATCTCATAAGTGGTGAAATAAGTCCCAAATCAGAGGGGAGTCTGCCTGAAGATTCTCTCCCTCTACCCCTCCCCACACTCTGTCTCTCGAAAAAATAAATAAATCTTAAATTGGTTAAAAATCTGCACAATTATCATGCAAACAGTAAAAATGAGATAGGTAGTATGTACACTAATAAGGAAAATATTCCAAGATATATTGTTACACTAAAAAGGTACAAATGTGCATAATGTACTCCTAACACTTCTTAAATATATATATACAAATGGGACACCTGCCTGGATCATTTGGTAGAACTTGCAACTCTTGATCTTGAGGTTGTGAGTTCAACCCCCATGCTGGGCATAGAGCTTACTTTAAAAATAAAATAGATATACAAACAAACACCCATGTGTGCATGTTTTTAAAATGGCTATAAATACCATATAAAACTTATGACTAATTGTGCAGAAAGACCGGAATGAGAGACTTTTCATTGTAAACCTTATACTATTTGAATATAACACATACTGTTTGCATAATGATCATATGGAGGGGGGGATCTACAATAAAATATTTGGAAGAAGCACTGTTATAGAAATTTCTTCCCTGTTTAAGTTTACTGCTTAAGTGTTGTTTTTTGTTTCTTACTGCTTAAATATGGTTAATATATATTGTGGAAGAGGAAAAATGCATTTTTTCTCTACCCTTCTCTAAGTTCTCAACTGGGACCATTGTAACAAAAGAGATTAACAGAAGAAAAGCATACAATTTAATATAAGTTTTACATGACATGGGAGCCTTCATAAGGAAATGAAAACCCGAAGAAATTATTAAATCTGGTGTTCTTTTTTATTTGATGAAGAGTGGAAAGCTGTGGAAAGATTAAGAGGACAAAGAGGATAAGCTAGGTGTAGCAAGCTGAGGGAAATTTACTGGCAAGGCCTGTACCTCAGATTCCTCTCTGTCTCTTCATCTTCAGAGCTAAGGATGCTCTTTTCCTCAGGGTAAAGGGAGGACACCTCTCATGAGGTTTTTCTGACCTGCTTCGGGGGCAGGTCAGGGGAAAAAAAAAGTCCATCCTGTCCATGCTGTTTCTCAAATTCCCTCAGCTTAAAAGTATTCAATATGCCAAGATGCCATATTTTCAGGTAGCATGTCCTAAACCCCATCATTATGCATTGTTAGAATGTTTTTGCTACATGTCTCCCATTAAACTGTAAGATCCTTAAGGACAAGAACAAAGTAGAATTCATATTTGTGTTCCCATTGCTTAGTACAACTTGTATGTAAGCTTTAACAAAATGTTTTAATTAAATTAAAACGAAAGAAACTGAAAGGGAATTTCACTTAACACAATCCACTAGTAGAGGAAAAATATATTATGAAGATTTTTGGAGTCTTTAACTTAGTTGCTTGTCTTAAAAAAGAATAGTATATAATTACATCCCTGTTTCAATTATGGTAAAGAGTACCACTCGTGAATCCCACCCTCAAATGTGCAAAAATTATAACAATTCAATTTCAAATGCCAATACTTGCTCTTAGGAAATATACACTAATAACGTGGGGTTAAAAGGAGGGAAAATACAACAAACATCCTTGAAAACATTTTAAATAAGATTATCAAATGACCCTTAAGTTTCCCCAAAATATTCCTCAAAGCGGCCTATCAATTTCACAGACACCCTTTCAAGTGTCAAGACTTGCACTTTTCTGATTGGCTGAGGCTAAAGTAAGACAAGTAAATAAAGTTAAGAACTTCATTCAGGGTATTTTTATACTAGATTATATCTGACCAAATTTTGTGTAACTAGTTCTATGATTTCAAATTTAATTGATTTATGTTTTTGTTCAAAATCTATTCATTAAGTACTTAGCACCTTTTCAGGCACTTTGCTAACTGCTGAAGACACTCACAGATTTAATAAAATTGCATGAAATTCCCATTAAAAGTAGGGAACTTTGTTTATTTACAGGGCTTCCTTATCTAATCCCACCAAAATCAAAGACTTCCAAAGTCAATTCACATTCAGCCCTTGACCTTCCAGAGGTGACCCAGAAATAAAATCTCTGAGGTAACTAATGTTATGCAATTTCTATTCAAATTTTGCTAATTTCTTATTCAAGGAATTAACACTTCAAGAACTGTTTCATTTATTTGTTTCATCCCATCTTAAATGGATCAATAAATGTTGAAAATCTTTCCATATCTTACCTATTTTCTAATTACCTGTATAGCATTGTAAAGAATTAGATGCTGTTTAAAATACTGAATTCTTAAAACTCACTAAAAGACATGATTTTTTCATATTCCAAAAAAATCTTAAGTTTTGTTTCCTGTGCTTACATCCCCTTTTCCTTTTTTTCTATGACCAAATTTTGCCTTCAAAACTGGAAGCATCTTAACTGCAACAAATCACCTTGACGTAAAATTTAATAGAGGCAAATCTCCAATAAGCTGATGAAGCACCTAAATCAAAGGAGATTACATTCAACTCCTAAGAACCAGCATCCTTTAAACAAAGTCAGACTCTTAAACAATGTTTTCTTTTTTCCTCTATGATCCCTTAAACAGAATTTTAAACAATGGGTTTTTTCCACTCTGGTGGGAGTCTTTTAAAATAAGTTACATATTTTCTTCATATAACCTTACATTTTGCCCTGTTCATTATTTCCAGAACCTTCTGGTCCTTTCATATTTTTGCTTATCTGCCATCAATTCAATAGGCTAGAAAAGGCCGTAAGTATGATTCAAGTTCTAGACTACATTGCTATCCAACAGAACTTTGTGTTACAATGAAAATGTTTTATTTTTGCACTGTCCAAAAAGCCATTATGCATATGTGGCTACTAAGCCCTTAGAATGCACTACAACTGAGGAAATTTTTAATTTTCCATTTTAATTAATCTAAATTTAAAGAGCAGTATGTGGCTAGATAACTACCATATGTGGCAGCACAGTTAGAGGCTTAGAGGCAGAATATCAGTGCCTGGCACCCAACCCCCAAAAAGGTTATTTTCCTCTCAATGCTTCATTTTAAGGACTCTAAAATTTGCCTTGAGACAAAATACTTGCACACACACATATACACACACTATTTATCTTTGTGTCTAATATTACAGGTAGTGTTCAACTTTATTAAAATAAATTTTATTTTCTCATATTCAGATTTCATTAAGGCTTATTTCGAAAACTAAAGTCAGTTACTGGTATATGAATAGACACAACAAACCAACAGAAGAGAAGGTCCAGAAATAGATCACTAAAACTAAGAAAATTTGATATACGATAAAGAAGTAGTTTCTAGAATCACTTGAGGAAAAGACAAGACACTAATAAGTGGTATCGGGACAAATGTATAAATAAACATTTGTGAAAACATAAAACTGAATCCATACCTCACAAATACTAGGATAAACTCCAAGAAAAAAAGCTATCTAAATGTAAAAATTGAAATCATACAGCATTGCAAAAAGCAGCAGAAATAACAAACCTAACTTAAAGACTTCTTACTATATAAAGAACTCTTTAA
This sequence comes from Nasua narica, assembly GCA_028533885.1. Taxonomy (NCBI): domain Eukaryota; kingdom Metazoa; phylum Chordata; class Mammalia; order Carnivora; family Procyonidae; genus Nasua; species Nasua narica. The sequence continues at coordinate 37,047,062 of CM052815.1, read as the reverse complement.
AAACAGAAAAAAAAAAAAAGATAGCTCTCCCCTCCAACATAGAGGAGGTTGCACAAAAGACATGGGAAATTCTAAGAAAAATAAAGGCAAATAAATGACCTTAAACTTATGAAAGTATGTTCAACCCCTCATAAGAGAAATGCAAGATAACACTTCCAATTTTGACCATATACTCTATTGGTCAGACTGGAGAAAAAGATATTCTCTGCATTCTCATACACTGCTAAAGAAAAACAATGATATAACCCCCACGGAGAGTAACTATGCAATATCTAAATTAAACAAGTATTTACCAGCCCCACTTGTAAGAATCTGTCCTGAAGATGCAACTCCACAAATACTAACCAAAATATTCAAAATACATTCACTGTGGCCTTATTTGTAATAGCAAAAGACTAAAAACAATCTGAATATGCATCAGCAAAGACTAAATGAATAAAATGTGGTACATCTACACAATGAAATACTATGCATATATAAAAAAGAAAAAGGGAGAGGTGCCTAGGTGGCTTTCAGTCCATTAAGCACTTGGCTCTTGATTTTGGGTCAGGTCATGGTCTCAGAATCATCAAAGTGAGCCCCACCTCAGCCCCACCTTCAAGCTGGGCGTGGAGCCCGCCTAGGATTCTTTCTCCTTCTCCCACTGCCGCAGCCCTCCCACCTCACTGTGGCATGCTCTCTCTAAAAAAAAAAAAAACAAAAAACAAAAAACAAAGAATAAAGGAGATCCCTGTGTACAATTATGGATTAATATCCAAGATATATTGTTAGGTGGGGGAAAAAAAGGAGTGAAAAACAAGTAGTTTGTTACCTTTTGTGAATTAAATATAAATATACATACACACATAAATACAAATATACATATATTTGTTTATTTTTGCAAAAAGAATTCTAGAAGGATAAGACTCTAATAGAAATGGTTACCTACAGGGGCAGGATGGGAATGGAGTGAAAGCAATACAGATGTAAGCAAGACTTCTGAGTATTCTTTTTATATAGTTTTGATATTTGAACCATGTATTTATATATTCTAAATAAATAACTAAAAGGCCTATTACTACCATGTTCTAAAATACACCATTTAATGTTTCTTTGATTTAAATAAACTGTAGATGTCCTTATAAATGTAATTACAGATTGAGTAGCAATAAAAAGGATTGCCACGTCACTCAAATTCATGCACCTCTTATTAACTACCTCCACCTAGAACAGTAATGACCAAGACATATCAAAACAGGTTCTTGAAAGAAAAAGATGAAGCCATCCTCCTGAGGAAGTTTACCAGACCAATGCTAGATTAAATATGTTTCAGCATTAAGTGAACTCCAGCAAAATATGTAGTGAGATTTTTCAAGTAGGATTGAGGCACAGGGTCTCCTAGATGCACCTAATTCAGGGAACCTTGGATAATAAGTTAGATTTTTTTTTTAAGTTTTGTTTTTTTTTTTTTAACAGAGACAGATCACAAGTAGGCAGAGACTGGCAGGCAGAGGGGGGCGGGGGGAAGCAGGCTCCCTGCTGAGCAGAGAGCCTGATGTGGGGCTCGATCCCAGGACCCTAAGATCATGACCTGAGCCAAAGGTAGAGGCTTTAACCCACTGAGCCACCCAGGAGCCCCAAGGTAGATTTTCATATATATTATCTATGCTAATGCACATATCAATCCTATAAAACACAAGAGGTGTCTTTTTTAAAAATTGAGAATTGGTTTAGGCTAAAGGGGTTATGTTATTTGCCTAATGTCATATATAGCGAATAAATAAATCAAGACATAGATACACATCTCTGTAGTCAAAAATCAGTGTTTTTCCACCATACTATACAGTCTCTCGAATTTAATTTAAATTTAACAGTCTCTCAAATACAACTCATCAAAATACTATACCCAGAAAATAAAAGTGTTAGTGGTAGCATTTCAAGTTACTAAGAGAAAGATAGCTATATAGACAGATTCAAGGTCAGATAGATAGGTTCTAAAAAAATTAACTGCTTATAACTATTTGAGAAGATCCTTTCCTTCTTGTTTTTTCTCTCCCAAATTCCACATTAAAAATTTCACAGTACAACATAAAACCACAAAAAAAAAAAAAAATCAAGAGGAAAATAAGTGCATAATTATCTCTCAGAATAACGAAGAAATTTCTAAGCCTCAAATCAAAGAAAAATACCATGAAGACAAAGACTGCTAGTCTGAGAAACAGGAATGTGTTGCCAGCCAATTTATCCTAACATTCTCAACAAAAACTGGTGAAAACTTCATTAGAGATCAGAATTAGGACTGTACACAGGCTTCGAGAAGCATTAGATTTATTATTCAAATAAATAAAATATAAATGAAAAACTATAAGAAGTTTTACAATACAAAGTATTAAAATCTTAAATACGTAAGATTATTTATATATCCATATTAAAATACCTCAACAAGTTTATGAACTTGCAATTTACAAAAAAAAAAAAGAAAGAAAGAAAGAAAAAAAAATGAGTGGCCAAAAAAGGGGAAAGGCAGAAATGGTCAACCTCACTTTTTTTTTCTTCTTATATTAAAGAAACCCAAGTTAAATCTGAGATGTTTAACCTACCAAATGGTCAAAGATTTGTTGGTTAGTTTTAACAAGCAGTGATGGCTAACGTATAGAGAAAATGGCTACTCAAGTTTGTGGGAACATAAATTGTAAAACTTGCAGGGTATCATGCACTTTGGCATAAGAACCCCTACTTTTAACTTTATCCTAACAAATATGTTCATCAAAGCATTTATGATAATAGAAGGGGAAGGGAAAGAGGAGGAAAGAAATGTTAATTTCTAAGTCTATGTATCTGTTATACAATTCAAATTTTCTTTTCTCAAAATAAAAATTTGAAGTCACTACATTACCAAATGATCCGGATGGGGTGGGGGGGCAAGGGAGGGATGGGATGGAAGCAATTATCATTGTGTCATGGGATTACAGTGCCGTTTTCTTCCTTGCTCTTTGCTCAATGGCCCAAATTGCAAGCAATGAATTATACTTTTATAGTCAAAAAGAAATTACTCCAAAAATATACTTTTAGAAGTTATTCCCAAAGTACTGTTAAAATTTCAAAACCAAACAAGTGTTTAAGACTGCTGTTAAATAATATCACTCAGTGATGATAAATCAAAGCAATGATGAAAGATGTCACACCATTTTTCTTCTAAAATATGACACTTTCTCCCTAATGTTTTGAGTTCAACTAACTTAACAGCTGCATATATATATGTGTATATAATGTATATACACTGTCATACTATTAGATATATACTATATAAATGAAAAATGGAAATGAAAAAGGGATTATTTTAAATATAAATATAAATTATAATATATATAAGTGGAAGTTCTATTTAGTCCTTCAAATGGCACAACAAGTAAGTTTTCCATACATTCCCAGAAGTACATACAGCCCACTAGGGATATAACTGAAATAAACCACTCAATCAGACTTCCAGATCTGAATTCTAGTCTCAGCTTCCCCACTACCAGCCAGTAACTTTATCAAAATCAGGTAAGGTGGTTTAATCTGCCCTTCCAAAAATTAGAGTATTAATGATTTAAAGTACTTTGAGTATTATGGTTTTATAATTCCACTACTTTCTAATAACTCGACATTCTTTCTCAAAAGAGAAACTCAGACAATGTGGAATACTCAATAAGAAGGAAACAATAGTGTCCCACAGTTACCATCTTTACAGGAACTTCTTTAAGAGACTGTGGACTCCGAGCAACAAACTGAGGGTTTCAGAGGGGAGTGGGGTGGGGGATTGGGTGAGCCTGTTGGTGGGTATTGAGGAGGGCATGTATTGCATGGAGCACTGGGTGTGGTACAAGAACAATGAATCTTGGAACATTGAAAAATAAAATTGGAAAAAAAAAAAGAAAACTCTAAATTAACAAATGAGGAACCAAAAGGACAAAGCAGATTTTGTTGTTTGCTCCCTAGATGTGAGAAAAATCAAATTCAATCTTGCATTCCATAAAGCACACTGTCCTGAAATAATTACCTTTAAAATAATACAGTACTATTTGCAAGACCACTCAAGAATAAGAAAATTATAAAAATACTTTGTTGCATAACTTTGCACCTGAGATTCACATTCACATTCTGAGGTATCTGAACTTTAAAGCTTATTTTTAAGGTGATATTTAATGTAGTCTATAAACACTAAACATAGGATAATTTTCTACTCACCTGCTATAGTAGTAACAGTCAAAGAAATAAAAGAGAAACAATCCAAATTAATAAAAATAATTTTATATTTAGAAGCAAATAACAGCATCCCAATAGATGATTTTTTAAATGCGAAACCATCCTCCAACATATTCTCCCTTCCCTTTTTTGCTACTTTTCTACCTGGCATTCAAATTACATAGAATATCAGCTATCAGTCAATGGATGTCAACATGAAAAGCAAGAAAAAGAGCTTTCTATTGCTCAATGTCGACCAGAATAGAGGAAAAAAAAAATTTGTAATTCCTAGTGGAAGTCATATGGCAAGGCTGTAAATAGCCATTTGAACTTGTTTCCCTCCAAAAGAGATAGCTGGATGTAAAAGTAAATTTACCTGATGGATAGGTTTCAAGATCATAGGTTATTTTCTGAGCATAAACACAGAACAAAGTGCTAATAAGTGATACTCATTTTACTATTTACATAGCACTTTTACATATTTTATTTTATTTCATTCTCAAACTCATGACAATTGTGTTCTCTCTCCATTTTTCATGTAAGGAAACAAAGGCTCATAGAGATTAAGTAACCTCACAGAGCTAACTAACATTTGGCTTTATATCCAGATCAAAATGATCCCAAATAAGGTATTACAAGCAGAGAAGCATGTTTACAATTTAAAATGACCTCAGAAAAGTGTTATTCACTTTCTAATCAAGTACTTCGATCAGCGATTCACTATGTAACTCTCATCCCCAGCCAAATACTAAATGTTAATTTCAATTTGGGACCAAAAATATTAATAGATAATTCATTTCAACTATAAAGACAAAAATAAGTATCAAGTGCCAGATATTTTACATTTTCAAACAGAAAAATATAAACTAGTAATTAAGGGCAAAGAAAAATGCTTTGATTGGCAAAGATATCTTTCAGCATCCTACTGATCTTTAGCAATCTACTGTGATATAAGGTTACGTATTCCACATTAAATCTTTCTTCTTTTATGATCAAGTTCGTACTGTTTCAAGTACCCAGCTCACTGTATTGCCATCACCCACAACTAACATTTACTAACCTCTTAAACCTCTCCCAGGGAGGATCTCTAAATTCTGATCGCCTTCCATCTCTGTGCTCTAGACTACTACCTGCTTAGCAAGGAAATATGTTTCAAGTATGCCAAAGTAAACCAGAGCAAGTCTTAGGAGGAGAAATGTAACATCAGCTTGAACCTTAACAAATATTCTATCCAAAAGGAAAAAAAAAAATTCTTAAGTTCTTCCTCCATTAATGAACACCTATAAACTACCTCTTCTTCCCTAACTGTGGGTTCATAACCAACAAAGAAACAAATAGAGGAGTCAGACAAATAAAGATAAAAAGTACAGCTAAAACCAGTGGCCAAGAAAGCTTCCTATTATTTCAAATGTAAATTAAACTTAGATTTGTAGATACACCATTTCCTTTTCCCTCACAGGGCCCAGTCTACTCAGATAAATCTACCATACAGACAAATAGAGAATATATATCCTAAGAACTGGGAGTTCCAGAAACAGAACCAGAAGGCACTGAGCAAAAACACACTCAATCCCTTCTCCTCACTTCACCTAATGCTTTCTTGGGAAGGCATTTCAGGGGGTAAAGGAAAAAAGGGGGGGGGCCTACTTCAAAGAGTTACTTACAAGTCATGGTAGAAACATGGGGAGGGAAAAATGTTTCCCCCTTCAACAAACATAATCTCCACAAGTACACAACAGATTCTTCAAAATGTTTTCAAAACTTTCAAATAGCAACACTTCACAAACATAATACATACCTCCTGTTTCACCTCTTATACTAGAAAGAGGTGGATGGAGTGGATGAAGAGATTAATAGACTAGTTTGACCTGAGAAGACCGGGTTAAAAGGAAGAAAATCAAGTTTGCAAACTACCGAAGAGGTCCTCGTGAAAAACCAATATTCTCTGCAGTCTTTGTAGAGTTACGGTAAATTTAGCTGTAAAAGGTAGAACTTTTTGTAAAATTGCAATAGATGAAGGGGCACGTCACCATTTCATCTTCCTTTTCAAAACTCCCTCCCTCACCTAGACTCCTCTCTCACACTCCGCTGCAAAGACTCCCCATCTTGCCCTCAATATGCCTAAGGTCCACTTCTTTCTGGGTCTGACCTCTAAACTTCCATTCCCTTCAGTCCAACTAAATATGAATCAGATTATGTGATTAAAGTGTTTCCCACTAATGGGTAAATGTGCCTTAATCCACAGGGTTCAACTCTACGAATATTACTAAGCTCTACTATGTGTAATGCACTGTGTTTAGTCGAAGTAACAATTCTTAAAAGAAAAACTAGCTAACCACTGGGTTCAATTTTTACAAATATCACTAAGTTGTACTATGTGTAATGCACAACTAGTTAACTCAAATCAAGTTTTTAATGTACAATGTAAAGAGGAGGAACATGACTGCCTGCTTCACATTACACTCCCCCCATCCTATTTCTTTCTTTCCCTATACACCATCTCCTCACCATATCTGCCAGGAACAGAACCCAGGAAACTAATATTGCTTCCAGTAAAAGTCAATGACCAGGAAGACAATGTGCGATGGCAGAGCAACCAATAAACATTCAAAACTACAGAGGAGTTACAGAATTTAATTTCACGTATTAATTGCAAGTACAGTAAAGGGCCTTTCGGTGAATCAATTTCCTTACAAGTTACCTGTAAATTAGCTTTGCTCAGAACCCTTAGTTATTGAACCATAAATACTGAGAAATTTCTTCTTTGGTTGTTTCCATAGATAAAACGTTAAAAAAGTACCAATTCCATTTGCTGTACTAGACTTCAAGGCTATTAAATTTGGCTATTAAACGTATCTACTATTTTGAATTTAACATTTTTCTCAAATTCTCGTAGGTCTGAAATTCCAAACTAACTGATATATTTGCTTTAAATCTTATTTTTTCCAGTTGTTAAATGTATTCATTCTGACCTATAACAAAGGTCCACAACTGGAAAGCAGGATACAACTACTGACAAGCTTGGGTTTGGTTGGGCCACATTATTTTTAATTGTTTTAAGTAGTTGAAAAATATTTTTAACAATCAAGAGACTGCAAGTAAGAATCTAGATTTCCTGTGTTCTATTAAGAAGGCTGAAAATTGGGCCCACATTCATGTATGGCACTAATCAGGTGGACCTGATAACTGGATGTCTAAGATGAGGCATAAGCTTTCATCTTAGATGAGACATAAGCTCTCATCTTAGATGAGATGAGATGAGTGCAGTTCACTCATTCTCATCTGCCTAGTACCTAAAGGCATGTGAGTTTGCTATTCTTAACATATTCCTATGAAAGGTGCATATTTTCCAGCTCACTCTCACACTTCAACAAGTCACCTAAACATAAAAAACCACAAAGCAGATCTTGCTGGTTTGCAACTTAATAGTTAATAAAAGTTTTTCACAGGGCTTAGAAGAAAGGGTAAGAAAGATCAAAATTCAGACTGGTAAAGGGTGACATAAAGGTAAAAAGCCCATCTGAAAGCCTTTCTGGGAGGAAAATAAAAAGGTGAAAGAACTCAAAAACACGCAGACACTAAAAACTTTCCTGATTGAGCACTATGTTAACTCCATGATTCCTTACCACATTCCATGCTTCAGATTCTCCCCTTAACTTTCTCTTTATATATAACAATAGCAGATAGGTCATAAACTCTGAGAAATTTGGGGGAAATTTATAAAACACATTTACACCTCCAAAAATAATTCTTATGTACTTTTAAGTCTTAATCACCATCGAATCCTTTCCGAAGTATTTTCTACTGCTTTCCACCTTACATTCAAACGACAACTGCAGCCCTCATTTTCAAGGCTTGGACTTCAGTCCTGGACAGTATCTCCAGCACAGAAACTTTTGGCCCTTAGGGTTGCATTACTCATTATACCTCTTATTCCAATCTCTACAGTCTATTGCATTCAAAATTTATCCTTAAGCCCCTCTCCAAAAATTCTTATTTGTGTGGGGGGAGTGGGGAATGTCTAATTGTCCAAATAAAATCAATATACTGGGCTGCTTCACTGGTATTTAAATAAAAAGCATGAAGACTCTTAAAGATTAAGAAATTTTAAAGTAATTTTTATATGCTAAAGTGCCCAAAGAGACAAGTGAGGCTCTAGCTTTAGCAAGTGCGGACTTTTCATCATGGACTCTAAATACTGACCATTCTAGGTACGAAACCTAGGAGACCCAGAGATGGTCTCCTTGAACCCACACTAACAAATTACCGAATGATGTCTCCTCTCCCTACACCCCAATTAATGAGGTAAAAGAGTGTTAGGGGACTTGCATCTGAACAAGAAAAAAATAGGCAGCTTTTCTGTGCAGGGTTTGGGAAAACAAAGCTTTACCATACGTGATACTGTTACCGCATAAAACCACGCAGCACATTACTGGAGTCTCACTCCTCTTCACCCAAAGGAAGACTACCTACTACACTATCCCCTATTGTGATGCGCCCTCCTGAGGGTGTCGCTACGATAGCCCAGCGGTGACAGAAAAAGGGGCGGGGCATGGGGTAGCTCAACCCTGGGAAGGAGGGTATCGCCTTCATCCCCGCAGAAAGGCCTCGGGACTCCCAACCCAAAAACAGCACCCCAAAAACCCAAGTCCCATTCTTGCCTCTCCGAATCGAGTGCCAGCTGCCGGAGCCCAGAACCCCACCCACGGTCTCCTAGCAGGGTCTGGGACGCCCAGACCACCGCCACAGCAGCCGGGCGCTCAAGCCCAGATTCGCCCTCCGCCCCCTTCCTCCTTCGCCCAGCCAAGCCGAGCCTCCGGCGCCGCCCCCACCGAGTTCCCCAGCTGAGTCCAGTCACCCTCGAACCTGCAGTCCCTCTTGAGTGTCCACGGAGGGTCTAGGCAAACGCGGGGGCCAGGGACACCTCCGCTTCCTCCTCAACTGGATCCCTCCGGAGGTGCCTGTGGCGGCGGCCACTCAGGCGGCTGCGGCCAGCTGAGCCGCCCCGGCAGGTTACAGGCCGGCTCTTAAGCCCCTTCTCGCGAGAGCCCGGGGTCTGAAGAGGCGAGGCTAGTCGTGTTATCGCGAGAATGGCGGCTCTACGCCCGGGAGTGGGCGGGGCGCCGAGGGTGTGGGCAATTGAGGGAGCTGCAGCTTGGAGTGAGCTTTGTGCTTTGGGGGGGTCGCAGATCGCTGGGCACCTATCTTCACGGACGTTAGCCTGGGGTTAGAAAGAGAGCCTCAAATCGGAGTGGCTGCGAGCAGAGTTACCCCCAAACCTTTGAGTCCCACGTTTTTCCTTCGACTTGCTGTCACCGTTAGAAAAAAACGGACAGCGTCTCCAACCCGGAGTTCGAGAAATAGCTCTGGGACCCGGAGTGCTCAGGAAAAACGTTTCCCTCAATTGAGCAAACTCCGAAAGCGCCACAGCGCTCCGAAAGCGCCATAGCGGGCTCAGCTGGCGGGTATTAACCCACCTGGATCTTTGAAAGGCGGTCGTGCGGAGGCCCGGTGTCCGCGGCTGTTTGTGTTTAAGAGCTGGCTTGGCGGGAACCGGGCTGCCAGCAGAAGCTCCTGCAGTTGGGCCCCCCAGCCAACGTCGAGAGGAACCTGGATCGCAAAATTTGCTCCTGTGGGCAGGAGGTCGCCAATTAACAGAGTTTCAGTCATCTAACTTCACTGAGCCTACCATGTCAAACGCTGGAAGAGCCACACGGCGGGGGCGGGGTGGGGGTAGGACGGGAAATAAAAGAGGCGGTCTCCGCTCCCCAAGCTCCCACCGTGTTGGCGAGAGGAGCCCGAAAATGTAAACCCACTATACTGTGATGAAAACTGGGTTGCTCGCAGTGAGCTGCGGGAGCAGAGAAGCTCTCCCTGCCACGTCGAGGAAACCCTCCACCAGGGAGAATAAGAGTTCCCCAGTTTTGGGAAGAGTAGGAGGGGCGTTGCAAGCAGAGGACGCAAAAGAGGAAGAGGACGGGTTTGAGTAATTTGGTTTGAAAACATCTTGCGGAAAGAACTTTGTCGAAAAACTTGTAATCGTTTATTTCGGAAGAGAAAAAATTCCCAGTCTCCCACCCGTGAAGTGTTTTCCAAACCCAGGTTTATGCTAAGGAGATGAGTTTTGCTGCACAATACAGGATAGTGACTATCCTCATCTAAGTACACTCACGTATCAGACACGCAAGGGAAACAGGTTATTATCATAGTATGCCAAATTATTATTGCCAACATTCTGCTAAATTGGAAACTCCCAGTAATCTTTGAGGATTTCTAAGAAGAGAGATCTAACAGAACTTTTGTAATACAAGGACTCACAGGGAGAAACTTCAGAAAAGTGCTCAGGCAACAAAACAACGGAAATTTCACCAGTCTGGGTTTATGGTCAAAATTTTCTTCTGTAAACTAAAATCAAAGGAGGTAATTCGATAGTTCAAGTTAGGTTTAGAGAGGTCTGTCAAACAGGAATCATTTCCCTATATTAAAATAGAAGCTATAATTACCTAAAGAAACACACTGGTATTCATAGAGTTCCCACCAATCTCCCTTTTATTTTCATATTATATATATTTATATATACAGTAGTTTCATTTGGTTCACTCTATTGTCACTACAAATAAGCCCAACACTTAATAGGAAAACAAAAAGTAGTCCTAACCTTGCTGTGGGCCAATCAGGTGCTCTGCTTAGCATAATTCACAAGTTCTAGTCCAAGTTCCAGAAAATCTCCAGGAAACACCGGAAGAATTGTGTCAGCAAAGATTTTATATGTGCTGTCGAAGCGAGCACATCAGCAAAGATTTTAGATGAAATATGGAAACTTCGTTCCATACTGGAATCAAAACATTTACTTGCTTTGAGAGGCCTATAGTTCATTACATTCTGTTATTCGAAGGAAGGAGGGTAAGAAGCAAGGAAGTCTAAAAATCTAATAAAGCTATCACTATCATTTGCTTAAAAAAAGTTAAACTATCAAATATTACTTTGGGGAGCATTGGTAGCTTCTATATGTCTAACAGGTAATGCCATTAATTCAGATCATCCAGATCATCACAAACTGCCTAATCATTTGTTAATGTTAGCTGAGTGAATGAGGTTAGGTTCAAACCCCTGGTGAAAGTCTACAATATCAATCACAATACACACCAAAAAAATTACAAATAAAGAGAAGTTTTATTTTTTTTTTAAGATTTTATTTATTTGAGAGGAGAAAGAGAGGGAGTGGGAGGGGGCTGGGGGGGGTGGGCAGGGAGGATTAGGGGAGGTGTGGCAAAGGGTGAAGGACCAGCCGGAAGCTCCCTGCAGTCAGGGAGCAGGGAGCACAATGCAGGGCTTCATCCCAGGACCCTGAGATCATGACCTGAGCCAAAGGCAGCCACTTAACTGACTGAGCCACCCAGGTATCCCTAAAGAGGATATATATGGAAGCAATGAACAAATAAGTTCCTTTGGTTGTCTGTATTATTGCACCTTGTAACATGCTAAAACAAGATTGTTTCACAGCAGAGAAGTAGACTTCTAGTTGAATACTTGCTCAAAAAATTGATGAAAAGCCACAGACCCAAAATCCTATTTAACTTTAAAGCCTAGGATTTCTTTGTACTGTAAGGTTTGAACACAGTCACCTAATGGCAGGAACAGAAAAATCACATTAACACAAAGAAAGCCCTATCCCTATGCAGCAAACATATTTATAGATTAAGACCATATGTAAAACTACTAGGGTAGGCATGGGCATTATTAATATGCAGGTTCTACTGACTTTAATGAGATTTGTAAGTAACAAAGGGAAAGCAATCCAAGTCATAAGGAGATAGAGATAATGTGCTGTGGGAAGTCAAAGATAGGAAAGATTACTTCTAACTGAAGAGATGAAGAAGGTGCAGGAAAGGGGGAGGATGGATGTTTGATCTGGAGCCTTGAAGAATAGATAGGATCCATGCATGAAGAGATAGTAAGAAAGGACTTTTTTTTTTTAAAGTAAACTCATTGCCCAACGTGGGGCTCAAATTCATAACCCAAAAATTGAGTCACATATTCTACCAACTGAGCCAGCCAGGTGCCCCAAGAAAAGACATTCTTATGAAGTGATCAGCAAAGGCATATAAATGGCTAAGCAGTGTATCTTGTAGGGACAACAATGAGCCATTCAAAAGAATGAATAGGAAGTTTGTTTTCTGGTTTTTGTTTGTTTTTTAACACCAAGGAAATGTTTTAATTTGACTACAGAAACAATA
>CM052815.1:36996910-37034119 GCA_028533885.1 Nasua narica | reverse complement strand
CTTGGCCTGCTTATCCTCCCTAAAACATGGTGTCTGCTCCTCTGGAGCTGATGAGCTCCTGAACCTGGAACCCCTTCTATGCCCTCCGGCAGCACTTACTCTCTTCTGCCTCCCCATCCCCTAATCTTGTTTCTGGACTACCCTGGGTGTGACCTGCATTGCTAGCCTTTAGACTGTCCTCTGCCCCAGGCACCATGGCTTCTCCCTTCACTATCAAGTCAAGGATCGAGAAGAGCACCCTTTAGACCTAACACCACCCACTCCAGATTTCCCCACTGTCTCAGGTGAAAATTGACCATGGGGAGGATCCAGGAGGATCTAAATAAGGCTGTTTGTTGGTTTCATTAAGGTAGACATGTCTTTTAAATTATCAGCAGTAAACATGAAACTTTTATTCTATCAAGGTTTACTGAAGGTCAGATAACCTCGTGTCATGTCTGTTGCAAGTTGTTAGCAAAAGATGGTTATAATGATGGTTAATTGTCTTGAAGTTTTCTTGAGTAATTAAGATAGCTTTCAAAGTCTCTGAGAAACCAAATACTTCAAGTTTTGCTTGAATAATAATTGGAACTACAGTCGTTGGATATCTAGGTCTTTTCCAAATAGGATAGAGTGCTCAGTCATTAATGACTAAACATAGGTTTGTGCTTTTGACCTCTTAATGCAAAGAAACTAAGGATATTTAAATCTGTTGGTAAACATGTTTTGTGCTTAACTGATTCACAAATCTGCCACCTAAAGAATTCTGGCATAACAGTTCACGATTGGTTACTACTTAGTCTACACTGGAGATAAGGTTTCCAAGAGTGCAAAATTCTGCTAAATGTAATTAACACTGATGGAAATAAGGGAAATAACTCTATATGTGAAAGAGTAGAAGATATGTAAGAAAGATAAGAAATGGGAATGCATTTTACTAAAGGTGAAAGAAGGTAATTTTGTTTTATTTATTTATTTTTTATTTTATTTATTTATTTTTTTTTTGTAATTTTGTTTTAAATGAGATGGTTGATTGGAAAAAAATGGCTGGGAACAAAAGGAAAGTTATAAAAGGTTTATGAAGGGAAATCTTCGGAAACGAATTTTAGGTGCGGTCAGAATGGACTAAGGTTGAAATGAATGAATTTGAAACACAGAGGTATAAGATTGTAAGTCGGTTTTCTCTCTGTTCAAAAAGACAAAGTATTCTCCAATTATTGGTCTGCTCTTGATAAGAAAATGCAAATAGTTGTTTCTCTCCACCTGCCTAGAAAAACCAGTTTCTAAGTCTTGCCTTTATTGTGTCTTTAATATCCCTGATCCTATGGAGGCATTTAAAACTTTCTAAGGTTTTAACAAACTTCCCCAAGATTTAGATCATGAACAAGTCTTGTGGACTAATTAGGCTTGCTTGCTTGGTATGTTACCTTCTGGTTCTGGCAATGTATCATAGAATAACTGAGTTTCCTGGACTATAGTATCATAGTGAACATTAAGATTTCTATGATTTACAGAAACATGATAAAATAATCAGTTGTGAACAAATCGAAACATTCAACTTTTCTCTCTACCTGAACCCTAAAATTTAAAAGGTCTCAGTAAGTATTCTTCCTTCCATGGCAATTCTAGTCATTTGCATAAGTTCAGTAAAAAAAAATCTGCTCTCCTTGTAACAGGACACCATTGGAAACATTGGTTATTTTACCAAGGCTTTGACTGGAATGTCATATTTGAGAAAAACATGGATAGACTCAGATATGACCAGACAGCTTTAAGGAGCTAAGGTTGACTTATGAAACCTGGAGCCATAAAGCCTTTGGAACTGTGGCCTCTTACCTTGCTTACAGAGTTCTGGCAGCCTCATCAGGTGAGTAAAGAATGTCACTCCCTGGCAGGCGCAGGAAACTCAGGATACTTTGGGGACTTCAGGAAGAGGAATTCGCCCAAATCTACAGGTATTGCAGGCATGTCTGATGGCAAGTACTTGGCTTGGCTTCTGGCCTGGAAAGGCTACTGAAAGTTCAACCTAGAGATTCCTTATAAAGTTCCAGCAAAGCAGATTCTAAAAGATCTGTATAATCACCTACTGTTCTTGCTGAGCTTATGTAAATAACTAGGTCCGGTTTGTTAAAACTGGACTTGTTTCTGTATAAATTAGTCCTGATTTGGCTCTATACAGAAATGCGGGTTATTTTAGCGAGAAAAATTATGTTTCAATAACACCCCTTTGTGGATGTTAAATTCTAGATCCGATTGTCTGTAAATGTTTGTTGTTTACTTAAGTAAGACAACTTGAAGGAAAATTCAGAGGAACTACCACAGTAACTCATATATAGACAATCTTCTTGCTTGTTATTTTGTGAGAGTAATAACAGAACCCCATGGGCACAAATCTCCAGCCTGGCGGCAGTAGCCCTCTAGAATCGCTGAGCCCTGGACCGCCTCACTGCTGAAAAGAGAGGAACCTGTTTCTTCTTACAGGAAGAATGCTGCTACTATATCAACCAGTCTGGGATTGTCCCTTCTGAGGTCCATGAAGAAGAACTCACATCTTGGGGTTTTAACCCAAGTCATGGACATCTTGGCTATTATCTCTGGCAGGCCCCCACCGGAACCTGGTTTGCTTGCAGTCCTCATGGACTTTGTTCCGGAATGGAAGAGCCAGCCTGACAAGGACAATCCCCTAAAGCTAAGGTTGCGTCGCTCTCACTTACCCCGATACCCACGTCCCATGATTGGGCCATAAGTTACAAGATAAGGGGGGAATGAAGGAGCAGAGCAGGGCTGGCTCCTTTTGCTTACACCCGCCTTCTTGTGTGTGGCCCCCTCAGAACCTGCCTCTGGGAGGGTCTGAGTGTGGCTCAGCCCTCCCTTGAGCTAATTGGCCCAGACTGCCTGTGGGTTGGTTTGGGTTAGCCAATAGGAATGCGGAACCCCTGACTGGGAAAGAATATAAATCCCGCCTTTTCTCCCACCAAACTTGCACACCAATTCTGGCCAGGGTGATAGGCTAGTTCAAACAGTTACTAAGCAACTTTCTGTGTGTTACAAACTCATTGGCCACTGGCCCCTCTAAAACTGTTGCGCTTTTTGAAACTCGCTCTCTTTCTCTACACCACGCTGCTGCGTCGGTGGTTGTGGGAGACAGAGCTCAGGCTAGCTTGAATAAAGGGCTCTTTTGCTTTTGCAAAAAAAAAAAAAAAAAATACAAATAATTATAAGAACATATTATGAGCAACTGTATGCCAACAAATTAGATAATCTGGAAGATATGGATGCATTCCTAAAGATGTATAAACTACCAAAACTGAACCAGGAAGAAATATAAAACCTGAGCAAACTCATAGCCAGCAAGGAAATTGAAGCAGTAATTGCAAATTTCCCAACAAACAAGAGCCCAGGACCAGTGACTTCCCAGGGGAATTCTACCAAACATTTAAAGAATAATTAATACCTATTCTTCTGAAGCTGTTTCAAAAAATTTAAATGGAAAAAAAAAAAAAACTTCCGAACTCTTCATATAAGGTCAGCATTACCTTGATCCAAAAATGAGACAAAGACACCACCAAAAAGGAGAATTATAGACCATATCCCTGATGAACATGGATGCAAAAATTCTCACCAAAATACTAGCCAATAGGATTCAACAGTACATTAAAAGGATTATTCACCATGACCAAGTGGGATTTATTCCTAGGCCACAAGGGAAGTTCAACACCCACAAATCAATTGGTGTGATATACTACATAAGTAAACGAAAGGACAAGAACTATATGATCCTCTCAATAGATGCTGAAAAGCATTTGACAAAGTATAGCATCCTTTCTTGATTAAAACTCTTCACAGTGTAAGGATAGAGGGAACATACATCAATATTATAAAAACCATCTATGAAAAGTCCACAGCGAATATCATTCTCAATGAAAAACTGAACACAGTTCCTGAACACAGGAACACAGCAGAGATGTCCACTATCACCACTGTTGTTCAACATAGTTCTAGAAGTCCTAGCCTCAGTAATCAGACAACAAAAAGAAATATAAGGCATCCAAATTGGCAAAGAAGTCAAATTCTCACTCTTTGCAGATGACATGAAACTTTATTTGGAAAACCCAAAAGACTCCACCCCAAAATTGCCAGAACTCATAAAAGAATTCAGCAGAGTGGCAGGATATAAAATCAATGCACAGAAATCAGTTGTATGTCTATACACCAGCGAGACAGAAAAAAGGGAAATTAAGGACTCTATCCCATTTACAATTGTACCCCAAACCACAAGATATCTAGGAATAAACCTAACCAAAGAGGCAAAGGATCTGTACTCAGAAAACTACAGAATACTCATGAAAGAAATCGAGGAAGAGACAAAGAAATGGAAAAATGTTCCATGCTCGTGCACTGGAAGAGCAAATATTATTAAAATGTCTATGCTACCTTGAGCAATCCACACATTCAATTCAATCTCTATCAAAATACCATCAACTTATTTCACAGAGCTGTAACAAATAATCCTAAGGTTTGTATGAAACCAGAAAAGACTCGAAAATCCAAAGGAATGTTGAAAGATAAAACGAGGGGAGCCTGGGTGGCTCAGTGGGTTAAAGCCTCTGCCTTCAGCTCAGTTCATGATCTCAGGATCCTGGGATTGAGCCCCGCATCAGGCTCTTTGCTCAGCGGGGAGCCTGCTTCCCCCACCCCCCTGCCTGCCTCTATGCCTGCTTGTGATCTCTCTCTCTCTCTCTGTCAAATAAATAAATAAATAAATAAATAAATAAATAAATAAATAAACTTGAAAGAAAGAAAGAAAGAAAGAAAGAAAGAAAGAAAGAAAGAAAGAAAAAGAAAAAACCAAAACTGGTGGCATCACAATTCTGGATTTCAAGCTCTATTACAAAGTGGTAATCATCAAGACAGTATGGTACTGGCACAAAACTAGACAGATAGATCAGTGGAACAGAATAGAGAACTCAGAAATGGACCCTCAACTCTATGGTCAACTAATCGTCAACAAATCAGGAAAGAACATCCAATGGAAAAAAGTCTCTTCAACAAATGGAGTTGGGAAAATTGGACAGCCACATGCAAAAGAATGAAACTGGACCATTTCCTTACACCACACACAAAAATAGACTCAAAATGAATCAAAGACCTCAGTGTGAGACAGGAATCCATTAATATCCTAGAGGAGAACACAGGCAGCAACTTCTTCGACCTCGGCCACAGCAACTTCTTGCTAGACACATCTGCAAAGACAAGGGAAACAAAAGCATAAATGAACTTTATTGGTACTTAAAGTTATTGGTACTTCACCCAGATAAAAAACTTTTGCACAGCAAAGGAAATAGTTGACAAAACCAAAAGACAATTGACAGAATGGGAGAAGATATTTGCAAATGTTTTATCAGATGAAGGGATATTGTCCAAAATCTATAAAGAACTTATTAGACTCAACACCCAAAGAACAAATAATCCAATCAAGAAATAAGCAGAAACATGAACAGACATTTCTGCAAGGAAGAAATCCAAATGGCCAACAGACACATGAAAAGGTGCTCTACATCACTCAGCATCAGGGAAATACAAATCAAAACCACAAGGAGATACCACATCATATCAGTCAGAATGACTAAAATTAACAAGTCAGGAAATGACAGATATTGGCGAGGATGCAGAGAAAGGAGAACCCTCCCACACTGTTGGTAGGAATGTTGGTGCAGCCACTCTGGAAAACAGTATGGATGTTCCTCAAAAGGTTGAAAATAGAGCTACTCTACAACCCAGAAATTGCACTTCTAGGTATTTACCCCAAAGATACAAATGTTGTGATTTGAAGGGGCACCTGCACCCCAGTGTTTATAGTGGCAATGTCCACAATAGCTAAACTATGGAAAGAGCCCAGATGTCCATCAACAGATGAATGGATAAAGAAATGTATAAATACAATGAAATATTACACAGCCATCAAAAATGAAATCTTGTCATTTGCAATGATGTGGCTGGAACTAGAGGGTATTATGCTAAGCAAAATAAGTCAATCAGAGAAAGATAACTATCATATGATCTCTGTGATATGAGGAATTTGAGCAAAATATTTTCACGAGAAGTCTAAAATCCAGTTAAGAAGTTGCAATACCTCATAGAAGCACAACACTGAGAACAGCCACATTGAAATGGGGGCCATGAAAAACTCAGAAAAGAATCAACATGTTCCATCATCATGCCCCATGTTCCAAGATGCCTGTTTGACATTTTGCAAACAGCACTTCTGCTTCACCTGCTTCAAGAATTTGGAGAGGGAGGATCAGGAGAGTCTTTCCACTTGTCCCCAATGTCTTGACATCTCTTGGATCCAGAGAATCCAGACTAACATGGCCCTAAGGAAATGGGTGGGTGAAATCAAAGTGATGATGTCTTTGATAAGCAAGTAGTGCTGGATGGTGAGATTCTCTGTGAATATGATTATGGATCTAGCCACAGATAATGACTTGCTCATTTTCTTTTAATGACCTGCAGAGCATGGAAGGTGGGTAGACCCAGGTGAGCCCACCAGACTGCCAAAACATTCAACTCTCTTTTTTATGTCCTGGGGTCCTCTTGCTTCATTTCTGGCTGCCACTACCAGGGGTTAGAAGTTGGAGAAACACTGGAATGGGCTGTGGATGTTTGCAGGGAATCTGCTTATCATGAAGGATCTTTCCTGGTATCCTCAGAACTGGGGTTCTTCTAGGTTGCAAGCTTCAAGCAGGGACATGAAGTCACTGCCAACACAGACACCAAGACTGTTCTCCACAAGATCCCAAACTTGCAGAGGTGGGGATTTTCCTGGACTGTAACCTGAAAGCCATTTCGTTTTTCAACACCACTTATGGTTTCCATGTGCACACCTTCATAAATATATCTTCCTCAGAACCTCTTCATCCACTTTTCTGTCCTAGGATCCTAAGAGACTCTGAGACTGTACAACCCATGAATATCTGTGCCGAGGAAGCTACAGATGTTGCAATTTGGCCATAGTTCTCTCAAGGAGACGTGATCTTTGTCCAAAAAGAAGAGCATATAGAAAGAAACTGATAAATCATACACTCCTGAACTCTTTTGATAGTACCAGGAGTTTAAATGGTGAGAAACTATCCAATTTGTTTTACCAAAAAGGAAGCTTTAGGATAAGAATTGCAAAAATTAATCATTGATTTTAAAACCCGACTA
This sequence comes from Nasua narica, assembly GCA_028533885.1. Lineage (NCBI taxonomy): Eukaryota > Metazoa > Chordata > Mammalia > Carnivora > Procyonidae > Nasua > Nasua narica. The sequence continues at coordinate 37,026,934 of CM052815.1, read as the reverse complement.
TTCTAAATATTGGGCTTTGCTTGGGATGAAGTTGAACTAGACTCAACAGGGCCAGTTTAAGGGCAGGTTGGTTCTTCTTCCAGCATGTCCTTGGAGGGGCCACCTCCATGAACTGCTGCTTCAAAATGGAACCAAAATCTTGTTTCTGTCAAGTTCCGTATAGTCTGGGTTGATACTCACAGGCCCAATCCCTGAAGACTTAGGAAGAAAGGTTTCTTGTGTATGGGCCACATGGGGAGGAGAATGACAGGGCTAGAGACATTTAAAGGGACACAATATCCAAGGATTAAATTAAGCAATGGGAGAAAGTCATGGAAGAGTTACTTGTGGGCCCCCATCTGAGACTGGCCTTCTAGGGACTAAAAGTTAATTCAAAGAGCATGGTAAAGCAATTTTTCACTCCCCAAAAGTAATAAATAAACCTATGTTTGCATGGTAAATTAAGATATGATATTTAAAATTATCTACAAAGCTATGGGGAAATAAAAAATCATTTGATAGGGATGCCTGGTTGGCTCAGTCAGTTAAGCATCTGTCTTCAACTTGTGTCCCAGGGTCCTGGGATTGAGCCTGGCACCAGGTTCCCTGTTTAGGGAGGGACTGCTTCTCCTTCTCCCTCTGCCCCTCCACCCACTTTTGCTCTCTTTCTCTCAAATAAATAAATAAAATCATTAAAAAATTATTTGAAGATAGTATTTGGAGCACTGTCCATATTTAAAAATAATGAAGTTCCAACATAACATTTTGTCATACACAAAATTAGACTCCAGGACAATAAATACTTAAAAGTGAAAGGTAAAACTCTAAAGCAGATATAAGAGATGACTTTGTGACCTAGGATTGCGGAAAGACTTCTTCAATAAGACTCTAAAACACAAACAGTAAGGTGAAAATTGATTTATTTGTGTTCATCAAAATTAAGCATAGAGTTAGTAAATACATGATACCCTGGGACAAAATATCTCTAACATTGAAAAGCAACAAGGAATTTGTATTAGAATATGCAAAAAACTCAAAATTACCCGGGCCAGAAAACGAATTAAAAATTGGCAAAGGATAGTAAAACAAAAAAAGTTCACAGACAGGGAGGCCCAAGTGGCCAAAATATAGAAAGAAGTTCAATTTTACTAGTAATCAGAGGTAGGCAAATTAAAACAGTAAGTTACCTCTTACCATCAATGTGACAAATCTTTTTATAAATGTATATACTTCTAATTGCAGGTGGAAACAGGCAGAAATGCCTTATTCTTCTAGTGGTAATAGAAACTGTACATGTGATTCACAAGCAGTCTTGAGAAGCTTGTTTATGTATCAGGATTCCACCCCTGGGTAAATATCCCACAGAAATTCTCACCCAGTTCCATCAGGGAACAAATTCAAGAATATTCATTGAGGGGGTGCCTGGGTACCTCATTGTTGGTTGGTTGGTTGGTACCAGTTGGTTAAGTGACTGACTCTTGATCTCAGCTCAGGTCTTGATTGAAGGGTTGTGAGTTTGAGCCCTACACTGGGCTCCACGCTGGGCATGGAGAAGAAAGAAAGAAAGAAAAAAAAGGAAAAAAAAGGAAGAAAGGAAAGAGAGAGAGAGAGAAAGGAAGGAAGGAAGGAAGGAAGGAAGGAAGGAAGGAAGGAAGGAAGGAAGGAAGGGAGGGAGGAAAGAAAGAAAGAAAGAAAGAAAAAGTTCACAGACAGGGAACTTTCAGAAAGAAAGAAAGAAAAGAGAGAGAGAGAGAAAAAGGAAAGAGAAAGAAAGAAAGAAAGAAAAGAGAGAGAAAGGAAAGAGAAAGAAAGAAAGAAAGAAAGAAAGAAAGAAAGAAAGAAAGAAAGAAAGGAGAAAGAAAGAAAAGAGAGGAAGGAAGGAAGGAGGGAAGGAAGGAAGGAAGAATATTCTTTGAGGCTTGACACTACCAAGGACCTGGAGACGCTGTCCACACCACCTTTTAGTGCTTATTTTTGTATTAGATGGTAGGCTGGAAAGCTAAAAACTACATTCCCTAGATACTTCCGCAGCTAAGGTTCCGGAAGAGATTTAGGTTCAGCCATTCATATGCACTCCTGTGAGACTGGGCAGGCCTAAGTAAGGTGATTCTGTTTCTTCTTTCTTTCTGCTGGCAAGTACTGTTGTGGAGGGATTTGATTTTGTTGTGCTAGTGCTAGCAGATTCCAGCAACAAGGTGCACTAGATATCAAGAAGCAAAGTGCTTGACATCTGTGTTTTTGCAGGGATTGGTCATAGCAGGTACAGTTTGTTTCTGGAACAGCAGTAGGAAGCAGCTGCCTCCTGATTAGGGCAGTCTGAGGATAGTATCAGTCGACTGTCGACATTAGAAGAGAACAACTTTCTTGATGACTTTGTGAGTTTCCCCCAAGCTTAACAAAGAGTCTATTTTCATCAGCATTCTCAATGATTTTGTAATGAATCCCCTTCTATTTAAACTAACTGAAGTAGATTTTGTTCTCTGCATTTAAACCAAGCCTGATTGGTTCCACCAGGATGCCTGACATTTTTTAATAGTCTTCTACATTTTGCAAAATTTGCTTATCACTTCCGTCCCATCTCAATTATTCCCTACATTAAGAAGATCTGTTCCCTTCTCGGTGTATCATTGTGTTTTGCATTTCACATGTAATACCGTGAGTACTTGCTTAGATCTCTGTCTTCCTCATTCAAACATGAATTCTTTGAGGCCAGGATGGGATCTTAGTCCTCAGTGACACAAGGCATATTTTATTTTTTGAACTTTTAAAAGCATATTTATTTATTTCTATTAGTAATCTGTATACCCAGTGTGGTGCTCAAACTCATAGCCCCGAGATCAAGAGTCCCATGCTCTACTGACTGAGACAGCCATGGGCCCACACAAGGCACATTTTCATTGCACATGTAGACATTGAATTGGACAGCACAGAATACAGAACATTCCCAACATCACAGAAAATTCTGTTGGACAGCATTGATCTAAATAGAACAGGGCTCTGTGTTATACACTTCTGGAATATCTTGTACTTTTCTTTCATGGTGCTTATCAAAACTAACAATGAATTAATGTCTGTCTTTCCTACTAAATTGTAGGCCCCATTAAGATAGGAATTGTGTCCGTTTTGCTTACCAGTGTATGTCCAGTGTCTCATGCAGTACATGACAAATAACGGACACTAAATCGATATTTGGCAAATGACAAGTGAATGAAATTATATTCTAATAAATACAAAAATTCTGTTCTCTGCAATTTGGGATCTAGACTAGTGTATAGACAAATGCTTTTTCAAGTTTCAGACCACTTTCTGCCTTTCCTTGCTGAACATTTCCTTTCCTGAAATGAAGAAGACAAGAGTATCCAGCTAGTGGGGATTTGGGGACCTAGTACTTTGGTAATATTAGAAGGATGAGGTTCAAAATATGGGACTGTGAGACACATGATTAAAAAAACATCTTGTGTTATTCTGCCTACCCAAGATCAATTTAAACATTTTGGTATTACTCATAACCCCAGAGAGCATTCTTATAACAAGTGAGAAATACTCAACCTCATTTATTTAAAATTATGATCATTAAATTTTTATTTTGCATCATAAGATGGGAGAGAGGTTAAAAAGTGCAATTTTATTCTTTTATAAATTATGCAAAAACATACTTTAAAAAGAATAAACAATAGAAATAGAATAATTAAGAGAGCTCTTAAATGAATTAAAGTAGAATCGAAATAATCAATTAAAATTTCAGCTATCATGGCTAGCAATGGATTAGATGTAAAATCTGATGTTTATTAATCTCAAGAGCTTGAACATGTTAGCAGCATGTAATATGGTTGCCCCACGCTGTTTATAGCAGCGCTCTGGTGTATCTGTGGTCACTGGGATTTCGCTTTAGTTAATACATCCACATCCGCTTTGTCTGCTTCTCCGAGACTTTTCTGATGGTTCTCAACCAGAACATTGTCTTCCTTTTTCCGGGGCCTTGGGGACCCACCGTCTCTGTGCACTATTGGAGCTCCAAGAGCAACAAAGTTGTGCACATCCTGCAGCTTCTTCCGCAGCCAATCCACCCTCTCCACGGAGCTCAGGTGTTTGCCCAGGTTATGCATGAACTGTATCTCACTCACAGATCTCTTCCTGGAGGGAACGGAAACAGGGAGGACCACGCCATTAGCTCTCCCCTTCCTGATCATAAAGCCAACCTCAGACATCCGATTCCCATGCCCTCACCACGCAGAAGACGTCACCATACTTACTTAACAGGTTTCCCATCCGATTGTGCAAGAAAACAAATCGCAAATATGACAATCATTACTTTAACCATGTCTTTTGCAGACCTCATCTTCACTGAAAGAAAAAGCAAAATGGAATTATTTAAAAATATTTTTAACACGCCAAACTGTACAATTAAATTTAGAGTTAACATTACAACCATACAACTGTGCAGTGTTACAACAACTGATGGAATTGGTTTTCACAAAAGACTTTTAGAATCGGCCTCTTTTATTTTACAAATACAGTAGTATATATTATATATACACGTAGTTTGACTTAGAAATTAGATGAGTTTTATTTTCTTAAGTATCTTTTTGAGGTTTTTGTGCAAGTCTTAATATATGAATTTTAAGCCACATGAGGAATGAAAAATCTTCCTTTTTAGAATTTCCTCCCACATTTTATGTTGGTTATGATTAAGTGCTTATAAGTTGCTTAAAAATGGCGCTCTTGGGGGCACCTGGGTGGCTCAGTGGGTTAAAGCCTCTGCCTTCGGCTCAGGTCATGATCTCAGGGTCCTGGGATCGAGCCCCGCATTGGGTTCTTTGCTCAGCGGGGAGCCTGCTTCCCCCTCTCTCTCTCTGCTTGCCTCTCTGCCTGCTTATGATCTCTCTCTCTCTGTGTCAAATAAATAAATAAAATCTTAAAAAAAAAAAAAGAAAATGTTACTCTTTCTCTCTCTCTCACTTTTTAAAAAGATTTTATTTATTTATTTGATAGAGAGTACAAGTGGGCAGAGGGGGAGGGAGAAGCAAACTCCCCACTGGGCAGGGAGCCCGATCAGGGCTTGGTCCCAGGACCCTGGGAGCGGAAGCCAGGTGCTTAAGCGACTGAGCCACCCAGATGCCCTGAAAATGGCTAATTCTCTTGACCAGGTAAATGGCTAACACTGTTTATTTACTTAGCAAATTTCTTTTTTCATAAGTCAACTTCATTTCGGGCACTGAAATAATAACCATAAAATACCAACTTAATAGGCTCTGATTTTGAGATTTCTAATGAATTAATGCACACTCCTATCATTAAAAAGAATGTGTCGATGTATTTTAAAATCATCTAATTAATTAGTTGTTTATGGATTTAGAGCCTTGGCTCCATATGGAACGCTTGTCTATCATTTTCAGCTTACTTTATTAACAATCTTGTTAGAGTATAATTTTTAGCACTTTCCTCTTTTGCTCATAAAGCTTTTCATCTCTAAATAGAATAGTCTTACCTTAATCTGCATTTCAGTAATTGCAAAGCCCATTACTACAGAAGTGCTTTTTCTTAACGCTTATTGTTCTCCATTTTAACATACACAGGATGGCTGTGGACTCATATTTTAAAGGGAAATAGCATCATTTAGAAGTCGCATTAAGAAACATTATAATCTACTACATGTATTTTCACTCTGCAATATAAAGCTACTGATGGAGCAACAAATGAAGATTCTTCAGTGCTGGTTTATGCTAGGAAGAGGCACTGTAGCTAGAGGATAAGAGCATTGGTATCTAGCCCTGGCTTTGTCACATTCACCTAGTGACTTAAGACATATCTCCTTGGCTCCTTGTTCTTAACAGAGGGAAGAGCTTCTTATAAGAATGCCATGAAGAAGCAAAAGAGCAGTTGTAAAATACCCTTAAAATTCATGTATAGTTTTTCAGAATAGCAAATCTATGTAAAGGGATTATCCAGCAGTAAAACTGAATTTCTCTAACTATAATGCACAGATCTGAGCTTTGTATGAGTCATAAAACTGTCTAGATAAGGATATTCTGCAGGAAAAATGAATTTTAACACAACTTAATACATTCATATTGGTTATTTAAATCAGAATTACTCATTCCTCACTAGGCTGTTTTATTTAAAAATTTCCGTAAGATATCATTAGAGCATTATCATGCCAAATTTTAATTACTTTTGTGTAATTTCAGATGAATTTAGAAAAAGCAAGGCATCTTGAAAGACTTGAATGGCAAATAATAATTTAAGAGCATTTTAGCAGCATAAATTTTGTACTGTGGCATTATATGTTAAACAGAATTCAAACTGTCTCTTAATTTACCCTGAACAAACAGCATTTTTCTAGAAAATAGTATATTTTATAAAATAGCTCAATTATAAAAATAATCGCAAATGAAATTTAAAAGAGAAACTAAAGATTTCTCACCACACTATGCCTTGTGACAAGATCTTTTAGTTGTATCGGCAGCTGATGCTTTCTTGAAGTTGAATCAACTTGTGAAAGCTGATGAATTGGACTGTAGACCCTCAAGTGTGACTTTTATATGTAGGTCTTCCAATCACCAAAAGAAGCTTTCTTCTTGTCACAGATGATGTCATTCCCAATTCTCTGGATTGTAACTATAGGTTCAAAGTCACACACATACACCCCCATTGGGCGGTGCCCATTCCTGGGGCACCAGGATGTTTTTAACTAATTGCATGTTACAAGGAAAACAACGTGGGCCTGGGCAAAGGGTTTATGCAAAGATTTCTAACAAATATCGAATTATAATTCTGACTGGATTAATGAATTTATATTATAAGAAAGACTGATTTCAAAGATTCATGGTAAAATTATTGTTTGAAAGTAAAATCTGAAAATAAGTGTATTGGTTATAACCACACTATTAGTATAATTGTTGTGAGGACCATAAAGAATCACATTATGTTATTCTTACTTTATAAGCCATTTTCAATCAATCCATTTTATTCCTGGTCATCTTTCAAAAAAATACACGTAGTACTTGAAGAATTAAAAATATTTTCAGAAAAGGCTTTGTATGTAATTAATTTTAAAGCTTTAAACGTGAAATTACTTTAAAATTCATTTAACTTAAATTTCATTTATGCATTTTAATTTGCAAGGAAAACACTTGCTAAGCGCTATCTGCCAAACTTCATATGTATTATCCCATGAAGTCTTCACAGCCATCCTTTAAAGTAAATACTGTTATTAGCCCAACTTTCACATGAGGAAACTAAGGATTGAAAAGTGGAGAAGATCGAATTCAACAAAGGTCTTTATGACTCCAGAGCCATTCTGATTCTTACTATCTCAGTTTCCCCCTAGAAATGGAGCTCTTCTTTGCATTCCAGTCTTTAATTGGTCTAGGCTTTTGCAGGCTCTTTGCCCAGGATTTGGGTTTTGACTCTCAAGTTTCCCTGTCAGTAATTACGGACCTGCTCCAAAATCTAACGGAGGCATGGCAATGCCATCTGTCTGACCTCAAATATTGCTACGGCCAGGTCCCCAGCTCTCAGTTCAAAACCCCTTGAATGCCCTGGGTGTATCCAGGGTTCATTTTGGCGGCTTGCTAAAGTCCCAGCATTAGATTTGTTTTCTTAGCTCTGGTTCTATCCAGGCTGCAGGTTATCCCCTTTCCTGCTAACCATTGCTGAAGTTCAACTCAAGTCCAAGCCAGTCCAAGTTTGGACAGTACCTGTATGGAGTCTAGAATGAGTTATATGTATTAATCCTCTTCGCCGGGCAAACCTCACCTGGAGCGTATGTCCAGACTCCATTTTAGAAGTGCTACAGGCAAACTGCAACATGACGAGAGGATATGGACCAGGTTGCTGAAAAAGTTGGAAGACCTCACCTGTGAGAAGCAGTTGAATGAAACTGGAAAAGTCTGGAAAAGACTTAGGGTGACCATAGATGGCTGCTTTTAATTTTTGATGGCGCTATCACAAGGAAGGAATATTTACTGTGGTTTAGAGAAGGAAGGACTGGGTTTAATGGTTAAAGATTACAAGAAGGCAGATTTGAGGTGAACTTAGACATTTTAATTTTAAAATAAGGGATCAAGGGTCACCTAGGTGGCTCAGTAGGTTAAGCATCTGACTCTTGATATCAGCTCAGGTCTTGATCTGAGAGTCATGAGTTCAAGCCCCAGTTTGAGCTCCATGCTGGGTGTGGAGCCTACTTGAAAAAAAAAATAAAAGAGGGAATCGAGCACCTTCTTAAGTAGTGGGTTCCCCCACACTGCAAGTGTTCAAGTAGAAGCTACATGAGCACTTGTCAGTATAGAGATTCATACATAGCAGAGGGTTGAACTAGGCAACCAAGAGATCCCTTTTGACTGTAAGAAATCTATGATTTTGGTCTTTTTGAAGATTTCTTCTGATGCCAAGTCTACATGTGATTTTTGTGTACCATTTTTTGGTTTTGTACTGTTGAGAGGAAAGAGAATTGAAAATGCAAATGATTTTATAAATACATTTTCATTGTTATTATAATGCCATGTTTTAACATCTTAATTTGTAAATTTTCCCCACTTCTTTGGGTAAGTTTGACATAATTGATAGCCTTCCAGGAGTAATGCAATTAGTACTTTTACTGTGTTCCTCCCACTGCAAATAAATAAGAATAAATTGTCCTATTAAAGACAACCATAGTATTATTAAACTCATTTTTCAGACAAATAAAGCAATTTAAACAGTGTTCACTTGTTCAAAAAATGCATTGAGTATCTACTATCAGCTAAGGGCTATATTAAGCACTAGATGATTGAGACATGATCTCGGCTCTCAAGTTTAACACATAATTACAATATAATGAGATAGGTATTATAATAGAGATATGAAGAAAGGCATATACAAGCACAGATGAGGTGATTAGGAAGTGACTAAATTTCCAGAGTTGTTGGAAGCTATTTTACTGAGAAGCTGAAATGTTCCCCAGGATGATTGAGTTTTCCACTGGAGGTGAAAAAGAACAGAGGGAACAGCATGCACAGAGGCATGGAGGCAATGAAGACTGAATATATGCTAGTAGAAAAAGAGGGGAGTTGAGGGAAGACCCTATAGACGGTCCTTGGGTACAAGGGTACAAGCTGCGGAAGGCATTCGCATTTATGATGACAAGTTTTATCTTGTAGTCTTTTCTAAATTCATGCCTGTTAGTAATATTTTTGTGTCTCTCAGATTTTTTTAAAGGACTTTCTGACCTTCCCACCAAGAAGAGATACTGCTGCCCAGACTTGGCACATTGTTTATCTGAACCATCAGGGTCTGGGACTGCAGTTGTTAGGTAGAGGACATCATTTAAGAAATAAGAGGGCTAAGGGCTATGTGGGCACAGGAGGCTGATGTCATATTGACAGAAAAGCTGAGCACAGCTTTTTGCTCTGAAAAGCTCAGCCTTTCTTAGTGCTCTCAAGTTCTCTGAAGCCAGGATTAGACCACCTACTGTATTCCTCATTTGGGAAAGCAGAAAGGCCATGTGTTTCCTCTTGCATTATGGGAGGTTTAATTTTAGACTGATACTTTTTTACTTCTGTTTGTGAAATAGGAATTAGTATGGCTTTTCAGACTTGGCATCAAGAAGAAACTTCTAAGGCTAGGAAATCCACTATAGTTCTCCTGATTCTAGGCAGATTAGATGGTGTCTAAACAGTTGACTTACTCTTTTGCTTTAAATTCCTGTAGGGATGTTGAGCTACTGAGTTCTTTTTAAAATTTTTTTATTATTGAAGTGGACATACAGTATTTTATTAGTTTCAGGTGTCCAACATTGTGATTTGACAATTCTATTCATTATGCAATGCTAACTACGGTAAGTATAGTCACCATCTGTCACCATACACCATTATTAGAATATTGTTGGCTATATTCTCTATGCTTTACTTTTCATCTCCATGACCTATTTATTTTAGAATTGAAAGTTTGTATTTTTTTTAAGATTTATTTATTGAAAGAGTACGAGTGCAGGGGGTAGGGGCAGAGGGAGAGGGAGAGAGAGAATCTCAAGCTGACTCCACACTGAGCACTGAGTCCGACATGGGGCTCAATCTCAAGACCCTGAGATTGTGACCTGAGCCAAAACCAAGAGTTGGAAGCTTAACTGACTGCCCCGCCCAGGTACCCCAGAAGTTTCTATTTCTTAATCCAATTTCACCTATTTCACCCATTCTCCGCCCCTCTAACCACTACCAGTTTGTTCTCTGTATTTATGAGTCAATTTCTGTTTTATTTATTTGTTCTGGTTTTTTAGATTCCATACATAAGTGAAATCATATGGTATTTGTCTTTCTCTGACTTATTTCACTTGTATAATATCCTCTAGGTCCATTCATTCTGTCCTAAACAGCAATATATCATTCTCTTTTATGGCCAAGTAATATTCCATTGTGTATGTGTGTGTGTGTGTGTGTGTGTGTGTGTGTGTGTGTGTGTACATCTTCTTTATCCATTCATCTATCAGTGGACAATTAGGTTGCTTCCATATCATGGCTATTGTAAATAATGCTGCACATAGGGGTGCACATATCTTTTTGTGCATATCTTTTTGTGTACACACAGGGGTGCAAATATCTTTTTGAATTGGTGTTTTCATTTCTTTAAATACCCAGTAATGAAATTACTAGATCATATGGTAGTTCTATTTTTAATTTTTTGAGGAACTTCCATACTGTTTTCCACAATGGTTGCACCGATTTACATTCCCACCAATAGTGTAAGAGGGTTCCCTTTTCTCCACACCCTCACCAACACTTGTTACTATTTGTGTTTTTTAATTTACCCATTCTGACTGGTGGGAGGTGATTTCTTTCTTTTTTTTTTTTTTAAGGTTATTTATTTATTTATTTGACAGAGAGAAAGAGAGAGTGATCACAAGCAGGCAGAGAGGCAGGCAGAGAGAAGGGGGAAGCAGGCTCCCCGCCGAGCAGAGAGCCCGACGCGGGGCTCGATCCCAGGACCCCGAGATCACGACCCGAGCCGAAGGCACAGGCTTTAACCACTGAGCCACCCAGGCACCCCTGGGAAGTGATTTCTCATTGTGGTTTTGATTTGCTTGATGTCGGGTGATGTTGAGCATCTTTTTCATGTGTCTTTTGGCCATCTGGATGTTTTCTTTGGAAAAATGTCTATTCAGGTCCTCTGCCCATTTTTAATCAGATTATTTGGGATTTTTTGGTGTTCAGCTGTATAAGTTCTTTATATATTTTGAATATTTAAGCCTTATCATTCGTGAATATCTTCTCCCATTCAATAGGTTGCCTTTTTGTTTTGTTGATGGTTTACTTTGCTATGCAAAGTATCATTCGTGAATATCTTCTCCCATTCAATAGGTTGCCTTTTTGTTTTGTTGATGGTTTACTTTGCTATGCAAAAGCTTTTTATTTTCATAAAAATAGTTCTAATAGTTTATTGCTACTTTTGTTTTCCCTGACTGAGAAGGCATATCCAGAAATATGTTACTAGGGTCACTGCCTATGTTTTCTTTTAGTTTTATGGTTTCAGGTCTCACATTTAGGCCTGTTTTTTTTTTAAGTTACTGTATCTTAACTTTTCAGATCTCAATTTCTGCATCTCAGAGTAGAATACTACTTTCCCTCCTTTGCGTTATGAGCTTTTAGATATGAGCTATCATCTGTGAAAGTGTTTTGCATATAATTGGCATTCAAAAAATGCACATTGAAACTAAGTCTGAAGGAAAAGTGTTCCCTGCCCTGAGGGTCTATCTCACTCCAGTAGTCCCCAGTAATAAATGTGGAGACTATTGATCAGCTGGGCCCAGTCTGCTCTCTGCCTCCAAGATCTGCCAGCCCCTGGAGTGCAAAGAATTCTGCATTAGTAGGCAGCTAGGATGTTCGTAAAATCCACTCTGAATATGCTAATTTCACAAGGAATTGTAAAATTTAAACTAATCATTTTTAGTTTAAGGTTAGTTTAGTTTAGATTAAGTTTCAGATTAGTTTAGATTAAGACTAATCATATATTTGCATTATTGGTAACAAAATGTGCTGAATGTGATCGGAGAGTGGACTCCTGTGCAAGTTAAGAAGCTGACAGGTGGCCTCGGAAGGTACGTTCTTCTCACACACACGGAGCAGCACTGTGCAGTGGCAATGCTCAGGACCTGAGTATGCAAGACGAGGGCAAAGATCAAAGCTCTGTTCCTTACTAGTTGCACAACCCTGGGTAAGTTATTTTATCACACAACCTTAATTTCCACACAAAAATAAATTATCCCCACAGAGTTACTATGGGGATCAAATAGAATAATGTATATTCGTGCACTTTGTCAATTGCATACATAGTCTTGATTAAAACCATAATTAACAATAATAACATTGTTTTTGTGAATCCTGTTAAAGTGATGTATTTCAATTTTGGAGATTTCTGTGTCCTTTCTAAGCTGAATGCGGGGCCTTTCAAACACCACAGAGCTGCTCTATAGGCTACACCTAGAATGCTGTTGACTTCATCTTTCAACAATGAAGAGAATCTTCAGTATTGCTTAACTCAACAACTGTCCAGAAGAATGCTCTAATGGGTGCAAAGAGAGGCATGAAGATGAGATTCTGTATTTTCCCTGCAGGGAAATTCTCCAGATGTCTAGGGCACCAATAAAGTATTTAAAAAGTCACTATGAAACTTAATTCCAAATGTACTCATGCGGTGGGTTAGTTTGTGAAATCAACTAGAGGGAAGATCACAGGGGAAAGAGCAATAGATGTCGAGTCACAGGACCTGAGTTCAGATCTTGACATTACTAGAGCCACTAGATTCAGCAAATAGAAACACAAGACATCAGTCAATAATAACATACTGTATACTTAAAGTTTTATTAAGAGGATAGATCTTGGGGCGCCTGGGTGGCTCAGCGGGTTATAGCCTCTGCCTTCACCTCAGGTCATGATCTCAGGGTCCTGGGATCGAGCCGTGCATCGGGCTCTCTGCTCAGCAGGAAGCCTGCTTCCCCCTCTTTCTGCCTGCCTCTCTGCCTACTTGTGATCTCTCTCTGTCAAATAAATAAATAAAATATTTTTTTAAAAAAAGAGGATAGATCTCTTGTCAAATGTCCTCTGCACAATTAAAAAAAAATTTGAAAAATGCCACAGGATACCCAGCTAGATATGAATTATTTCTAATTACCTGTGCATATGTACAGAGATAAAAGAAAAGTAGTGTATGGGACATACTTATGCTAAAAAATTATTTGTGTTTATCTAAGATAAATTATAAGTAAAGTACATACCTTTACTTATATTTTTAATCTTACTAATTATACTTACTTTTTAAACCATATTTCCCTGAATAATGACTTTTTCTTACTATTTCCTGTTTTGCAGAATTCTTAAATAAGGTTTCTTGCAGTTACAATTTATGCTCCAATTACATTGTAACATGGCCTCTACCTCCAAATTATTTTTTTCTTTTCTGCATTGAATATACAGTAATGAGAAAACATGCTCGGTATTATCATATGAGCTGGTATCCTGAACATCTACTGAAATAAACTCAGCAAATTCTAAGAACTGCTCTTCAATTTGATTTGTTGAAGCATACAATACCATTCATCTGTCCTGCCAGGAACTGCTTTTCCACTCTTCAGGATTACATTTCATCTCTTGAACAGTGACTTTTGAAACTGCTGTCCACTGACAAAAACAAACCAAAACAAACCAAACACATTATCATCAATCATGATTCCCTTCCTCATCACTACACATACTGATTTCACTTGTTCCCACTCTGGATGAGTATTTAGGAATATCCATGTAAAGCAATCAAAACCTTCAAGGGAGGAATCCATTTGAAAAATAGCTCTGACAAGTGCGATAATCATTGTCCCCTTGTCCACTTTGAGTGGGAATTTCTGTTCCTGTTGTTCCTTTAAAGAACAGGTACTTAAAGGGATTTAATTCTCATCAACTCTTTAATATATTTAATAAGTCCTTTTTAGCAATGGAACACTTTAATAACACTGCTCTTTTTTTTTTAAAAAAGATTTTATTTATTGGACACAGAGAGAGAGATCACAAGCAGGCAGAGAGGCAGGCAGAGAGAGAAGGGGAAGCAGGCTCCCCACTGAGCAGAGAGCCCGATGCGGGGCTCGATCCCAGGACCCTGAGATCATGACCTGAGCCAAAGGCAGAGGCTTTAACCCGCTGAGCCACCCAGGCACCCCTGTTTGCTCTTTTTTTAAATTTGTATAATCTTACTGTTAAAGAAATATTGACAACCATGAACAAGAAATAAGTAGGCTTCACTCAATGAGTATTTAAAAAATCAAGAATTTGGGAAACTTTTCTTCAGAAAGTATAATTTCAATGCATCAAATAAACAGGATTCTTTTTGTTAAACAGAAACAATGGGTTTTTTTAATGTGAGAGAATTAAATAATGCCAATTCCCAATGGAATAAAAAAATAATTTAATCATTTAGCTTGAACAGAATAAATGCTGAAGGTTGGATGGTCATGTCTGCCTCAGTCATGGTCCTGGGCCTGGCTGTCCATTTAGCAGAACTGTGGGTAGGGGCAACTTTCCTTAAAAGGAGCTCTGGGCAAGGCCGTCAGTAACATACATCTCTATCTTATAGAATCAACCCATGCATCGAAGTATTTGCTTTAAAACATGTTGGGGAGAGGGAGCATAATTCCCCACTCTTTAAATGTGGAGTGACTTCTTCCAAAGAATACAGTATAGAAAGAAGGAGAAAGAGTAGCTTTATAGAAGAAACCTGAAGAACATTACCTGAGATCAAGGTCAACATCAACAGTGCAAGTCATGTTGATAGAATTTACCCTTGATATTATGTGATGAAATGGCATTCTACCTCTGTGATTTTCCTCCCCAAAACCTATATCCCCAGTCTAATGATGAGGAAACATGAGGCAAATTCTAATTGAGGGGCATCCTACAATATACCTTACTAGTACTCTTCAAAACTGTCAAGTCATCGAAACAAGGAAAGTCTGAGAAACTGTCACAGTCAATAGGAGTCTAAGGAGATATATGACTAAAGGTAATATGGTGTCCTGGGTGGGATCCTGGATCAGAAAAAAAGACGTTGAGTAAAAACTAAGGAAATAATAGACTATGGTCTTTAGTTAATTGAAACGTATTGATGTTGGCTTATTAATTACAACAAATTACCATACTAATGTAACATGTTAATAATGGGGGAAACCATGTGTGTGTTGGCGGGGTGGGGGGGGCGGTGGTATAGTGGAACTCTCTGTGCTACCTGCTTAAATCTTCTGTAAATCTAAAACTCTTCTAAAAAATAAAGTCTATCAATTAAAAAAATTCAAGGAGATATAGCAGGCAAGATAAATGAGTGTAACCATCAGGAAAAAAAAAAGCTCACGAATTGAATTGAGAATTAGAGGTGACTTAATACAGCAAAATTCAGAGAGAAAGATTTTTTTTTTTTAATCATCTATTGTCACTTTCCAAAGCACTTTAGACTATACATTGTCTTATTTGGTTCTCACAGTATCTTTGAGGTAAATATTGTTCCTGTCTTTAAGTAAGCTTACTTTTGAAATTACTGGTTCAAGTTTACTCAAGTATGAGGGGACAGAGCCAGAATTTACATCTGTGTCTCTCACATTCATGGCTTTTTCCTCAGCGTCATACTGCAGAGAATAAATGTCCAAGGAATGAAAGCAGGGGTGCAGTGGGTTCAGTGGGTTAAAGCCTCTGCCTTCGGCTCAGGTTGTGATCTCAGGGTCCTGGGATCAAGCCCTGCATCAGGCTCTTTGCTTAGCAGGGAGCCTGCTTCCCCCTCTCTCTGCCTGTCTCTCTGCCTACTTGTGATCTCTCTCTCTCTCTCTCTGTCAAATAAATAAATAAAATCTTTAAAACAAAACAAAGAATGAAAGCAGGGGGGTGGGGGGATGGGTAAAATAGGTCATGCAGAACAAGGAGGGCATTTGCTGCAATGAGCACTGAGTGATTTACAGAAGTGCTGAATCACCAAATTGTACACCTGAAATTAGTAGGACACTGTATGTCAATTAACTGTAATTTAAATAAAAACTTAAAAAAAAAAAAAAAGAATGAAAGCAGGACATTCAACCCAAAACATATCTGCTAAGGTTGAGATCCTGTGTTGGAAGGTGTGAGATTACAGACAAGGTCAGTCACGGACCCTGACCTTGAGGAAATATACGCTGTAGCTGGGGAGACAGAAAAATATGATTTGCGATAATACTTGGGTCCACTGGAGTGGAGAGGAGAGGCAGATGCAGCTGTTAACATGTACCCAACCTTATTCCTGCGGGTGCTAAGAAGTTTCAAGGTCAGACTCACACTTCTATGCAATCACTGGAGATTAGAAGATTATTTCTTTTTACCTGAGGGAGCATTGAAGGATAGGCATCTTGGCTTCTTTCTGGCTGTAAATAAGATGACACACAGAAATGATAAAGTGGATGATCTTTTATCTAGTATAAGGGTTTCTGTCTACAGTTTTTCAGCTGTGAATGCTTTCTTTGCCAGTACATAGTTTAGCTGACATTCTGATTTTAAGCTTGGATTCAGCAAAAGACTATCTCTCATTAATTAGATTGTAATAACATAATAATAGTTATAGAGCACTTATTAGATGGCAAGGATTATTCTAAGTGCTTTATACACATTATCTCTTTAATCTTTACAACCCTAAAGTGGCACTATTTTAACCTGAGAAATTTGAAACATAAATAAGTTTAAAACTTGTCCAGGGTTACCCAAATATAGTGACAGAGATACAATTTGAACAGAAGAATATGACCCCATAACCCATCTTATAATAATCATGGTATATTGCCCACCTGTGCATCCCCCCCAAACAAACACACAGACACACACACTAAAACAGTATATTAAATTGTGTTTACTATACTATAACTTATATGTGAGGAAATTTAGTTTCTCTAATTTCTAAAATTATTTTGGTCTTTTCAAGCTCCCCAAGAGCTAATTAGCAGGAGCATAAATATTCTCTATTTCATTTAGTTTAAAAATGAGTTCAGTTATGCACCATCAGCAAGTGGGATTTATTTCTGGAATGCATAGTTGGTTCAACATACAAAAATCAATGTAGTCCACCATATTTACAGCATTAAAAGAAAAAAACCACATAATGATCTCAAGTGGTGCAGAAAAAGCATATAACAAAATTCGATAACCTTTCATGATAAAAAACACTCAACAAACTAGGATTGAGAGGAAACCACCTCAGGGCACGTGGTTGGTGCAGTCCGTTGGGAATCTGACTCTTGGTTTTGGCTCAGGTGGTGGTCCTGGGGTCCTGGGATCAAGCCCTGCCTCCAGCTCCCTGCTGGGCGTGGAGTCGGCTTGGAATTCTCTCTCTCTCTCCCTTTGCTTCTCTGGCTCATGCTCTCTCTCTCTCATATAAATAAATAAAAATCTTAAAAAAAAAAAGGAAAGAAAGAAACATAGTAAAAGCCATATACAAAAAACACAAACTGACATCATACTCAATGATAAAAGACTGAAAGCTTTTCCTCTAAGATCAGAAACAAGATAAGGATTGACTTTCATCACTTCTATTCAACATAGTACTAGAAGTCCTAGTCAGAGCAATTAGGCAAGCAAAAAAATAAAAGCAGCTTAATCAGACAGATAACATAATCAGACAGACAACATAATCATGTCTGTAGAAAATCCAAAAGATTACACACACACACACACACACACACACACACATACAGTTAGACCTAATAACTTCATCAACATTGCAGGATACACAATCAACACACAAAAAACTAGTTGCACTTATTTACACTCACAATGAACAATCCAAAAAGGAAATTAAGAACACAATTTCATTTACAATAGCATTAAAAGAATAAAATACATAAGAATAAAACTAACCATGAAGGTGAAAACCTTGCATGGTGATAACTACAAAACAATGCTGAAGTACAAGACACCACTAAATAGCAAGACATCCCATGGTCATGGATTGGAAGACTTAATATTGTTACAATGTCAATACAACCCAAAGCAATCTACAGACTTGATGCAATCCCTACCAAAAGTTCAATTTTTGCAGAAATAGAAAAATCCTTCTAAAATTCATATGGAATCTCAAAGGATCTTGGATAGCCAAAATAATTTTGAAAAAGAAGAACACAGGGCGCCTGGGTGGCTCGGTTGGTTGAGCAACTGCCTTCGGCTCAGGTCATGATCCTCGAGTTCCGGGATCGAGTCCCACATCGGGCTCCCGGCTCCACAGGGAGTCTGCTTCTTCCTCTAAGCTTCTCTCCTCTGATGCTCTCTCTCACGTTCTCTGTCTCTCAAATAAATAAATAAAATCTTTGGGAAAAAAAAAAGAAAGAAAAAGAAGAACACAGTTGGAAAACAACACCTTCTGATTTCAAAACTTATTACAGAGGTATGGTAATCAACACTGTGGTACTGGTGTGATGATGGATATGAAGACCAATAGAATAGAGAACACAGAAATAAATCCTTGCATACATGGGCAAATGACTTTTGACAAGGGTGCCAAGACAATTCAAATGGGAAAAGGACAGGGACATCTGGATGGCTCAGTCGGTTATGCCGCTGCCTTCAGCTCGGGTCATTATCCCAAGGTCCTGGGATCGAGTCCCATATCTGGCTCCCTGCTCAGCGGGGAGCCTGCTTCTCCCTCTGCTCTGCCAGCTGCTCCCCCTGCTTGCACGTGGGTGCGCACATGCACGCGCTGTCTGGAAAATAAATAAATACAAATCTTTAAAGAAAAAACTAAAAAACAGGGAAAGGACAGTCTTTTCAACAAATGGTGTTGAGAAAACTGGACATCCACATGCAAAACACTGGAAGCTAGATCCTTACCTTACTCAAAATGGATCAAATATCTAAACCTAAAAGCTAAAACTTCTAGAATTCTTAGAAAAAAACTTAGCAAAAAGCTTCATGACATTGAATTTGGCAATGATTTCTTGACTATGACACCCTAAGTATCTAGCTAGGGGTAGAGGTGGAGAGGTTGGAAAGAAAATGTTTTCAGAGGAGGTAACATGTTAGCTGAGTCTTAGAGCAAGGAATTGCTTAACTGTTTTACATACATATTTTGTGACTACAACTAGATCAAAAACAAATTATGGGAGATAGCCTGAAAGCATCAGGTCCTGTTAGGATTGTTAGACATTATTTAAATGAATATCTTCATGGTACTACTGTAGACTGAATGTCTGCATCCCTTCCAAATTCATATGTTTGAAACCTAATCCCTAATGTGATGCTATTTGGAGGCGGAGCCTTTGGGAGGTAATTAGGTCCTGAAGGTGGAGCCCTCATGAATTAGATTAGTGCTTCTAGAAGAGGCTCCAGAGCTATCCCTTACCCTTTCTGACATGTGGGGACATAGAGAGAAGACAGCCATCTATGAGCCAGGAAGCCAGTTCAGAATTTTCTGTTGTTTATATGCCATCCAGTCTATGGTAGTTTGTTTTTGCAGCCCAGACTAACATGTTAACGAAGAAACTGAAACTCTGAGAGGGGACATAGCTTACTCCACGTTCTTTTTTCATTGTCTTCACGGTAGCTGTCACAGACTTAACAGGTCTCCATCTCCCCAGACTGGGTATGCGAAATGATTTCTTTAATATTGAAATGATGAAGTCTTTGTGCCCCCTTCCCGTTTGACTGACGAAAGCGTTCTCACTTAATAGGCTCTCTTCCTTTGGTAGTTTTCACATCGGAGAAGCCTACATGTTCCACAAATCCAACCCGATGGAGTATGCTAACTAGTAAAGCTAATGGTCCCAGAATATTGCTTTCTGTCCATAAGCATGGCCATTCATTTTCCTGCCCATCACATGCTTCAGTTTGGGGATTATCATCTATCCTTGAACACATGCTGCCCTCACTCTTCTGGCATGGACAGTAAGAGAAGGAAATAAACCCCTCCTTTCATTGATAATGGACAGCATGCAGAGCAAAGAACAGTGTATACCCATTGCTGGAAATGTGGCTGCTCAGAGTCTTCAGACCTAGTTTTAGACCCGTCTGGTCAGGGTCCTGGAAGGGTGTCGCATGCCTAGCTACTGGTCCACCACCTTCTGGTCAGTGCCATCTTACCTCTCACAAAAGAGAAGCCCTTGAGCGTCTCACCTGCCATGCAGCTGAAGCTCCACCTACCATGAAGCAGTGCCAGGGTCATTGCCTTAGTCTTTGTTTTCTGTCCAGAATCAACATCTTTCTGAGCTGGCAGAAAGATTGGGGGGGATAGAAATACCCACCTAATTCAGAAGAAAACCCTTCTACTATACACAAGGGGGTTGTAGTGCAGAACAGCCCACAAAAATCCAGTCTCATCGATCAAAATATGTCAATATCAGCACTGTTGGGTTATGTCTTCAAATTATCTGTAGACACTCACAGTCCAATCGGGCACAGTCTACTTCCTTCCTTCCTATTCTTTTCTCCAGCTCCCGATAACATTTGGGACCTCACATTTTGTTTGTCTGTTTGTTTGTTTTTCAGATTTCCAGATCTCTTGGAGGAAAACCTCCTATTTTCACAATAACAAACAATAAAGTTGTTTCATTTCAAGCAAAGAAAAGAATAATTTCCCCAAATAAGTACAAATTCTGCAGAGTAGCACTGCCACACACCAAAGTTACATAACCAAAAAGAAAACTGAGCTCCTTCATCCAAAACATCTGTTTTCATGTCATTTCCATTTTCTCAAAAAAGAATGGATGGGGATTTGGGATGTAACACTTCAAGTGGCTTCCCTCGAATCAAATAACGTCTTCCTTAAAGGCAAATAGGGCAAAACGAGTCTTCAACTTTTACAAAAAAACAACTGCTTAAAACTTGAAGATTACGCATACCTGACTTCTATCCAGCAGAGTTTTAAAAAAGTTTTAGGGTTCAAAATGCGCTAGAGTAAAGGAATAAATAGAAGAATTAAACTGAACTAACTTAAATGCTTCCTGAATACCTGTTATACACGCAAACACTTAGCTAGGTAATGAGTATGCCGCTGGAAAATAAACCAGTGCACCTTGCCTTCCTGGAATTTGAGCCCAGTGGAGAAGACAGGCGATAAACACTGCAGGGCGCCTGGGTGGCTCAGTCAGCTAAGCATCTGCCTTTGGATCAGGT
Source organism: Nasua narica (assembly GCA_028533885.1). NCBI lineage: Eukaryota > Metazoa > Chordata > Mammalia > Carnivora > Procyonidae > Nasua > Nasua narica. Next base: position 37,005,830 of record CM052815.1, on the reverse strand, counting down.
CATGATCCTGGAGTCCAGGGTTGAGGCCCACATGGGGCTCCCTGCTCAGTGAGGAGTCTGCTTCTTCCTCTGCCCCTTACCCCGCTCCTACTCTCTCTCTCTCTCCAAAAAAAAAAAAAAAAAAAAAATCTTAAAAATAAAATGGAGGGCCCCCGAGTGACTCAGTCGGTTAAGCATCTGCCTTTGGCTCAGGTCATGATGCCAGGGTCCTGGGATGGAGTCCTTCGGCAGGGTCCCTGCTCAAGGTTCTCTCCTGCTCCTGCTCTCCCTGCTGTGCTCTCTTCTCTGTCTCTGTCAAATAAATAAATAAAACCTTCAAAAATAAATAAATAAATAAATAATTGAAGACTTAAATGCAAATTGGGATAAGCACCACGAATAACCCAGACTTGGTTCTCTCTTAATAGAGAATAAAGGATAGAGAACAGAGAATAGTGAGGGGATAACCCCCTTTTTTTTTTAAAGTAGTCTCCACACCCAGTATGGGCCTTGACCTCACAACCCTGTTTGAGAGTCTCATGCTCCACTCGCTGAGCCGGCCAGGTGCCCCAGGGATAGCCTCTTTATTTTTTAATTTTTATTTTTTAAAATATGTATTTATTCGCTTTGAGAGAGAGAGAATGAGTATGGGGAAGGGAAGAAGGACAGGAGGGAGAGAATCTCAAGCTGAGTGCGGAGCCCGACACAGTCTCATCACCCATGAGTCAAAATCAAGAGTCAGATGTTCAGCTAACTGTGCCACCCAGGTTCCCCAGGGATATCCTCTTTAAATAAAATATCAGGGAGGGTCTCCTCAAGGCTGAGTCATTTAAGCCTCGATTGAAAACTGAGATGGAGTCAGACGTGCTAAGCAGGGGAAGCCATGTGTGTGAAGGCTCTCCGCCTCCAGCATCTGCAGAACTGAAGACAGGCCAGTGATGGTGCAGTTTAATGACGGGAAGAGAGAAAAGAAAGCTGTGTTAATTTATGTCAGTCTTTTTCTTTTAAAGATTTTTTTATTTATTCATTTGATAGATTAAGAGAGTGAGCAAGAGGGAGAGTCAGAGGGAGAGCGAGGAGCAGACTCCCTGCCGAGCAGGGAGTCCGACTTGGGGTTCGATTCCAGGACCCGGAGATCCTGACCTGGGCTGAAGGCAGGCACTTAACCGACTGAGCCACCCAGTCTCACTGGGTCCCTAATCTATGTAGGTCTTAATAGGACGCTGTAAAGGGTCTGGATTTTATGCAGTTGAGGGAGACAGACAGGATTTCAAATAGGGCTGGGGTGGGGATTGGGCAGAAGATGTGACTACATTTACAATTTCAAACGATTACTTAGCTTGCTGAGAGGTGAATGAATAGGAAGCATGCAGTGGATAGGAACCAAGAGGCCAGTTAGGAGCTCTTGCAGGTGAGAGAAGAGGGTGACTCGGACGTTGGCACAGAGATTTGATCCGTAGGTGCAGTCCCCCACAGAGGTGGTCGAGTGGAAAAGAGATAAAAATCAAGGATGACTATTTGCTGCTCCTGTGTTGAGGCCCTTAAGTAAAGTCCTCCCTCTTTGAGTTTATGTGCTCATGACCTTATCTTCGTATTATCAAGAGCACACTTAAAAACCTGCCATTCCTCTGGCAGCTATCCAAAAAGCACACAAAGGGAAATTTGCGTCCCTCACCCTTATTGGTCATTACGCTGATTCTACCAGGCAGCGGTTCCATGTTCTTAGTTTGCTGGTGCCAAAGCTTGAATGAATGAATAGCTGTACCTCTTGCATCACTTAGCACACTATTTACACAGAGCTGGCGATCAATGAATTATGTGTTGGACTAAGCTGAGAAAAATTAGATCTACTTAAAGTTAGCAGGTTTATGTTTTGAAAGCAGTTTCGGAATTTGGGAATGGGCAAAGAGCCATGAGGAGTCAGATATAAGAAGAGCTCTACTTAACGGCATGATATGGCCATAAAGAAGTGAGTGATTTTCTTGCATAGCTCATAAACTGAAAAGACAACTCCCAGCGAGCATCTACTTCCTCCTCAAACCCCTGAAGCCATGCCCCAAGCTGCGAGTGCTCACTCCTTGAGCACTTAGAGTAAGGCTTAGGGTACCATCTGGGCACTGGATATACAAAGTAAGGTAAAATAAGGACCCTCGAGGAGGGTGAGATGACCTCTTCTATGTGAGGCTTCCACAGTGATCTATTCTCCCTTGACCAAAGCCTGTGTCTCATCGCGTTGCAGTTTTTTGTTAGTCTGCCTTGTGCTAAGCAAAGCTCACATGCTCCATGAGAGGAGAGGTGTATTTTTTTCCTTCATCATTGTCTCCCTTGCCCCTAGCAGTGCCTCGTAGCTACTGGAGTGGATGCCTGTGTTTGCCTACCCACTGTCTTCCCTCTTCTATAATCAAAGAACCCTCTTTCCTGTGAAGCATCCATTCCAAGTGATTTACTTGACTCTGATCCCATCTGTATTGCAAAAGAGGGGCACACATCAGAGTTCTCCCTGAAGCTTTTCAGTATGAGATTTAAGGGGAAGATTCTCCTCTGGGGTCGGCCAAACTGCAAATGAATTTTGGCAGCTACCATGCCTGCCACAAGGATGCTGTTGGAGCTTCATCCAGATCCCCTTCACCGGGGAGGCTCATACAATCCTTCCTTATCCCACAGCTCTTGACTGACCGGCAAGGGGGTACCACATCAGACCCCCTTGCCTTGAGGAAGGATATAGACTCTGGTGTGATATAAGCTTCAGATCTCCCCAGGGGAAAAGGCTGAAGCTCGTCTCCAGCTGAGACTGTGGTCTTGCTTCTGTTTCTTCCCCTGCTTCTTTTACATACTTTTTCCTGAAAGCATTCCCTTTCATGAGAATCTGATCTCAGACTCTATTTCTAGGGAACCCAACCTAATCAGCCTGTGATTAGGAAAGATGAAGACTAATAACGGCATTTGAATGCCTGGATCTTACCGTGTATTTCCTTGTAGTTTTTAGTTAGGTGAGCTGATTTGTTTAAGCTATTTGGATGTGAGTTTCTGTCAGTTGCATCTAAAAGAGCCCTGACATTTAGCAGCATTCTATAAATGTTTGTTGACTAAGTATATCGAATTATAAATAGAGTAAAGGGAAAGTATAGGTGAGGATGAAAACAGTGTGAGCTAGTTTGTTTAAGCTACTTGGATTAGATTTCTGCCATTTGCATTTTGAAGAGTCCTGACATTCAGCAGATATTCTATAAATGTTTGTTGAATAAGTATATTGAATTATAAATAGCATGAAATAGATATATTGATGAAGATGCAATGAACTGCACTGATTGTTTTGAGAAAAGGTAATTTGCATTTGTCTGAATCTATAAAGATAAATAGTAAAGCAGCAGGAAGGTAAGTAGTGGAGACATTCTAGGCCTAAGGAACCTTTGAAAGAACAAAGATTTGGCAACGTGGAAGTAAACGGTGTTTGGGAAAAGATTTGTACTACATGGGTAGAGCAAAGGAATGAAAAAAAAAATGCTTATTTTGCTGAAGCAGTAAGTCTATGAGACTGTACGGAGGGAAGGCAGATCATCCATCACTCGTGTGTATTACCAAGCTTATGGGTTGATCTGACAGGTGGGCTCTAAAAGAAGGTACAAGGTGTACAAACAACACTCGGATATGTTTGGGATGTAATAGCAAAGAGATTGCAGCAAATGTAATCAAGCTGTGGCTGTTCGTCATGGCCACATGCAATCAGGGTAAAGATCTGCTGAGACTCATTGATTCTGAGGTGTTCTTCACCCACATGGGAGCTCAGTACACACACGTCAGTCTCCTTGGTGTTATTTTGTCCTGATTTATTGTGTCCGGGTGGTACAAAAGCTGGCCTCTACTGCAAAATAAATACATTTATTTTGATCATGTTGAAGTCATCATCAAAGTTGTTGGGTTTTTTTCCAGAAAGCAATGAATAGTAAAAGTATGCAGTATTTCATATTGATTGCCCATAATAATGCCTGCTCTCACAATGTCTAATATGAACTTCCATTTATGTAGCCCGATGCTTTAACATGAATTATTCTATGTCATCTGCACAATTATCCAACAAAGATCAAAGTTTAAATTTTGCCAGTCACCAGACTTGAAACCAGGCCTTCTCTCTTCAAGTTCACAGCTCTTTCTGATATCTAAGAGTAGCTTCATGGTGATTCCTACGGATATTCAATAAATATTGGCTAAGATGAGTTGAAATAGTACAGTTAGTTCTTGGGTTTGATTTCTCTGTGCTCCTCAGAATAAAAGCCTCCTTTGTCTGACACCTCCCCAGCGCCCAGGGAGTCAGACTTCCTCTGGGAGTAAGCCCTCTTCCTCAGCTGTTTTCATTGCTGGAAGAGCCTGATCTTATCCTACAAGGCTTTTGAACATCTCCTAGGCATTTCCTACTTAACATGTCTAAAACTGAATTCCCTGGACACCTGAAACTAATATAACCCTGTATGTTAATGACACTGGCATTAAAACTTAAAAACTTAGAAATTTTTTTTAAAAATGGAATTCCTGATGATTTTTTTGGAAACTTATATAAACTCTAGTTGCTCCCATTCTTCCCCATGCCATCATCCAGTGAGTTATTAATGCCAGAAATTTGAGTGTCAACCTGTTCCTTTCACTTCCATACTGCATCTAGAATCTCTTTGCTTCTGTTTATCTCCACTAGTATGGTCCTAGTCTAAGTCATTCACTAGTACGTCAGTAGCACCGTTTATCTCCACTAGCACCATCCTAGTCGAAGGCAGGCTCCTTTCATTTTGACAGTTGCAATAGCCCCCTCACTGGACTTCCTGATTCTAATCTATATGCTCAATCCACTCTGCACATGTCAGCAGGAGAGAGCTTTTTAAAATGTAAATCAGATCACAATAGTCTTTGGTTTAAAATTGTTTAATAGAGGGGCGCCTGGGTGGCTCAGTTGTTAAGTGTCTGCCTTTGACTCAGGTCATGATCCCAGGGTCTTGAGATCAAGCCCTGCATCAGACTCCCTGCTCAGAGGGAAGCTTGCTTCTCCCTCTCCCACTCTCCCTGCTTGTGTTCCCTCTCTCTGCGGGTCTCTCTCTGTCAAATAAATAAGTAAGTAAGTAAGTAAGTAAGTAAGTTTTACTGGCTTCCAATCGCCCTTTGCATAAATCAGTTCTCAAGTAACCTACAACCCCCTGCACATATTGCCTGCTTATCTCTCCAGTATCACTGTCCTCTTAGCTCAGTACACGCTAGTCATGCTGGCTTTCTGTCAGCCCTGGGAACTTCGCTGTTATACTTTTCCTGCTTGGAATGCTCTTGATGAGGCTAGTTCTCTCTATTCTTCATGACTTGACACACTAACTCTTCAAGGAGGTCTTCCATAGAATCCCTAGCAACAGTAGTGATATTGATATTCTCAATTATGGCACATTTTCTTTTTCTTTGCAGCAATCTGCAATTATTTGCTGTAATTATTTTATTAATTAAAGTCTAAGGACTCACACTTCATGATTTTTAAATTTCGGCAAATTTAAAATTTGCCGAAAATCTATAGTAATCAAGGCACTGCTGTACTGGCCTAAGACTAGACATAAGATAAATGGAATTGGACTGAGAGTGCAGAAATAAACCACTACCTATTCGGTCAGTTGATTTTTTTTAATTGAGATATTGAGGTATATGATAAAATTTATCATCTGAATCATGTTTAAGTGTGCATTCAGTGATGTTAAATGCATTCATAATGTTGTATAATGATCCCCACCATTCACTTTCATAACTTTTAATCTTCCAGCACTGAAACCCTATAAATAACTCCCCATTTCCCCTCCTCAGCTCATGGCAAATACAATTCTACTTTCTGTCTCTATAATTTTGACTATTCTCAATACCTATCTCATATAAGTAAAAACATACAGTATTTGCCTTTTGTGACTGACTCATTTCACTTAGCACAATGTCCTCAAAGTTTATCCATATTGTAGCATACGTCAGCATCTCCTTCCCTTTTTTTTTAAAGATTTTATTTATTTATTTATTGGGAAAGAGAGAGAGTGAGAGAGAGCATTAGAAGGGAGAAGGTCAGAGTGAGAAGCGGACTCCCCATGGAGCTGGGAGCCTGATGTGGGACTCGATCCCGGGACTCCGGGATCATGACCTGAGCCGAAGGCAGTCGCTCAACCAACTGAGCCACCCAGGCGCCCCGCATCTCCTTCCCTTTTAAGGCTGAATAATATATTCCATTGTATGTTTATACCACATTTTGCTATTCCATTCATTCACTGATGGACAGTTGGGTTGCTTCCATGTTTTAATTATTATGAATAACATTGCTATGAATATGGGTGTAAAAATATGTTTGAGTTCCTGCTTCTAATTCTTTTGGGTAAATATCCAGAAGTGGAATGCTAGATCACTGGTAATTGCATTTTTAATTCTTTGAGGAACTGCCATCTCTTCTTCATAGAAGCTATACCATTTACAAAATTCCCAATAACATTGTGAGAGGGTTTCTGCTATTTTGTGTTTTTTTGAGATAGTAGCCATCCTAATAGATGTGAGGTGGTATCTCTTTGTAGATTTGATTTGCATTTCCTTAATGATTAGTGATATTGCGCATCTTTTCATATGCTTATTGATCATTTGTACATCTTCTTTGAGAAATGTCTAAGTCTTGTCTCATTTTCAATCAGGTTGTTTGTCTTTTGTTGTTGCTGAGTTTTAGGAGTTCTCTATGTATTGTGGATATTAGTCCCTTATCATATATGTGATTTGCAAATTTTTTCTTCCATTCTGTGGGTTGCCTTTTCACTCTGTTGATAATGTTCTTTGATTTACAAAATTAAAAATTTTTCATGAAGCGCAATTTGTCTATTTTTTATGTTGCTGCTTGTGCCTTTGGTGTCATAACCAGGAAATCACTGCCAAATCCAATGCTGTGCAGTGTTTGTTGTATATTTTCCTCTAAGAGTTTTACACCTTTAGATCTCACATTTTAGTCTTCTTTCTATTTTGAGTTAATTTTTGTATATGATGTTAGTTAAAGAGCCATTCATTCCTTTGCATGTGAATATCTAGTTTATCCAGCACCATTTGTTGAAAAGACTGTCCTTTACCCCACTGAATTGTCTTGGTACCCTTATAAAAATCATTTGACCATACAACCAAGAGTTGATTTCTGGGCTATTTTATTCCATTGGTCTATATGTCTGCTTTTATGCCAGTACCACACTGGTTATGGTCGGTTGATTTTTGATGAGGGTGCCAAGACAATCCAATGGAGAAAGAGTGATGTTTTTGACAAAATGATGTTGGGACAACTGGATATCCACATACAAAAGAATGCCATTGGATTCCTACCCATACCATGTATAAAATTAAACTCAAAATGGATCAAAGACCTAAATGTAACAACTAAAATCACAAGGTTCTTAGAAAACAACACAGGAATAAATCTTTGTGACCTTGTATTAGGCAATGGTTTCTTAAATAGGACACCAAAAGTACAAACAACCAAAGGAAAAAAGATAAATTGGGCTTCAGCAAATCTAAAAACTTTTGTGCCAAATAACACTGTCAAGAAAGTGAAAAGAAAACTTAAAGAATGGAAGAAAATATTTACAAATGATATATTTGATAAGAGGGTTCTATCCAGAATATTTAAAGAAGTCTTCAATAAAACTCAATAACAATAAACTCAAACAACCTAATTTTAAAATGGGCAAAGGATTTTTTTAGTCATTTCTCCAAATGAATGGCCCATAAGCACATGAAAATATGTTCAACATCATTAGTCACCAGGGAAATGCAAATCAAAACCACAATTAGATATCACTTAATACTCATTATGATGACTATTTTAAAAATACAGATATTAATAAAGGTTAGTGGGGAAAAAAAGTCCACAAAAATAATATAGAAAATTATTTAAATAAAACATATGCAAAAATGAAAAAAATAAAGGTTAGCAAGGATGTGGAGAAATTGAACTCTCATACCTTGTTGGTGGTAAAAGGAAAGCAGCCACTTTGGCAAACAATTTTATATTTCCTCCATTTCAATTCCACTTCTAGGTATGTACCTATGAGAACTGTAACTATGTCTACACAAAAACATTGTACACAAATGTTCACAGCAGTGTTATTCATAAAAACTAAAAACTGGAAATGACCTGCATATTCATCAAATGATGAATGGATAAAGAATATGTGGTATTGTCAGAGAGTGTTACTCGGTGGTCCAGAAATCCAGGGAAGTCGTTGTCGTTTAATTTTTGCAGACTCTCGAGCGCTTCCCCCCTGGCGGGTGGGAGTGCAGAGAGGAAAGTGCGAGATGAGCACCATGTTCGCGGACACACTGCTCATCGTTTTTATTTCCGTGTGCACGGCTCTTCTCGCCGAGGGTATAACCTGGGTCCTGGTTTACAGGACAGACAAGTACAAGAGACTGAAAGCAGAGGTGGAAAAACAGAGTAAAAAACTGGAAAAGAAGAAGGAAACAATAACAGAGTCAGCCGGTCGACAACAAAAAAAGAAAATAGAGAGGCAGGAAGAGAAACTGAAAAATAACAACAGAGACCTATCCATGGTCCGAATGAAATCCATGTTTGCAATTGGCTTTTGTTTTACTGCCCTAATGGGAATGTTCAATTCCATATTTGATGGTAGAGTGGTGGCAAAGCTCCCTTTCACCCCCTTTCCTATATCCAAGGACTGTCTCATCGGAACCTGCTGGGGGATGACACCACAGACTGTTCCTTCATCTTTCTGTATATTCTCTGTACCATGTCAATTCGACAGAACATCCAGAAGATTCTTGGTCTTGCCCCTTCGCGAGCTGCCACCAAGCAGGCAGGTGGATTTCTTGGTCCTCCACCTCCTTCTGGGAAGTTCTCTTGAAATCAAGAAAAACCTTGTAATTCCTGTCATTCTTTTTAAACATTCAGATTAGACTG
>CM052815.1:36846276-36996410 GCA_028533885.1 Nasua narica | reverse complement strand
GAAGAGAAATGAAACAAGATGGGATGGGGAAGGAGACAAACCATAAGAGACTCCTAAACTCACGAAACAAACTAAGGGTTGCTGGGAGGTGGGGTGGGTAGGGATATGGACACTGGGGAGGGTATGTGCTATGGCAAATGCTGTGAAATATGTAAGCCTGATGATTCACAGACATGTACCCTGGGGTAAATAATACATTATATGTTAATAAAAATTTTTTTAAAAAATAAAAAAATAAAAAAAAAGAACTTATTAAACCCAACATCCAAAGAACAAGTAATCCAATCAAGAAATGGGCAGAAGGCATGAACAGACATTTCTGTAAAGAAGACATTACCACTTCACACCAGTCAGAATGACTAAAATTAACAAGTCAGGAAATGACAGATGTTGGTGAGGATGCAGAGAAAGGGGAACCCTCCCACACTGTTGATGGGAATGCAAGCTGGTGCAGTCATTCTGGAAAACAGTATGGGTTCCTCAAAAAGTTGAAAATAGAGCTACCCTATAACCAGGCAGTTGCACTACTGGGTATTTACCCCCAAGATACAAATGTAGTGATCTGAAGGGGCACCTGCACCCCAATGTTTATAGCAGCAATGTCCACAATAGCCAACTATGGAAAGAATGGAACGAGCCCAGATGTCCATCAACAGATGAATGGGTAAAGAAGATGTGATACACACACAAACACACACACACACACTGAAATATTATGCAGCCATAAAAAATTAAATCTTGCCATTTCCAATGATGGAACTAGAAGGTATTATGCTAACTAAAATAAGTCAATCAGAGAAAGACAATTATCATATGATCTCACTGATATGCAGGATTTAAGAAACAAGGTAGAGGATCATAGTGAAAAAGAGGAAAAAATGAAACAAGACAAAACCAGAGAGGGGGACAAACCATAAGAGACTCTCAATGTCAGGAAACAAACTGAGGTTTGCTGAAGGGGAGGGGGGGAAAGGGGTGGCTGGTGATGGACATTGGGGAGGGTATGTGTTGCAGTGAGCACTGTGTGTTGTGTAAGACTGATGAATCATAGAACCCTTGAAACAAATAATGTGTTATATGTTAATAATAAAAATAATAAAATAAAATGAATGTGTCATATAATTGTTCCCTCAGGTGAGATTGGATTCAGATTTGTATATTTATGGATATCTTCTATCAAACAACCCTGAAATGGAGCTGGATTCTAATCAGCTCCTTGAGTAACTTCCTGAATTTTATCAAAGTTTACAGGTTTAGATAATCCTTTTTTCATTTCTTGTACTAAACAAGTGCTCATATGGTCTCGCCTTTCCCTTCCCTGTCTATCTTCTTGGTAATTCCAGGGAGGTTCAATATGGGGAACAGGAGTTCCCCCATCGGATAACAATCTCTATCTCTGGCTGCTAGTTCATCAGCAAATTCTTGAGTCCGTTCTCCTCAGGGGTGCAACAATGAGTTAATATGATGTATATATATATTACTAGGTCAAATCAAACATAGTAGATAACTGCTGAAAGCCCTCAATAAATTGAGAAGGGTTTTTGGAATATCACTCTAATTGTTGTTTTATCTGAGTCAGGTCTGCTAATGGACTTTAACTGTGCCCATTTCTCCATCAGCAACCTCCCTAAGAGGATGCAATCCAGATTAAGATGGAAGTCCTGGAAGATAGGGAGTTCTGTTCCTAGTATGTACAGCTGGGTTGAGAGAAAAAGGGTTTTGAGGTTTATGAGGTGGAGGTTAGTAACAGAGCCAGTATCCTCTTTGTTTAGATTGGTCAGTGATTCCTCTAGTAGCCCAGGTTTATTAAGAGTAATGTGCCTATTTAGGCAATCATCATCCGGTATGTCCAGAGGGGGTTTACTAACTTGGTTGGTGGTTAGGCACATTCTGCAAGAAGCCTTAGGTTGGGGGATGTCTTGGCTCAGTCAGTTAAGTGTCTATCTTCAGCTCAGGTCATGATGCCAGGACCCTGGGATCGAGTCCTGCATCAGGCTCTTTGCTCAGTGGGGAGCCTTTTTCTCCTTCTGCCTGCAGCTCCCTCTGCCTGTGCTCTGTATGTCTATCTCTCACATAGATAAATAAAATCTTAAAAAAAAAAAGCCTTAGATTGGGGTCTTGATTTAGGGCCATAAAGGCCTGGACATATGGCACCTCAATCCATTTGCCCCCCCCCCTTTCTTTTGCAGGAGAGATCTAACTGATGGATCCTACTGAAGTTTAATGTCCCATTAATGCACCATTTTCCTTCATCTCCTGAGGAATACTGAGGCCATGCAATGTTACAGAAGATCAGTTTATTCTTTCTTAAATTTTCAATCCAAATTGATTCCAGTGGGTTAAAAGGCATCCCAAGGAAGAGTCCTTGGGAACTGAAGAATAAGATTCCATGTTCCCAGAAAAGTAGAGAAGGTCCATTAGCAAAAAATCCCCCCTAACTCCCGGGTGGCATCCCATGCGGGATTTCTTGTCAAAGTGACTAACGGCGTCCCTCTAAGGAGTTGCTACAAACAACACTTCACCTTGTAGGAGGGACACCAGCATCCACCCCCTTTCCCATTGCATCCTAAGCTACAAATGGGTGCTAAAGGTGTACTTGTTTCTTCACAGATTGACATGCCTGAAGTTGGGATACTTCTTAAAACCAGGTCAAAAGAAACTTGCCAAGGTGCCAAGAAAATTTAATGTAGACTGGAAAGATTTTTTCAATAAATAGTGACAGAGTAACTGGATATCCACCAGAAAAAATGAACCTTGAGGGGCGCCTGGGTGGCTCAGTTGGTTGAGCGACTGCCTTCGGCTCGGGTCATGATCCCGGAGTCCCGGGATCGAGTCCCATGTCGGGCTCCTGGCTCTGCGGGAAGTCTGCTTCTCCCTCTTACCTTCTCCCCTCTCATTCTCAATCTCTTTCTCTCTAATAAATAAATAAATAAATCTTTAAAAAAAAAAAAATGAACCTTGACCCATACCTTGTACCATCACTAAAATTAATTCTAGATGTATCATAGACTTAAATGTAAAAGCCAAAATTTTGTGTGGAAGAATATATTTGTAACCTTGAAACAGGTAAATATTTCTTAAAGAAGACACAAAAAGCACTAAGTAAGCTCCCTGCTAGGATGGCTGCTATGAAAAAAAAAATAACAGAAAATAACCAGAGTTGGACAGGATATGGAGAAATTCGAACCCTCACACATGATTAATGAGATTATAAAAATAGTTCAAGCACTACGGAAAACAATATGGAGCTTCCTCAAAAAAAATTTAAAATAGAACTACCATATGATCCAGCAATCCCACCTCTGGGTATATATCCATAAAAACTGGAAGCAGAGTTTCAAAGAGATAGGCGCACATTCATGTTCATAGCTGCACTATTCATAATAGAAAAGTAGAAGAAATTCACATGTCCACTGATGGACGAATGGATAAACAAAGTGTGGTATATATGTACAATGGAATATTATTCAGCCTTAAAAAGGAAAAAAATTCTGTCACATGCTAGAACGTGGATGAACTTTGAGAACATTATACTAAATGAGATAAGTTAGTCACCAAAAGGCAAATATTGTATGATTCCACTTATATGAGGTATACAGAGTAGTCAAAATCACAGAGATAGAAAGTAGAATTGAGGTTGCCAGGGGCTGGGGAGGAGGAATGGGGAGGGTTATTGTTTAATGGGTATAGGGCTTTAGATTAACAAGATGAAAAAGTTCTGGAGATTCATTTCATAACAATGTGAATTACTTAGCACTATTGAACTGTACACTTTAAAATGGTTAAGATGGTAAATTTTATGTTATGTGCTTTTTACCATAATGAAAAACTTAAAAAAAATTTTATTGAAGAAAAGAATTTAACATAAAAGAAAAGAAGTTAATTATACCTCATAAAAAAGTAAAGCTAGCCATTCCTTAAGACAGTGAAAATAAAATGAAAAGGCAAATCATATACTGGGAGAAAATATTCATAATACATATATCCTCAATGGATACTGTGATGCTCCCTCCAGACTTCCCTTCTACAGCTACCAAAAGTTTAGCAGCTGGATCAACAAGTGAGTTTGCCTCTAGACCTTGTCCTTGGCCAGAGGGAGCTGCCAGGAACAGAATGCCCCAGACAAGTTTTGGAAATATGGATACAGATGTCACAATAATCAACTGAGTCTATAGTACTGAGTGAAGTCCCTAAGGGATAGAGAAGAGGTTTACAAGAGAGTTTTGAGGAAATCCAATATTTAAGAAAGGGTAATGGAGAAAAAAGAAGGAGAGGGAGAAGGGGTAATGGAGAAAAAAGAAGGAGAGGGAGAAGGGGAGAAGAAAGAGAAGCACATCCAGAGAGACAGGAGGAAACTAGGGTTGTGTGGACATTAAAGTCAAGGGAAGAGGATGTGTCAGAACGGAGGTCGTTTTCCAAATATTGCCAGGCGGCTATGTAAGAGAAAGACTGAACAATGTGTATTAGATTTAGCAATATGGGGGTCACTGGAGACAACAGGTAAGAGCAATTTGTTTACATAATAGGGGGGCAGAAACCAGATTGATGAGTGAAAGGTAAGGGAATAAAAATAGCAATGAAACAACTCCAAGCATTTTTGAATGAGGAGAGAAAAGAGAACTAGGTTGGCATTGGGAGGAGTTACCTGGAGCAGAGGGCAAATGTTTAAAAATTCAATTTAGTTATTTTTTAATAAGTGCTGCATTCACTTAGTTTGAAGGTTTTAAAAAATTATACATTGAGAAATCTTAATTTCACACACACCCATCTACTTCTTTATAATCCACATCCCCTAACTTGTCCTCTATATGTTACCACTAGCTATTTGTTTTTTGGAATCCTTCACTATTTCTTTTTTTTTTTTTTTTAAGTTTTTATTTAAATTCCAGTTAGTTAACATACAATGTAAAATTAGTTTCAGGTATAGAATTTAGTGATTCAGTACTTCCTTACAACACCCAGTGCTCATCACAACAAACACACTCCTTAATCCCCATCATCTATTTAATCCATCCCCCAACCCACTTCCCCTCTGATGACCATCAGTTTGTTCTCTATAAGTAAGAGTTTATTTCTTGTTTTGCCTCTTACTGTATATTTTCCTCCCATGCTTGTTTGTTTTGTTTCTTAAATTGCACATATGAGTGAAATCATATGGTATTTGTTTTTCTCTGATTTTGCTTAGCATAATACTCTCTTGCTCCATCCGTGCTGTTCTAGATGGCAAGATTTCATAAGTTTTGATGGCTGTGTAATATTCCATTGTAATGTAATGTTCTATTGCAATGTAATATTTCATTGTAAATATATAATATATATTATAAATACATAATAAATATAATAATTATAATTAATTATAAATAAATATATTACAAATATAAATATACACATATTTACTTGCCACATCTTCTTTACCCATTCATCAGCCAACAGACACTGGGCTATCTTCCATAATTTGGCAATTGTAAGTAATGCTGCTAAAAAAATAGGGGTGCGTGTATCCCTTTTGATTAATATTTTTGTATTTTGGGGGTAAATGCCCACTAGTGCGCAATTGCTGAATAGAGTAGTTCTATCTTTAACTTTTTGAGGAACCTTCATACTGTTTTCCAGAGTGGTTGCACCAGTTTGCATTCCTGCCAACAATGAAAGAGGGTTCCTCTTTCCCCACATCCTTTCCAACACCTGTTGTTTCCAGTGTTGTTAATTTTAGCCATTGTGACAGGTGTGAGGTGACATCTCATTGTAGTTTTCATTTGTAATTCCCTGGTGATGAGTGATGTGGAGCACCATTTTTATGTATCTGTTGGCCATCTGTATGTCTTCTTTGGAAAAGCGTCTATTCATGTCTTCTGCTCATTTTTTAACTGGATTATTTGCTTTTGGATGTTGAGTTGTATAAATTCTTTATATCTTTTGGATAGTAACCCTTTATCAGGTATGTCATTAGAATTATCTTCTCTCATTCATAGTCTGACTTTCAGTTTTGCTGATCGTTTCCTTTGCTTTGCAGGAGCTTTTTATTTTCATGAAGTCCCAATAGTTTATTTTTGCTTTTGTTTCCCTAGCCTCAGGGGACATATCTAGAAAAATGTTGCTATAGGGGTGCCTGGGTGGCTCAGTGGGTTAAAGCCTCTGCCTTCATCTCAGGTCATGATATCAGGGTCCTGAGATGGAGCTCTGCATCGGGCTCTCTGCTCACCAAGGAGCCTGCTTCCCTCTCTCTCTCTCTATGCCTGCCTCTCTACCTACTTGTGATCTCTCTCTCTCTCTGTCAAATAAATAAATAAAATCTTAAAAAAAAAAAAGAAAAAAGAAAAATGTTGCTCTAGCCAATGTCAGAGAAATTACTGCCTGTACTCAGTTCCTCTAGGCCTTTAAAGGTTTCCTGACTCACATGTAGGTCTTTCATCCATTTTGAATTTATTTTTATGTAGTTGTAAGAAAGTAGTCCAGTTTCCTTCTTTGCATGTGGCTGTCCAGTTTTCCCAACACTATTTGTTGAAGAGACTGTCTTTTTTCCCATTGGATGTTATTTCCTGCTTTGTTGAAGATTAGTTGACCATATAGTTGTGGGTTTATTTCTGGGTTTTCTATTCTGTTCTATTGATCTATGTGTCTGTTTTTGTGCCAATACCATTCTGTCTTGATGACTAGAGCTTTGTAATATAACTTGAAATCTGGAGTTGTGATGCTTCCAGCATTGCTTTTCTTTTTCAAGATTGCTTTGATTATTTGGGGTCTTTTGTGGTTCCATACAAATTTTGTGGTTCCATACCAAATGTAATGCTGGGATTACATTACGTGTGTAGAATGCTTTGGATTGTGTAGACATAATCACTATTGTTTTTCTTATTAAAAAACTTAAGTTCAATTAATTAGCATATAGTGTATTATTAGTTTCAGAGGGAGAGTTTAGTGATTTGGTGTTACCTAACACTCAGTGCTCATTACATCATGTGCCCTCCTTAATGTCCATCACCTAGTTACCCCATCTTCCCACCCACATCCCCTCTAGCAACCCTCAGTTTGTTTCCTATAGAGAAAAGTCTGACTCTAATGGTTTGTCTCCCTCTTTGATTTCATTGTTATTTTTCAAATGACAAAACAGGTACATTGAGGATAAGTAACATGTCCTGGTTGTGTCACATAATTAGTAAACAGCAGAGCCAGAATGGAAGCTCCACAGTCTTGACCCGAGAAGCTATGCCCTTAACTACATATTATACCACTTTCTGTGGAAATATATCCAGAGCCAGCCCTGGGAATCCTTAAACATGATATGGTGTCCCTGCACTGCTATTCTGGAGCTTTCCCATTACACCTCAAAGAAAATCCCAAACACATCAGTCCTGGACTGTGCAAAGAAGAATTAAATTGGGGGGACGTCTGGGTGGCTCAGTGGGTTAAAGGCTCTGCCTTCAGCTCAGGTCATGATCTCAGGGTCCTGGGATCGAGCCCCGCATCGGGCTCTCTCCTCAGCAGGGAGCTTTGCTTCCCCTTCTCTCTCTGCCTGCCTCTCTGCCTACTTGTGATCTCTCTCTCTCTCTCTCTCTCTGTCAAATAAATAAATAAAATCTTAAAAAAGAAGAAGAAGAAGAATTAAATTGGAATCACAGTTTAGTTCACCAAAAACAAAACAGGCTAAAGGAAGCTATTGTTCAATAAGGTAGGAAGAGTTTTATAGGTGAAACCAAAGAGTAGAATTGGCCTTTCTGATGACTCCTCTGTTCTCTGGCATTCTCTTAACCTCGGATTTGAGACTCTGAGAAAGGCACAGTCATTCTAGAGTTGTGTCCCTTTTTTTAAAATATTATTTATATATTTATTTGAGAGAGAGAGAGAGGAAGAGAAAGTGAGAGAGAAAGAACACAAGCGAGGGGGAGAGGCAGAGGGAGAAGCAGACTCTCTGCTGAGCAGGGAGCCCATGTGGAGCTTGATCTCAGGACCCTGGGATCATGACCTGAGCCAAAAGCAGATGCCCAACCAACTGAGCCACCCAGATGCCCTAGAGTTGTGTTCTGAGCTTAATTTATGACACAGCTCTTAAAATTTTGGAGGTGAGGGGGACTGTGGGAAAAGAGAGAGATGCCTCTCTTCCTCCTGTTTTAGTCTCAGAACTGCCTTGACAAACTTCCAAGACCGACCCAATTCTTTGGGGTCTTTTGAAGAACCCAGCCTAGGTGGGTCTCTGATATATTTCAAATAGCTGTGGAGTCTATGCTATAACCACAGTAAGACATTTCTGTTTGCTTGTTTGTTTTAGCCAGTTGTTCAGGATAGCAAGTCACAAATAGTATATGCCATTTGGGACTACCTTCTCCCCACCCAACAGAAATGTCTGTGTCTTTATACAGAAAACTTTAGATAGCATATATAATCAATAGTAGGTAACTCTAAGAAAGTGTTAAAGGTATTTATATATTTTCATCTATAATTTCCCTCATTTTTGACAATGAACATGAAATTTATGAAATAAAAACATAAAATAGTTTTTTATGGCCACATTAATAGAGAACCATGAAACAATTCAGCAGGATGAAGTCAAGAAAATAGAAAAGATCTTCCTGGGGTGCCTGGGTGGCTTGGTTAGTTAAGCATCTGACTCTTGATTTTGGCTCAGGTCATGATCTTAGGGTTGTGAGTTTGAGCCCTATGTTGGGTGTAGAGATTACTTAAAAATAAAATCTTAAGGGGTCCCTGGGTGGCTCAGTGGGTTAAAGCCTCTGCCTTTAGCTCAGGTCATGATCTCAGGGTCCTGGGATCAAGCCCCACATCGGGCTCTCTACTTAGCAGGGAGCCTGCTTCCCCCTCGCTCTCTGCCTGCCTCTCTGCCTACTTGTGATCTTTCTCTCCCTGTCAAATAAATAAATAAAATCTTAATAAATAAATAAATAAATAATAAAATCTTAAAAAAAGTAATGCCCCTGAAGCTTACTGTAAAGAAGTTCATCAACATCCCAGTTGTTTATTAAGAGGGACCATCTAATGAGATGTGGTCCCATGATAAATCTGTAGTTTTACTTTAACCTTCTCTGCTGGGACTTAACCAGAGTAACCAACCTAACATTATCCATAAGCTAGATGTGTTCAACATTTCCTTGTCCTTGACTTACCATGTAAGCTGAGGATATGGCCTAGATTCATGGTATCTTCCCTTAAGCATTCTACTAAATAGGGGCCATTTTATGCTGTCAAAACACTTATCATATATGTGAGAGAATTTCCCTATGTTGTCTCGCTAAGCTTCTCTTTCTAAGCTTCTAAGGGCAACATATGTAAATATGCTCAGATAATTTGGTCATTACCTCTTCGTACCATTTCTCTCCTGCCAAGAAGGGCCAATTAGCCTCTGGATTAACCAGGAAACATTAGCATTGCCACTTCAACCAAGACAAGTGTGCAATAGGATGAATTATTGAGAATTAAATGGGGCAAGATTGGATATAAACACTTACCAACGTTATTTATTTTCTGTTGCTTAGAGGCAGAATGTTGCATATCCCTGAGGGACTGACTACTACTTTTCTAAAGATTGGGAGCTAGACTAAGACTGGGTCCAAAGACCCAGAAAATATTCTTTATGATGTTACGGTTGGGTTCTCAGCGCTTAAAATATCTAGAGCTTCTTACTAAGCTGTTAAGCCCTTTATTAAAGAAAGTGGTAGGAAAGGAAGCCTGAGGGTTTTTCAAGGATTGGAGAAATGAAAAGCCTGGTAAGAGAAGTGAGAGAAGACCAGGGGAGAAATACAGAAGTAGTGGGCTTCTTTTAATGGTAGAAAATTGGGACCACTCAAAGGCAGTGTTCTGGGGAGATACAGGTGGCTGCATAAAGCCAGGGCAGAGCTCTGGGAGCCATGGTTTGGTGATCTGCAGCAAGGGCCCTTGTGTCCTAGTGAGCACAACTAAACCATCTACCTTATACCTAATGTGGTCTAATGAGTTATGGTCCTGGGGCAAAACTCATGGACTAAATGAACCTGGGTCTTGAGCAAATCTTCAGTGGTGATCACAATAGACCAAAGGCCAGAGGTTTCTCCCCTCTTTATCCTTGAACTGAATAAGCTCTGGAATCCTGGTAAAACACACAGAAAGGGAAGGGAGCCATGAAGAATAACTGATATTGAACATACCACTCATCTTGGAAAAGATTTAATTTGGCAAAGAAAACCAACAAAAAAAAGACACATTACTGGCGCCTGCTATGGTGACAGGAAGGCCTGAAGGAGTCCATTTCCTTGAATCAACCTAGATGAATCCTTATGTTAATAGTACTTCAAGGCAACCTTCTAACACAAGTCCTATTACTAGGGTTCCCAATTATTTTTACATTATATCACATATAACATGTGTGAAAGTTAATTTGGTCAACTGAATATGTTGTCTTTGCCCCTTCTTAGTAGAAATGTGTGTGTGTGTGTGTGTGTGTGTGTGTGTGTACTTACATACTTCCAAACAAGTATTTTAGTTTAAATTTCTCACAAAGCCAAGTCCTGAAATAAGGACTTCAGTGTAGGAGGTGGTATCAGAAAGCAGATATGAGTAAATAAAGAGACTGACACAGGTGAAGAGGAATTGCTGATAAAGGATGTATCATTAAGCTAGTTCTGCATGGGCAAGTGGGGTTCAGTCCGTCTCAGGACCCTCTAAAGAACCATACAAGATGGGCCTCAGAACCATCCCTCTGAGGATGAGAAGTTAGAGCATTTTCTCTCTGATTCCCATCCTCCACTGTGGTCTGCTCCTAGGAATGTTTCTGGACTACTGGTGTGGAGGGATGGCAAACTTCCCTCTCCTAGGCTGGGAGAACTTGTGCATGGAAATGGTCTACCAGAGCTGCTACCGTAGCCCAAGCTGGGCTGAGGGGATGTGGTGTAGGCAACAAAAAGCATATGCTACATAAACCTGTATCAGGAAAGTAAACAGAAGATGTTTAACCTTTTAGAAAAGAATCTTTCCCCCAAACCCTCCATCCCAGGTTGTTGGGGAAGAGGGTGGTCTTACAGCAGGTCTTACATAACCTGTTGCCTTTGCACATGTTTTTAAACCTGAAATAAATTCCTTGTTCTTAGCAGCAGTTCTCATTCCTGCTCTTAGAGGTAAGACTCAGACTCCAAAACATTCTTGGGTTTGCCAGGCACATCTGTCTCTTTGCTATACAGCACCCCCTTGGAACTTACTCTGGGCAGTGGATTCCTTTGTTATGTCACAAGTAACACTTGTTCACTTTCCATCTTCTAGAATTTTGCTGAAATTTTCATCTTCTGATGGAGAAATGTCTATTCAGATCCTTTACCCATATTTTATTTGGGTTGTCTTTTTATGTTTGGGTTATTTGTCTTTTTATTGTCTTTTATGAAAGTGTCCTTTATATATTCTGCAATCTAGTCTCTATCCAACATATGATTTGCAAGTATTATCTCCCATTAGGTGAATTGTCTTTTCAGTTTCTCAGTGGTGTCCTTTGAAGTACATTTTTATTTTGAGTAAGATCTAATTTATTTTTCTTTGGTTGCTTCTGCATACCAAACAGTTGCTAATCCTCGGTTTACACCTATGTTTTCTTCTAAGAG
The DNA here is from genome assembly GCA_028533885.1 of Nasua narica. Lineage (NCBI taxonomy): Eukaryota > Metazoa > Chordata > Mammalia > Carnivora > Procyonidae > Nasua > Nasua narica. The sequence continues at coordinate 36,984,837 of CM052815.1, read as the reverse complement.
TTTTCTAGTTTCAGTGCTAAGATTTAGGCCTTTGATTCATTTTCAGTTAATTTTCTTAAATCAGTTTTTTGAAGACTTTATTTGAGAGAGAGAGAGCATGAGTGGTAGGGAGGGGCAGAGGGACAAGCAGACTCCCCACTGAGTGTCGAGTCCCACATAAAGCTCAATCCCAGGACCCTGAGATCATCAGATGTTTAATTATCTGAGCCACCCAGGCGCCCCTAATTAATTTTTGTATATGACCTGAGATAGAGGACAAAATTCACTTTTTTGCATATGGATATCCAGTTGTCTCAGCATTGTTTATTGAAAAACTATTCTTTCCAATTGAATTGTCTTTGTTGAAAATCAAATGACCAAAAAATGAAAGAATTTATTTCTGGGTCTCAGTTCTATTCAGCTGATGTATATGTCTATCCTTGCCCCACTACCACACTGTCTTGATTAATGTACCTTTGTAATAAGTCTTGAAAATCAGAAGCTTGAATCCTCCAAATTTATTCTTCTTTTTCAAGATTGTTTTGAATTATTTGGCTATTCTAATTCAAGTCCCTTGAATTTCGCTTTTAATTTTAGGGTAGGGGCCCCTGAGTGGCTCAGTCAGTTAAGCAACTGCCTTCGGTTCAGGTCATGATCCCTGAGTCCCAGCATCGAGTTCCGCATTGGGCTCCCAGCTCCATGGGGAGTCTGCTTCACCCTCTGACCTTCTCCCCTCTCATGTTCTCTCCCATTCTCTCTTTCTCAAATAAATAAATAAAATCTTAAAAAAAAAATTTTAGGGTCAGCTTGTCAATTTCTGCAAAGAAGTCAGCTGTGATTAAAACTTGGCCCTTTAACTTTTCTTAATAACAGATTACTTGTAATATACCTCACAATGTTCATAACACAACATCCCAAAATGAATATTGAGAGTTATACACATATTTATTATTACCATTCATTTGCTCAAAAAAATTCCATGAAGCTGCCCAAGAGGGTGGCAGCTGAAAATCATAGTAGTACTTTCTAACTTTGTGAAAGCCTATTATTTTTTATATTATCCTCATGAAGTATAATAATATACATATAAGAGTAACACAAGATTCTTTTTATCCTTTTCGTGTGATTTTTGTTGTATCCAATGTTAGCAAGATGGCAGACAGATACCTCTTTTTTTTTTTTTCTGGGGTGCTTGGGTGGCTCAGTGGGTTAAAGCCTCTGCCTTTGGCTCGGGTCATGATCTCAGGCTCCCTGGTGGTCTTTGGGGATCTCAAAATCTGGGCATAACAATAGTACATGCTGTACATATTTGTGCTTAATAAATGTTGGCTATCATCATAGTCATTGTCATCATATTTATAGAAATACAGAGGTCCAACCTGGGAATGTGTGATCAGCGCTGGGATTGTAGGTATGCTGATGAAATGGGTATTCTGTTTAGGTTTCAACTTACTTTTAGTGAGGGCAGGGGGTGGAGGGAGGTCTGAGATCACGGAATATATGAATTTATAGCAATGGAAAAATCAGACATCCTGGGGTGGGAGAATGGGGAGTATGGGTTTTATCTTTTATTTAAGAGAGTGAAAGATGTTTTCATCCAATTGGGATGAGGAATTTCCTTAGTCTAGATCCAGAAAAGACTCATTTATGTTCCACATGACTCAGGAAGGTAAAGAGACTGATAAACAGCAAAGACCTGTCATATATTGAGTGCTTAACATGTGCTAGACACTACTCTAAGAAACTTTTTTTTTCATTTTACTGCATAACAATTCAATATATTAGGTATTTTTCATAACCCATGTTAATGAAATATAGAGAAATTGAGTAATTTTTCCAAGCCCACGTATTTCTTAAAGTGTGGAGCACAGCTTTAAGCTGAAGCGATCTGACCCCAGAACCCTCATTTTAATTATTCCTGTGCTGCCTCACTTGAATGCATGATTCTCAAAAACATACAGTATGAGTGCATAGGAAAGACTAATACATATTTTCATTAAGTCAACAAATCCATGAGATAGAAATGATGGAAATTATTTAGCTGGTGATTTAAGAGTAGTTTTCCTGAAATGATGATGTGGAAACAGAGGCATAATCTGAAACAGATGTGTATTACTAGAATAAAGAATTTTATTCTATTCTAGAATCTATTACTAGATAAAGAATAAAGATGTACTTGGGAAAAAGGAATCTTTCTGGCCAGTCTGTCCCAATCTTTTGGCAGCTCTTCATCTTCCTAAAGATTTCACATTATTGAGTTGGTCTTTCCTTCCCAAGTCTTTAGAACTCTTTTGATCTTGAAGTACATCTCCTTTTACAATAGCTCAGCGACCCAGTGAGGTAATCGGGTAGGTATTCTTACTCTCATTTTACAGATCAGTTAAGTGGTTTGCCTGGGGTCACAGTAGATAGTGGGTGGGGTCCAAATTAGCCAAGGTTACTGTCTCCAGTTCAGGGCTCTTTACATTCTGTCACAATTGGTGTTCTAGAATATCTTCCCCTCTTTTTTTCTGCCACTTCTTTTTGCTTTTTCACTTGTCTTTTTTCACCTCCCCCCCAAGTCTATTGCACTGAATGAATAGAGGCAGCAACAACAGGCCTTTTTCAGTATCCATGTCACTCTTACCAAGAGATCTTGATGACCCACTTCAAGTGTTCCTTGGGAGATGATTTGGAGATACTGTTCCTTACTGATGAATTCTCAGGTTTTAGATGTTTGAAAAATCTTTTCTTTATATGACTAAACAATTGATTCAAGGCATTTAAAAAATATCTAAGATTCGCCTGGCTTTTATTTTGGCAAAGTAAAATAAGAAATTAGTCTAAATGTTCTCCTTGCCCTCTTACAGTCTCCCCTAACCATGGGAAGACAAGGATACAAATCAAAGCTTTCTTTCAACCAAGTCACTGAACTCATTGATGAGTTCAAAATATATTTATTCAGAGGTAAATTATATTCATTATTTAAATCTTGGACTTTGAGTCTACTTTTTTCTTGTTTTATTATTATTTTATATATATATTTTTAATTTATTTGACGGGGGGAAGGGCACGGGTAGGCAGAGGGGCATAGGGAGAGAGAGAAACAGACTCCCTGCTGAGCAGGGAGCCCCACATTGGGGCTCCATCCCAGGACCCTGGGACCATGACCTGAGTGGAAGGCAGATGCTTAACCAACTGAGCCACCCAGACACCCTTTTCTTGTTTTATTATTAATATCATCCCTCCATGGAAAAATATTTTAGAAAAGGTCAAAATCCTTTTTTTTATTGCCTTCAACAATCTAGACCTGGTTCCTTCCATTATAGGTAACCAATGATAGCACTTTGGTTTTTTTCTTGCCAAACTTTTTATTTCTCCACACTCACTGGCTTCTTATTTTTGCATTTGCAAACAATGCTGCAACAAAAACCCTTGCTTCCTTGTACACCTCTACTGATATTTCTTTAGGGTAAATATGGAGAAGTAGAATTGCTGAGTCACAGAGTGGGTATGTTTTAAAATTGTAATAGTTTATTGCCAAATTGCCTTCCAAATAATTGCAATTTAAACTACTCTTAGCTGTTCATGAGATGATCTCTTTTTCCAACTCTTAGCCACCCTGGGTATTTTCAAACTCTCAATTTTGAAAATCTATTGAGTGAAAAAGCTAGCTCACTGTTATAATTTGCATTGTGGGGGGGGTTTGTTTTCTAGTGAGGTTCAGTGTCTTCTCATATCTTTATAGCTGTTTTTCTTTCTTGTGTGAGTTGTCTGTTTATATCATTTATGCTTTTTCTATACAGGAGGTCTTTTTCTCACCATTAATGTCATTTTTGGTGAAAATAAGTCTTGCATGTTCATGAAGTCAGTTTGTGACTTTTGATTTTTTTAATTGAAGTAAAATACACATGACAGAAAAGTCACCATTTTAACCGTTTTAAAGTATATAATTCAGTGATTTTAGTACACTCACAATGTGGTACAATCATCACCACTCTCTAATTCTAAATCCCAGTATCCATTAGGAATTCACTCCACACACCCCCTCCCCTCCCTCACCAAACCCCTGGCAAGCACTAAACAGCTTTATCTCTCTATGGACTTGCCTGTGCTGGACATTTCTTACAAATGGAATTATATAATATGTGGCCTTTTGTATCCAGCTTCTTTCATTTACCATGATGTTTTCATGGGTCATCTGTGTTGTAGTATATGTCAGTACTTCATTTCTTTTTCTTGCCAAACAATATTTCCTTATATGAACATATCACATTTTATTTATTCATTCATAAGACACGGTCATTTTGGGTTTATTTCATTTTTTGACTCTTCTGAATAATGCCACTATGAACATTCCTGTGTTAAGTGTTATGCCCAGATTTTGAGATCCCCAAATACCACCAGGGAGCCGAGTCCGATGCAAAAGCAAAAGAGCCCTTTATTCAAGCTAGCTTGAGCTCTGTCTCTCAAACTCACTGACGCAGCAGCGTGGCATAGAGAAAGAGAGCGAGTTTCAAAAAGTGCAACAGTTTTAGAGGGGCCAGTGGCCAATGAGTTTGTAACACACAGAAAGTTGCTTAGTAACTGTTTGAACTAGCCTATCACCCCGGCCAGAATTGGCGCACAAGTTTGGCGGGCAAAAGGCGGGATTTATATTCTTTCCCAGGCAGGGTTCCGTGTTCCTATTGGCTAACCCAAACCCAACCCATAGGCTGTCTGGGCTAATTAGCTCAAGGGAGGGCTGAGCCACACTCAGACCCTCCCAGAGGCAGGTCCTGGGGGGGGGGGGCACACACAAGAAGGCCGGTGTAAGCAAAAGGAGCCAGCCCTGCTCTGCTCCTTCATTAAGTTTTTGCCTTATCAACTATTTTCAATTCTCTTATGTATATACCAGAAGTAGCCAAGTTTTACGCTAAGTCTATCTTTAGTATTTCAAGGAACTGCTAAACTGTTTTCCAAAACAGCTGTACCATTTTACATTCCCACCAGCAACTTATGAGCATTTGAATTGTTCCATGCCCTTGTCAACACTTGTTATTTTCCTATTTTTTTAATTATACCCACCCTGAAGTGGTCTCTCATTGTGGTTCTGAATTGCATTTCCCTAATGATTAATGCTGAATATCTTTTCATATGCTTATTGGTCATTTCTCTATCTTCTTTGGAGAAATATCAATTCAAATCTTTTGCCCATTTTTAAACGAGGGTGTTTGTCTTTTGTTGTTGAGTTGTAAGAGATTTGTGTTTGTTTGTTTCTGTTTCATTTGTTTGTTTTTATTCTGGAACTAGATCCTTATCAGATAGATGAGTTGTAAATATTTTCTCCCATTTTGTGGGTTGTCTTTGAATGTTCTTGATTTCTTGATAGTGTCCTTCAATGCACAAGAGTTCTTTATTTTAATGAAGTCTAACATTTATTTTCTTTTCTATTTCTTACATATTTTTTGCTTGTGTTTTGATGTATCTAAAAATCTATTGCCAAATCCAAGAAATGGAATTTGCCTTTGTGTTTTCCTCTAATAGGTATATATCCTTAGCTCTTATATTTGGATATTTATTTATTTTTTTAATATAATGTGAGGTAAGGGTACACCTTCATTTTTTTTTTTAAGATTTTATTTATTTGCTAGAGAGAAAGCATAAACAGGGGGGAGTGGCAGAGGGAGAGGAAGAAGCAGGCTCCCCGCTGAGCAGGGAGCCTGATGTGGGGCTTGATCCCAGGACCCTGGGATCATGACATGAGCTGAAGACAGATGCTTAACCAACTGAGTCATCCAGATGCCCCCAACTTCATTCTTTTGCAAATAGATAACCAGTTGCCCTAGCATTATTTGTTGAAAAAATTGTTCTTGTCGTATTGAATGTTGAAGGCACTCTTGTTAAACATCAATTGACCATAAATGTGAGGGCTTCTTTCTGGACCCTCAATTCTATTCCATTGATTTATATGTCTATCCTCTTGTCAATTCCACATTATTTTGATTACTAAGGCTTTGTAATAAGTTTTGAAGTTTAAAATTATAAATCCTCCAACTTTGTTCTTTTGCAAGACTGTATTGTTTCTTCTGGGTCACTTGCTAGTCCATATGAATTTTATAATCAGCTTCCCCATTTCTGCAAAGCAGACAATTGAAATTTTGATAAGGATGGCAAAGAATCTGTAAAGCTGGGGAATATTGCCATCTTGATATTAAGTCTTCCAATCCATGAACACATAATACTTTCCATTTATTCAGGTTTTCTTTAATTTCTTTCAGTAGTGTTTTATAGTTTTCAGTGTATGAGTCTTGCACTTTCTCAGTTAAATTTATTCCTAAGTATTTTATTATTTTTAATATTATAAATAGAATTGTTTTCTTAGTTTCGTTTTCAGGTTGTTCATTGCTAGAGTATTAGAAATACAACTGATTTTTCTGTGTGATCTTGTGTCCTGTAACTTTGCTGAAATCATTTTATTAGCCTTAATAGTTTTTAATAGATTCTTTAGTGTTTTCTGTACATAAAATTTTGTCATCTGTCAATAGAAATAGCTTCACTTCTTCCTTTCCAATTTGGATAATTTTTATTTATTTTTTCTTGCCTAATTGCCCTGCCTAGAATGTCTTATACAATGTTGAATAGAAATAGTGAAAGCAGATATCCATGTCTTGTCCTAATTATAATGGAAAAACTTTAAGTATGATATGGGCTGTGTTGTTAATTTTTTTTTCATAGATCACTTTATCAGGTTGAGGAAGTTTCCTTCTGTTACTGGTTTATAGTGTTTTCTTTTTTTTTAATTTATTTTTTTTTAATTAAAGGGTTTTAGAATTTGCCAAATGCTTCTCTTTTTTTTTCTTTTTTAAAATATTTTATTTATTAAAAAAAAAGATTTTATTTATTTATTTGAGAGACAGAGAAAGTGAGAGAGAGCATGAGAGGAGAGAAGGTTAGAGGAAGAAGCAGACTCCCCGTGGAGCTGGGAGCCCGATGTGGGACTCGATCCCGGAACTCAAGGATCACGACCTGAGCCGAAGGCAGTTGCTCAACTAACTGAGCCACCCAGGTGCCCACCAAATGCTTTTCTTGCATCTCTTGAGATAATCATGATTTTTCCCCCTTTCATTCTCATATGGTATGTTACATTGACTGATATTCATATGTTGAACCACCTTACACTGCTGAAATAAATCCCACTTAGTTATGGTGTGTAATCCCTTTAATGTGTTCTGGATTTGGTTTGCTAGTATTTTGTTGAGGAATTTTACATTTATATTCCTAAGAGACATTGGTCTGTATTTTTCTTTTATTGTGATTTCTTTGACTGGCTTTGGTATCAAGGTAATACCAGCCTTGCACAATGAGACAGAAAGTTTTATCTTCTCTTCCATTTTTGGGAGAGAGTTTGAGAAGGCTTGGTGTTAATTCTTCTTTAAATATTTGATAAAATTCAGTGATGAAACCATCTGGTTCTGGGCTTTGTTGGAATTTTTCAGATAACTCATTCCATTTCTTTCCTTGCTATAGATATAGTCAAATTTTCTATTTATACTTTAGTCAGTTTTAGTAGTTTATCTATTATCCATAATATTCTGTCATAAGCCTTTTTATTTAAGATTGAAAGTAATGTCCCCATTTTCATATTGATTTTATTAATTTGAGTCTTCTCTTTTTTGCTTAGTCATTCTAACTATGAATTTTCTTGATCTTCTCAAAGTACCAGTTTTTGATGTTATTAATTCTATTTTTTTGTATTCTCTATTTTATCTCTGCTCTAATCTTTATTGTCTCCTTCCTTCTAGTTGCTTTGGGTTTAGTTTACCTTTTTTTTTTTCCCCTGGTTCCTGAAGGCAGAATGTTGGGTTGTTGATTTGAGATCTTCTATTTTTTAATGTAAATATTTACATCTATAAGTTTCCCTTGAAGCATGTTTTTGTTTCATCTCATAAATTTTGGCATGTTGTGTTTTTGTTTTAATTCACCTCAAAGTATTCTCTAATTTCCCTTGGGATTGTTTCTTTGACCCCATTGGTTGTTTAACAGTGTGCTGGTTAATTTCCACATATTTGTGAATTTCCCATATTTTCTCCTTTTATTGACTTCTAATTCTACTCCATTATTGTTGGAGAAGATAGTTTGTATGATTTCAATACTTTTAACTTTATCAAGTTTTGTTTAATGGTCTAATATGTGTTCTACACTAAAGAATGTTCCATATACACTTGAAAACAATGTGTATTCTAAACTGATGATTATCAGAGGGGAGGTTGGTGGGGGGGAGGGGGATTAAAGAATGCACTTGTGAGGAGCACTGGGAGTTTTATGGAAGTGTGGAATGATTACATTATATATCTGAAAATAATATTACATTGTATGTTAACTGACTGGAATTTAAATGAAAAAAAGAAAAGAATGTGTGTTCTGCCATTGTTGGCTGAAGCGTTCTATATATGTCTGTTTGGTCTAGCTGTTTTATAGTGTTATTCAAGTCTTATATTTCTTGTTTATCTGTGGTCTAGTTGTTCTACCCATTTTGTTTAACTACTTCTCCCTTTGATTCTGTTTTTGCTTCATACATTTTAGGGCTGTTAGTTGCATATAGGTTTGTAATTGTGTATCTTCTTCATAAATTAACGATTTTAGCATCATGTGATGTCTCTCTTTGTTTCATGTGACAACTTTTGTCTTAAAGTCTATTTTATCTGATATTTGAAGAGCCATTTCAGGGGAGCCTGGGTGGCTCAGTCATTAAGCATCTGCCTTTGGCTCAGGTCATGATTCCAGGATCCTAGGATCGAGCCCCACATCGGGCTCCCAGCTCCATAGGAAGCCTGCTTCTCCCTCTCCCACTCCCCCTGCTTGTGTTCCCTTTCTCACTGTGTCTCTCTGTCAAATAAATAAATACAATCTTGAAAAAAGAAAAAAGAATAGCCATTCCAGTTCTCTTTTGGTTACTGTTTGTTCTCTTTTGATTATTGAAATATCTTTTTCTAGTCTTTCATTCTCAATCTATTTGTGATTTGGAGCTAAAGTGAGTCTCCTTCAAGCTCGATCATAAAGCTATTGTCATCAAGATAGTATGGTACCGACACAGAAACAGACACATAGATCAATGGAATAGAATAGAGAACCCAGAAATGGACCCTCAACTCTATGGTCAACTAATCTTCAACAAATCAGGAAAGAATACCCAATGGAAAAAAGACAGTCTTTTCAATAAATGGTGTTGGGAAATTGGACAGCCACATGCAGAAGAATAAAATTGGACCATTTCCATATACCATACACAAAAATAGACTCAGAATGGTTGAAAGACCTAAATATGAGACAGGAATCCATCAAAATCCTAGAGGAGAACACAGGCAGCAACTTCTTCAATCTTGGCCACAGCAACTTCTTGCTAGATACACCTCCAATGACAAAAATGGACTATTGGGACTTCATCAAGATAAAACTTTTGCACAGCGAAGGAAACAGTCAACAAAATCAAAAGACAACTGACAGAATGGGGGAAGATATTTGCAAATGATATTCAAATAAAGGGTTAGTAGCCAAAATCTATAAAGAACTTGTCAAACTCAATACCTAGAGAACAAATAATCCAATTAAGAAATGGGCAGAAGACATGAACAGACATTTCTGTAAAGAAGACATCCAAATGGCCAACAGACACATGAAAATGTGCTCTACATCACTTGCAGGGAAATACAAATAAAAACCACAATGAGATACCACTTCACACCAGTCAGAATGGCTAAAATTAACAAGTTAGGAAATGACAGATGTTGGTGAGGATGCAGAGAAAGGGGAACCCTCCTACACTGTTGGTGGCAATGCAAGCTGATGTAGCCACTGGAAAACAGTATGAAGGTTTCTCAAAAAGTTGAAAATAGAGCTACCTTATGATCCAGCAATTGCTCTGCTGGGTATTTACCCCCAAAATACAAATGAGCGCCTGCACCCCAATGTTTATAGCAGCAATGTCTACAATAGCTAAACTATGGAAAGAGCCCAGATGTCCATCAGCAGATGAATGGATAAAGAAGATGAGGTATATATATACAATGGAATATTATACAGCCATCAAAAAATGAAATCTTGCCATTTGCAATGATGTGGATGGAACTAGAGGGTATTATGCTAAGCAAAATAAGTCAGTCAGAGGAAGACAATTATCATATGATCTCACTCATATGTGGAAGTAATGAAACAAAACAGAGGATCATAGGGGAAGAGAGGAAAAAAATGAAACAAGACAAAACCAGAGAGGGAGACAAACCATAAGGGAGAGGGGTTAAGGGACAAGGTAACTGTATGATGGACATTAAGGAGAGCATGTGATATAATGAGCACTGTGTGTTGTGTAATACTGATGAATCATAGGGGTGCCTAGGTGGCTAAGATGGTTAAGCATCTGCCTTCAGCTCAGGTCATGATCCCAGAGTCCTGGGATCAAGCCCCACATTGGGCTCCCTACTCAGCAGGAAGCCTGCTTCTCCCTCTCCCACTCCCCCTGGTTGTGTTTCCTTTCTAGCTGTGTCTCTCTCTGTCATATAAATGAATAAAATTTTTTTTTTAAAGATTTTATTTATTTATTTATTAGGAAAGAGAGAGAGTGAGAGAGAGAAGGTCAGAGTGAGAAGTGGACTCCCCATGGAGCTGGGAGCCCATTGTGGGACTCGATCCCGGGACTCCGGGATCATGACCCAAGCCGAAGGCAGTCGCTCAACCAACTGCACCACCCAGGGGCCCAAATGAATAAAATCTTAAAAAAAAAGAAAGACTGATGATTCATAGACCTGTACCTCTGAAACCAATAATACATATATTAATTAGTTGAATTTAAATTAAAAAATGTTTAAAAAAATTAAGTGAGTCTCTTGTAGATAGGATATGTTTAGATTAAGTTTTTTATCCATTCTGCAATCTCTGCCTTAAATGTGAGGTTAATCTATTTATATTTACATTTTTTTAAAGATTTTATTTATTTATTTGAGAGACAGAGAAAGTGAGAGAGAGCATGAGAGGAGAGAAGGTTAGAGGAAGAAGCAGACTCCCTGTGGAGCTGGGAGCCCGATGTGGGACTCGATCCCGGAACTCAAGGATCATGACCTGAGCCGAAGGCAGTTGCTCAACCAACTGAGCCAGCCAGGTGCCCAAATCCATTTATATTTAATGCAATTACTGATAGATAAGGATTTAATTTGTGATTTATTTGTTATCTATATGTCTCATATCTTTTTTGTTCCTCAGTTACTACTCCATTACTGCCTTCTCTTGTGTTATACTGATATTTTCTAGGATACCATTTTCCCCTTTCTCAATTCTTTGACTATATATTTTTAAGTTATTTTCTTAGTGGTTGCCCTGGAGATTACAATTAACATATTAATTTATGACAAAATAGTTTAGATAATACCAGCTTAGTTTCAATAGTATGTGAAAACTTTTTTCTATATAGCTCCTCCCCCTACTATGTTATTGTCTCAAATGACATTTTTATACATTTGTGTCCATTAACATGGATTTATAATTAATGTTTTATGTAGTTGCCTTTTAAATCAGATAAACTAAAAAGAGAAGTTACAATAAAAAATACATTAGGATGGACTTTTATATTTATTTATGTTGTTACCCTTACCAGTGTTCTTGGTTTCTTCGTATGTATTTGAGGTACTGTGTAATGTCCTTTCATTTCAGCCTGAAGGACTTCTTTTAGCATTTTTTGTCAGTGGAGGTCTACTTGAAACAATCTCTCAGTTTTTATTTGGGAAAGTCTTGATTTCTCTCTCTCTTTTATTTTTTGTAAAAAACACGTAACGGGGGCGCCTGGGTGGCTCAGTCGGTTGGCATCTGCCTTAGGCTCAGGTCATGATCCCAGGGTCCTGGGACTGAGCTCTGCATCGGGCTCTCTGCTGGGTGGGGAGCCTGCTTCTTCCTCTCCTCCCCACTCATGCTCTCTCTCGCTATCTCTGTGTGTTTGTGTCTCTCTCAAATAAATAAATAAAATCTTTTTAAAACCCCCCAAAACTCCCACATAATATAAATTTACCATCTTAACAACTTTTAAGTATACAGTATAGTATTGTTAACTATATGCATATTGTTGCACAACAGCTCTCTAGAACTGTTTCATCTTCCATGACTAAAAGTCTATACTCATTGAACACCAACTCCACATTTTCTGCTTCCCGAGGCTCCTGGGAATCACTACTCTACTTTGTTTCTATGAATTTTATTAGATATCTTGTATAAGTGGAATCACGCAGTATTTGTCTTTTTGTGATTGGCTAATTGTAATTAGTATAACGTCTTCATGGTTCATTCATGCTGTCGTGTATAACAGAATTTCCTTCTTTTTTTTTTTTAAAGATTTTATTCATTTATTTATTTATTTATTTATTTATTAGGAAAGAGAGAGAGTGAGAGAGAGCAGGTCAGAGTGAGAAGCGGACTCCCCATGGAGCTGGGAGCCCGATGTGGGACTCGATCCCGGGACTCCGGGACCATGACCTGAGCTGAAGGCAGTCGCTCAACCAACTGCGCCACCCAGGGGCCCAGAATTTCCTTCTTTTTAAAGACTGAATAATATTCCATTGTATGTATGTCTGTTGAATGTGGTTTTAAGCCACAGGTGTCCATACAGCAATTTGTCCCACTTTCTTTTCCTGCACGAAGGAAACTCAAAGAATCAAATAAAGGGCTGTATTGTTAGTGCTAGAAAATCGGTCACCTCACTCACACCAAATGACCGAACATCTCAACAGCTCTCACACTATTTAGTGAACTCCTTCTTTCACCTGCTCTGTTCTGCTCTTTGGACACTCACTCTTCCTCCAGCTACTCTGTAGAAGTAGAAGCCCCAAAGAGGAACTTGGGCTGCTGCTTGCACCACTGTTTATGGAGGGACAGGAAGGAGTCCTACACCAACTCTTAGAAAACAGTCATTCTCTGTGTCTGCTCCACCAAGCTTCCTTATTGTGGTTGTAACTTACTTTCCATGTTGAATACAAGAAAGAGTATTTGAGATATTTGCCATGTTCCCAGCCCTATCAATGGGCCATGCTGACTGAGTAACCCTATTTTGTATCATGTGTCTACTTCCCCTTACACTCCATGGCCACAGCTAATTGAGGCCAGTTGGGCCCCTGAATGACAACCAACACATAGTCTGGCTCGTGTCCTGTGTGGTGAAATGGCATGAAATGCTTTGCCTTAAATGAAGTAAGGATTTGCTTACTAAAGACTGAATCTTACAAAAAATGTAAGTGCAGGAAAATCTTTATTATATATATATAATATATATTTTATTTTAAAGATTTTATTTATTTATTTGACAGAGAGCGAGAGCACAAGTAGGCAGAGCAGCAGGCAGTGGGAGAGAGAGAAGCAGGCTCTCCGCTGAGCACGGAGCTGGAAATGGGGCTCAATCCCAGGACCCTGGTATCATGACCTGAGCTGAAAGCAGCCTCTTAACCAACTGAGCCACCCAGGTGCCCCCTTTTTTTTGTATATTGCAAGTACTTCCTCTCATCCAGGATGACAGTTTGCTTTTGGAAGCAGACCCTCTCTGATGTGCTGGGAAGTATTATTTTTGTATAATTTTGTAGTTTTATGGATATAAGTGAAATATCTATCAGCTTTCCTTGGGAGATTCAATGAAAACACTCAAAAATAGAGGATGTTTGTTAAAAATTGGGTGTCTTATTTAGAGAAGTAAACTGGTATATATTTTTTAGTAGAACCCTGTCCCTGAAAACAATATTAAAGACATTTTCCCCCTCATCTGGAATTAGAAAAGCCTATACCCAAAAATCACTATTTTGAAGAAATAGATATGTTTGTCCAAGTAATTAAAAATAGAAGATTAGAACTAGAGACAAACCACAATTATCCAAATGAACTCTAATGTTTGGTCTTAAGCCTGTACATAATATTAAAAACTGAATTGTTCATATTTTGGAAAATGTACTGCCCATTATTGTCAGAGGAACCTTCTGGTGAGAGCTTAAGTAAGGGGAGGACAGCCCCAAAGGTGAGAGATGAAGAAAATGTGTGCTTCCACCTTCAATCACCCCGGAAAAAAGTAAATTCTGGACATAAAATGAGGACTCTATGGGAAACATAAAAGCAACTCCCCTCCCTGAGCCTCGGGAACGTGAGGAGTGGGACCTTCGGGAGGAGAAATTTATTCAGGGGTACTCTAGCAAGAATTAGGCTGCCCTTACTTGGGGGTAGGATAATGTGTAGCTTCTAAACACTGTGCCAAGGTCCAGGGCCTGCACTGGGGTGAAGCAAGCAAGGCAACCAGGGAGCCACCTTTCAGGAGGCGCTCCCTCTCTGGGCTGTGCAAGTACAACAGGGCTGGTGTCACAGAGCTGAGTACCTTCTGAAATTTTATGTCCTTGGCCCTTTGCTTGCTTCACCCTTGTCCTGGCTCTGTGTGGCACTCTGGATTATTAGGTAATGAGCTGTGGCAAAGAGATTCACAGTTACAGGAGTTTAGTGGCAGAATATGGAAAGATTCAGCAAGTTAAAGATGAGGGCAGATGCTTAGAATTCTGACATCTGAGGGGATCAGAACATGACAACCCCAAATATGTCACTTTAGCATAACGATTATATTGAGCTGAAGGCACTCGAGAAATGGAAGATTCAGGAAGGGCTCTCTGACCTCCCCCTTCCTACCTAAAAGCAGATTATAAAATTTCCCTTTAGAGAGGTACTCTACCAGGAAGAGGAGCATCATTATCAGAGACAAGGGATCAAGGAGAAAATGGATCTGTACAAACAAACCTACTAAAGTAACCCTTAGCTTCTATTAGTTCTTCCATATATCCTAGTCACTTCCTCAACGATTTTTACCACTCCTAAAAGCTTAAACTCTCTTTGTTTTTACCACTTCACAAATTTTTCATTCTTTTCTTGTTTGTTTTTAAAAATGTATATAAGCTCTTGGTCCTAAACTGCTTCTTCAGGTCTTCAGTTTTCCTATAAAGGCTCCAAGAGCATGTAAAAATACTTTTTTTTTTTTTTTTTTACTTTTCTCCTATTAATCTATCTTATGTCAGTTTAATTCTCAGGTCCAGATACAGGGCCTAAGAGGGTGGATGAAAGGATTTTCTTTCCCTTGTAGGGGCCATGAGTATGTTGAAGAGAACAATGAAAGTTTGAGTAACCAGGAAAAGCAAGCTGGAAAAAAGAGAAAGGGTGAGGAGACCTCCTCAGAAGGTCTCCCTGAGGAGACCTCAGGGCATTCGAGAGAGAAAAAGATGCAAAGAGTAGTCACTGATGTCACATTAGATAATTCTTGAATTTCTCTTGCTGAGGATCCTAGAACTGTTTTGGATTCTGCATGACCACCTAGCCCCATGGAACTCAGCCCTACCATGGCTTCTGCCATTCATGAATGAATCTTTCTGTGGCAAGCTGCAGAAAAGGCTCTAATTTAGGCAGAAGGGAATTTATTCAAGAGGCATTAGGGATATCACCAAACTGACAGGAGGTGGCAGAGTCATGCTGGAGAAGTGGTGGGAACCCAGACAGCCCTGGAGACAACAGTGTCTCAGTGGCAGGAAAGTTCTGGTCAGGATGTGTAATACAGAGTCAAATTTGATCATTGTTCTAGTCTGCCTTCCCCTGTGCTAGAGATTCAAATTCCAGGTGGTGAATACCACTTTGATGTTGTGATATCACAACTATTCACAGCTCTGAATCACAGCTATTTAATTCTATATTTAAATGTACTCATTGTTTACCTCCAGTCCCTTTATCTTACCTTTTCTAAAATTTCATGGATATATGAATTTTATTGAAAGTAATTTTATTCTAGGACTCCTGGGTACTGTGCTTCCTAAGTTGCTTTATGCTTAGGAATATAAATATGCTTCCTTATATGCAAACAACTTTCCTGTGTAATATTCTAGTTTTCTATTTCAATTGCCTAGATAGTGCTCTATCTTCTGGCACTGAATATTGCTGTGAAGGAATCAGCACAATTCAATTTTACCCTGTTACAGACAACCTTCTTTTTCTGTGTGGATGCCTGAAGAACATTCTTTCATCCTTGAAATCCAACTTAATTTGACAAGTTTCATCTCAGGTCAATCACTCATATTACTTTTTCAGAAACAAGATGGGCCCTTTAATTTGCAGATTCAGTTTCTTTAAATCCTTTTTTTTTTTTTTTCCTGCTGCATTTTTAGGCTCCCTGTTTCAGGAATATAAATTAAGTCGTCTGGTGGACAAAGTCCTTTGCAATGACTAACCTCTCTTTAACTGCTTTAATATTTGTTTTCTTTTCCTCTACCATCGTAATGATTAATTAGGCTTTCCTTTGTGTTAGAAATCTCATTTCAGTCGTGTCAATTCCGTTTCTTGCTATTTCATATTAATTTGTTAGATGAAAGTTGGTGTTATTTTGGCCCTTAAATTGCTTTCTTAACTCTGCAATCTCCTTTTCCATCTCCTACTGTCACTTTATCTGGTGTTCAAGTTCTTGTTTTATTAAGTTAATATTCTTATTAAATTTAAATTAAATTATCTTTTCTTTTTTTTTTTAAAGATCTTGTTCATTCATTTGATAGAGAAAGAGAGAGAGCACAAGCAGGGGGAGCAGCAGGCAGAGGGAGAAGGAGAAGCAGGGTCTTCACTGAGCAGGGAGCCCAATGCAGGGCTCGATCCTGGGGGCCTGAGGTCATGACCTGAGCCTAATATAGACACTTAACCGGCTGAGCCACCCAGGCACCCCTCTTATTAAGTTTTCGTTAGGTGCAAAGTATCATGAACATTTTTATTCTGTTCCTTAGTACTGAATATGCACAGTATTTTAAATAGTCACAGAGGTTTCTTCTTAAACATTCCCCCATCCCTCTGAACTTTTTGTTGGGACCAATGAAAGCAAGTGGCCTCTCAAAACCAGAAAAGGCAAGGAAATGGATTCTCCCCTGGAGCCTCCAGAAGTGTCATAGTCTTTCTGACACCCAATTTAGACTCAATCTCCAGAACTATAAAATAATAAATGTGTTTATATATTACCAACGCCACTAAGTTTGTCATTATTTGTTACAGAAGCAACAGAATACCCAAGTGCAGATTGACATAGAATAAGAGCATCATAAGACATAGCAAAGAACATCTACGGGCTTTAGCAAATGCAAAAACAAGAGGAATCAGAACAGGATCGAAACAAGCAATATGTAGCTAAACACTGAGTAAGAGTTTTAATCATTTCTCAGAGTGAGAAGGGAACAGGACACGTCTATGGAAAGTCACTGTATTTGTTACAGTTTGATGGATGTGTTAATCAGGGTTCTCCAGAGAATAGAATCCATAGGAGTTTTATAGCTGTGTGTGGTATATGCATGTTTTTAAGGAACTGCCTCATAAAAGTGGGAGGGAGGGTGGGCTGGCAAGTTTGAAATCTATAGGGCAAGCTGTCAGTCTGAAAATTCAGGTAAGAGTCGAGTTGCAATTTTGAGAATTCTATAGACAGCAGGCTGGAAACTCAGGCAGTGTTCCTATGTTACTGTCTTGAGAAGAATTTCTTCTTCATTTAGGAAACCTCAGTCTTTGCTCTTAAGACCTTAAGGCCCACTCACATTATGGAGGGTAATCTGGTTTATCCAAAGTCTGCTGAATTGAATGTTAATCATACCTAAAAAATATCTAGACTGGTATTTTGACCAAATAACTATGCACTCACTATAGCCTAGCCAAGCTGACACATATAATTAGCCATCACAATGTAAATATGCACATTTAACTCTCTAGCAGAACAAGTTCATTCATTATCAACAAATCCTTTGTTGTGTTCATCAACTTGTCTTATCAGTGTTCAGATCTAGATTCTTAACCTAGAATCCATGGACCTCTAGAAGGTCCCCCATCTTCAGTTTGGGGGAGAGTGTTCATGAAAGTTTTCAAAGTAAATACAGCATTTTGAGTGGATACATGTTCATGCATTTTTTTTTTTTTTTCCTGGAGGAGAGATCCTGAGCTTTCACCATATTCTCAGAAGTCTAAAAAGGGTTTGATTCTGGCCAAGAAAGGTATGGAGCCCCTCTAGACAGAATCTAAACTGATGAACCATTCTTGACATTTGAAGGTGGGATTCTGATGTTTGAACAATCAGTATGCTTACAGACTGCTCTGGGAGTTGCTTGTTACATAAATACGAAGTCCTCACCAACTGCAAATAATAGATTAAATGTTCTTTGCTTTCTAACAAGGTTTTTCATATTTACTCTAATATATTACAAGAGAGATTCAACAGTCCAAGATGAGTCTCTCAGAAGCAAGTTTTTTGGTCATTACAGTTTTATGGGTGGGTTATTTTGTTAAAACATGCCTGAGGAGTGAGTAGCAGTGAGGAGCCTTCCAGATTCTCAGAGAAAGAGGGGCACCTAAGTGGCTCAGTCAGTTGAGCATCCGACTCTCAATTTTGGCTCAGGCCATGATCTCAGGGTCAAGAGATTGCACCTCTTGTTGGGCTCTGTGCTCAGCAGAGAGTCTGCTTGAGATTCTCTCTCTCCTTCCCTCTGCCGCTCCCCACCCAATGTCACTCTTGCTCTCTCTCTTTCTCTTAAATAAGTGAATAAAATCTTTTAAAAACCCCAAATTTTTAGAGAAAGAATTCTGCCCTCTGAGCCCTAAACTTATCAACTCAGCACATTTGAGAAGGCAGCAAAAGGTCTCAAAGGCCCTAAGGACAGCTGTGTCCCTTAAGTGGATGAATCAATGAATAGGGGAAACGAGTATTTTAAAGGAGTTCAAACTACAAAGGGGCTGCACAAGGGAATTTCTAGGATGATGGAACTATTCTGTGTGATCCTGTAATTGTACACCTATGATTTATGCATTCGTCAAAACTCACAAAATTGTACATCACAAATAGTAAACTTTCTTGCATGCAAATAAAAAAAATCAACCAAAATCAACTAGGATACCCAAGAATCTCAGGATGGAATGCAGACAGGAACAAATGAATCTGACTGTATTATAAATGCATGACATAATCTCACTGAAGGAAGTGGGGAAAACAGAAGCTGACCTAAATAACTTTGGAAAACCATGTTTGGACTGGATACTTTAAGGCTAAAGAGAAAAGGAATGTTATAAACATGTTGTAAACACTATACTCTAATTGGTAAAGAAGGGCCAGCATATCTGAAACTGATTTATTTGTATACGGTAGAATAAATAAATTACAGACAATGGGAGTCAGATTTGTCACTTCAGAGAAAGAAGTTAAAATTAATCCAGGAGAGAAGGCTAGAATGAATCCTACAGTGCTGTATTAGAATTAGAGAGATCTATATGAACTCATGTTTATTTTTAATTTAATCTTATTTTTTTAAAAGATTTTATTTATTTGACAGAGAGAGAGAGGGAGAGATCACAAGTAGGCAGAGAGGCGGGCAGAGAGAGAGGGGGAAGCAGGCTCCCCGCTGAGCAGAGAGCCCGATGCAGGGCCTCGATCCCAGGACCCTGAGATCATGACCTGAGCCGAAGGCAGAGGCCTAACCCACTGAGCCACCCAGGCGCCCCTCATGTTTATTTTAATATATGTTCAGATAGATACAGAAACAAATATAAATATGTGTGTTTACAGAGTTTAATATCTACGTGTATATGCATGTGCACATATGAGAGCATGTGTGCACACATGCACACACACTTATTTGCTAGTTCGGTTCACTGTGTGGCCCTAGAAGCAGTGGCACCTCAGTGGCCATGAGCATACCCAGCACCCAAATCTTGGTTTCTAAATAAAATTCTCCAATAAAAGGATATAGCAAGTAATCTAAAAAGGCTCTCAAAACTGGAAGAATTTGGTCAAAGTTGGAACAATTTGAACAACAAAGTAGTGATAGTACTCTATTATAATCCAAAGAAAAAATATCCATGAGCCCATACTGATATAAATAAACAATTGAATAAATAAGTAGGTGGGTCAGTGCCAGAGAAGAAGCAAATTTTCCTTAAGAATTCAGAGCAATATTTGTAGAAACTCCCTCTCCAGAAAGTAGACCTGAGTTCCTCTTTCCTTGGGTGTGGCTGCACTGAGTGATTTGCTTCCATAGCACAGAATATAAGAAAGAAAAATATTAACTTGACAGTGGAGAAAATTGGCAGGTACCATTTTAAACAAGTGGATAAGGTTAACATCATCAGTGATAAATCACTTTAGTATCATATACGTTCTGATATGATGTAAGGAAAAGGCACTTCTCCTTTGCGGTAATTTCCCCCCAAAACTTAAAACCAGTGTAATCATAAGAAAAACCTAAACTGAAGGACATTCTACAAAGTATCTAACCCATATTCCTCAAAAATGTCAACGTCAAGAAGAACAAAGAGAGACTGAGAAACTGTCAAAGATTGGAAAGGATTAAGGAAACGTGGTGACTAAAGGCAATGTGGGATCTTCAAATGCAAAAATGACATTAGTGGAAAAATGGGTAAAAATCTGAAAAAGTCCAAAGTTAATGGTATTATACTAATGTTAATTTCTTAGTTTTGACAACTGTATCATAATGATGTAAGATGTTAACATTAGGGGGAACTGGATAAAGGAAACCCTCAATACTAACTTTGTAACTTTTTAGTATATCTAAAATTATTTCAAAAGTGTAAGTAGGTTCAGAAAAGCAAAATCTGGCAGACCATCTAACACAAGAAAAATGTTCTTCTGGGGCGGCTGGGTGGCTCCGTCGGTTAAAGCCTCTGCCTTCAGCTCAGGTCATGGTCTCAGGGTCCTGGGATGGAGCCCCGCATCAGGCTCTCTGCTCAGCAGGGAGCCTGCTTCCCCCTCTCCCTCTGCCTGCCTCTCCGCCTACTTGTGATTTCTCTCTTTTTCTCAAATAAATAAATAAATAAATAAAATCTTCAAAAAAAAAAACATGTTCTTCTGTTGGTCAGGAATATTTCCCCAGGCCTGAGCTGGCTAAAATATGTCTCAGGTCTGGGTCCTTTGGCTGGAATTTCCTGCTTACCCAACAACTTTTGAATTGCCAATTCAGTCTAGAGGGGCCTGTGGTCCTTGGAAAAGGAAAGCATTGAAGAGGACAAATGAGCATACTTTCATTAGAAAAATATATCTCTTAATTATAAATCAATCCACCAGCATCCAGGCCAATCGCAACAACCTCAGAAAATTTAGTTCGGAATCTCTCACCAAGAACCTGCTCATCCCGAGGTCCAAAGTATACTTTCTGGACTAGCAAATCTTAAATGCAGACTCTATAATCTGGTAGATTCTCTCTCCAACTGCTACCCACCTCCACCTCTTACCCATGTTGTTCCAGTCGATTAGGCTTCCTGGCAGCCAGCTTTCCCAGCAGTTTATCCAGTTACATCCCACTTGCTTTATACAATAAAATCTATTTCTAATATCTTAGCATCGCTTTTACTTTCTCAAATAATATGAACCAGTTTTAAAAGTGGGATTCCCTTAGGCCCTTGGATGTTTTTAAGTAAAAGTTTTGCCCATATTCTGCAAATATTAGTCATTATATTTAACAACTAATTATTTATAATTATAATATTTATAATTATAAATATTATATATAATATAAATATAGTTTATAATCATGTTATTATATCATATTATTATATTATATTATTTTATGTATCAAATATATATTATATTTATAATATTATTATATATAATATTATATTTATATATTATATATAATAGATAACTTATTATATATAATAATAAATATATTATAAATATATAATAAAATAAATATATATCATATATTAATATTATTATATTATATTTTAATAAATATTATTATGATAATATTATAAATATAATTTATAATTATATTTATGTTATAATTTATATATCATATATAAATCATAATATATTATAATTTATATATGATATGTTATAATTTATATACAATACTATAATAAATTATATTATTTATATGATTTATAATTGTAATATAATTTATATTATAAATATATTATATATTTATTATTTATATGATATATATTTATATAATATATATTAATATTATATAAGTATATTATATAATATTTATTATTAATTATATAATAAATATATTATATTTATATAAATTATAATATTATAATTAGTCATTATAAACAATGACTAAAATCTAGCCTCTACCAGGTTTTTACCATGTTGAAAGAAAAGAACTTGACTCTTTCCCTCCTAATAAAACTAATTTTTCTTTAAGCTGTGAGCTTCCTGGTGCTTTTCCTTATCATTCTATGTTTGGAGGCCTGTGTAACATGAATTGCCATTTCTCCTTTCAGATATGAAGACAGAAACATGTCATTTGTATTTCGATTATGCGGTTCTTCCATTTTCTCACTTTTTATCATTTCCAACTTTGCCTTGAACTTCCAAGTTCTTCTGGCCAACATAACTTTAACCCGGTTGTCAAAAATTGTTAGTAACCATTGTAACAGAGATCTGATCTTTACCACTCAAAGCTCATCAAACCCAAACTGAAACTATATGTTAGTGAGTCAAGCAAAAGAATGAAAAAAAAAAGGCAAAAGAATGAAGAGCATGTTATGTTAACCAGAAGGAAAACCAAGGTTGCTGGATATTTGTCTCTTCTTTGTTGTTCAAACTTCATTACACATAATTTTTTGTAATTACTACTCAATAAACACTTGACTTTAAAGAAACGGGAAGGGTAATAACTTTTTAAAAAAATTTTTTATTTATTTGAGAGAGAGTGAGAGAGAGAAAGCATGAGCGAGCAGGGGGAAGGGCAGAGGGAGAGGGAGAGAGACTCTCAAGCAGACTCTGCCCTGAGTGCAGGCTCCATCTTACAACTCTGAGATCATGACCCCGAGATCATGACCTGAGATAAAATCAAGGGTCAGATGCTTAACTGATAAAGCCACCCAGGTGTGGCGCCTGGGTGGCTCAGTAATTAAGTAATTAAGGGGCCTGGGATCAAGCTCTGCATAGGGCTCCTTGCTCAGCGGGGAGTCTGTTTCTCCCTCTCCCATTCCACTGCTTGTATTCCCTCTCTTGCTGTGTCTCTGTCAAAAAAATAGATAAAATCTTAAATAAATAAACAAATAAAAACAAACCATCTAGGTGCCCCTAAAGATTTATTTGAAAAAGAGAGGGTGAAGTTGGGAGGGAGGTAGGCAGAAGAAGAGGGAGAGATAACTTTAAGCAGACTCCATGCTAAGTGGAGAGCCCATCTCAGGACTTGATCCCACAACCCCAAGATCATGACCTGAGCTGAAACCTAAAGTTGGTGCTTAATTGACTGTACCACCCAGGCATCCTGTGAACAGTAATTTTTTTTTTAAAGATTTTATTTTTTTATTTGACAGAGAGAGCACAAGTAGGCAGAGAGGCAAGCAGAGAGAGGGAAGCAGGCTCCCTACTGAGCAGAGAGCCCGATGCGGGGCTCGATCCCAGGACCCTGAGATCACGACCTGAGCTGAAGGCAGAGGCTTTAACCCACTGAGCCACCCAGGCGCCCCTGGGAACAGTAATTTTTTGACTGATAGAATTTTTGTCTTATTACTACAGATGATCCTGGATTTAGAAATGCCTCACTGTGTGTCATCTTTCCCACGATTGGGTAGATAGTAGGATAGTTTCTTCCCTTTACACTGTGGATGAGCAGTTAACCTCTCCTTGTTCTCCTCTTCTCTGGAAGCTGATTCTAGCCAGAGTCTCAATGCCTCAACTCCTTTCCCCTTCCATTCTGGTCCTCATTTCTGTGCTGTGCCCATAGTAGTGAGTATTGAATATTGTAGTGAATAGTAGTGAATATTGGCTTGAATTTTGTAATTTGCAAAATTCATACTCTTTCCATCTTTTCAATACAATCATATATTTCCAAGTAAAGATACTCAGTAGACAAAAGTTCAGGAGAGAAGGTAAGCCTGAATGTTTAAATTTGGGAGTTGTCAGCATCCATATGACATCTCATACACACACTAAATGAAGGCACCAGCTTCAATCCTTACATTAAATTGAGTCAAGCTCAATTTATTTTTCATTTCTGTATAAATACATTTAAAAAATACATGTAATTAGAAGCTCGCCCACAGTGCTCGAACTTCACTTTACAAAGCACTGTTCAGGGACACAGAAATCCAAAGGCTGAGTTCTATGAAATACACATTTTCAGTTTTCCTAAAAACTGCCAATTGCTTTTCCAAAATGCAATATCCTAATTTACAAGCAGTTAATGAAAGAGTTCCTGTTTCTTCACTTCCTAAACTTTATACTATCAGACTTCATACCTGTCACATTTTGCAGTGACCTCTCCCTTTATAGACCAAATTCCTGCTCTAACTGGCTAGATGAGAAACCCTTACTCTCACCTTAGCACAAGACTTTTTGATGTTTTAGGGTCACTGAGAATAAGATATAGCTCCAGAGAAATAAAATTCATTAGTGGGGCAATATATATATGTGAATTTAATAATTTATTCTTTTCTGATCCCTAGCAAATGTTTTAAACATAATCGCATAAAGTTCAGACATTGTCACCAGGAACCCGTTAAGCACTACTACCTATTATCTGGCACATAAGTAGGGTTTCAATTAAATATCTCTTGAATGAACAGAAGGAAATGCCACTCTATAGCCATGAACAAACACAACTGGGTGCCTCTCTTGATGCCTGTTTTCTTTGCTTCCCTGACATGAATTATTAGGTCTCATCAGTTCTGAGACAGCCCTGTCCATCTTTTTCAACCCTGTCCTATTCAAAATTCCTACTACCATTGCTCAAATTATCACCATCAAAATCTATTTTCATTTTCTATGTTCTTACCTCAAGTCTTTTACCTACTTTGGGCCAACTTCCACATGGCCATGAGACTTATCTAAGCTCAAATAAAATCACATCAGTCATCTTTATCAAAAATTTCAATAGTGGGGGCACCAGGGTGGCTGAGTCGGTTAAGCATCAGCCTTAGCTCAGGTCATGATCCCTGGGTCCTGGGATCGAGCCCTGCATCAGGCTCCCTGCTCCTCGGGGAGCCTGCTTCTACCTTTCCCTCTGCCTGCTGCTCCTCCTGCTGTGTGTTCTCTCTCTCTCTCTCTCTCTCTCTCTCTCTCGCTCTCTGTCAAATAAATAAATAAAATATTTTTTAAAAATTCCAATAGTGCATGGCATGCAAGGCTTTTCATAATCTCTCTTTATTCTATTTTCCAACTTCATCTCCTACTACTTCTCATCAAGCACTCTTACCCTCTATCCCAAACTTGAGAAAAGTCAAGCTATTTATCATATTTCAACTTGTTGGTTAATTTTTCATGTTTATGTGACATTCTACATGCTCATCTTCTGCCTGGAAAATACTCATCTAACAATAATCCTTACTCACTCTTTGAAATTCAAGCCAAATGTTACCTCTTCTATAAAGATTTCTTGAATCCCCAGGCCAGTTGCTCCTCTGTGCTCTCATAGAATATTCTGTCGACTCTTCTCATAGCATTTATATTTTATTGTGTTTATCTTTTTTTGCCATCTTGACCAATGCTGTTCAGTAGAAACCTAACACAAACCACATGTAATTTTAACTTTTCTAGTAGTCACATTAAAAAGTGTAAAAACAGGGATGCCTGGGTGGCTCAGTTGGTTAAGCATCTGCCTTCAGCTCAGGTCGGGATCCCAGGGTCCTAGGATTGAGTCCCACATCAGGTTCCTTGCTCAGCAGGGAGCCTGCTTCATACTCTGCCTCTGCCTGCTGCTCCCCCTGCTTGTGCATGCTCCCTCACAAATAAATAAATAAAACCTTTAAAAGATAAAGTGTAAAAACAAACAGATGAAGATCATTTTCATAATATTTTTATTTCACCCAATATACCCCAAATACTATCAACATGTAACCAATATAAAATTTACTAATGAGATATTTTAGCTTATTTTTTTGGTACTAAATCTTCAAAATCCTGTATTTTTTTTGAACTTACAGCATATTGCAATCCAGACTGGCCACATTTGAAGTGCTCAATAGCTACATATATCTAGTGGCTCCCAGATGGGACAGCTAGTGTGAGCTTCAAAAAGAATCCTACCTGGTTCAGTTTTTTATTCCAAGGTCCTTGATTTGTAAGAAATGCCTAATAAATGCTTGCTAAAGGAATGAACGAACAGATGAACAGCGATAAAAATAGCTAAGGTTAACTGCTTACCATGTGAAAAGACACTGTGATAAGCAATGTACATCACTCTCATCACCAAATGCTTGGTTGGCATTCGATGGCTATTTATTTATTTATTTTTAAAAGATTTTATTTATTTACGTGACACAGAGAGAGAGAGATCACAAGTAGGCAGAGAGGCAGGCAGAGAGAGGAGGGGAAGCAGGCTTCCCGCCGAGCAGAGAGCCCAATGCAGGGCTCGATCCCAGGATCCTGAGATCACGACCCGAGCCAAAGGCAGAGGCTTCAACCCACTGAGACACCCAGGCGCCCCTCGATGGCTATTTAATAGTCATTAAATAATTACATAGTCTTGGGAAAGCCAATTAACTTCTTCCAGTCTCAATTTACCTATTTGTGAAAGGACGAAAGTATGGGCAAAGTGACTCGGAAGACCAGTTCTAAAATAGAGTGGATATAAATAAATGCAGGGAATGGGTAAGAAGTTGTAAGAAACAATGCTGTGTGATAGAAGGGTACGTGCTTTGGAATTAGACACACCATGTTAGAATTCCCAGCTCCACTACCCTAATCTGCTTCCTTATCTGTAAAATGGAGACAGTAATACCCACCTTGTTGTGAGGTTTGTAAATAGTATCTTCAAAGCGTTTGGCTAGAAGATAGGCATTATTATTGGTTCTAGGAAGTCTTTCACTCTTTTTTTTTTTTCCTTTAAAATTTAACAATTTTAAAGATTGTATTTATTTATTTTAGAGAGAGAGAGAGAGAACTTGCGTACAAGTAGGGGCGGGGAGGAGTAGAGGGGAAGGGAAAGGGAGGGGGGAGAAATATCCAGCAGACCCCACACTGAGCATGGAGCCCAATGCAGGGCTCCATCTCACCACCCTGAGATCATGACCTGAGCTGAAACCAACAGTCAGGCACTTAACCGACTGAGCCCCCAGGTCCCCCCAAATTTAACAATTTTAAAGGTAAGCATTCAGATAAGGCTTACCATGTGTCAGAAACTGTGCTAAGTGCTTTACAATATTAATGTATTCAGCTTCATAACACCCCCAATGAAACAAGTGGTATTATTGTCATTTCCACTTCACCCCTGGGAAACTGAGGTACAGAGGGGAAATTGCTTGCCTAATAAGGTCACTTAATAAGTGATGTCACTAGGATTCTACACCCAGGAGTTCAGTTCTGGTGTTAGGACTCTTAATCACTATGGTTTCTTATTCTCAAGCCCACCATTGCCTAATTCATGAGAAAACAAAACAAAACAAAACCCTGCAATTAGCTGCTCTAATAAACTGATTTTGTTTATGGAGAAACTAATCTGTGCACTCTGCCCTGGAGAATAAGAGGTTAAAGACTATGTCAAATGTAAGTCTTATTTTCCTTAAAGAGTCACACCTTTGTATTTACTGACAATTTTTTACATATAGGTGTGGTTTGCTACATGAATTTCTTCCCAGTTTATAGCTTTTGTTTGCAAGTATTTCTGGGAGCAGGCCCCTCCCTAGAAGATCAAAGATGTGCTAATACCGATCTTAGAGACTTTATGCAGAGTTCTCAAAAAGCACCACCCAAAAAGCAGGAAATAGGTGCGTCAGAGGTTAAAGCCTCTGCCTTCTGCTCAGGTTATGATCTCAGGGTCCTGGGATTGAGCCCCACAGCCAGCAGGGAGCCTGCTTCCCCCTCCTTCTCTGCCTGCCTCTCTGCCTACTTGTCATCTCTCTCTGTCAAATAAATAAAATCTTTTAAAAAATAAAAAAATAAATAAAAAATAAAGAAATATTACAAGTACTGTTTCTTTTCTTCCCAATACCTGTGAGCTACCAGGACACTTTAATCAATAGGGGAGGATAGTGAGAATGTAGGGGAGGCAAAATTTTACCTCTACTTTGTTAGGGTTTTTCAGCCAGGCCTGAGAATCTAACTGCTATAAGACAAATTAATAGGCGAAAAGTATACAAACCTGTAAGTTTTATATGACATGGGAGCTCTCATAACAAAAGAAAGATCTAAAGCAATGGTAAACATACCGGCTTTTACATTAGGTTGAACAAAAAGGCAATTGTGGAAAAGTAAATGAACTATATGGGGAAGTTACAGGAAGTTAAGTATTATTTTAACACAGTCTATTTATACAGGATTCTCTTGGCTTTGATTCCCCAATGAAGAATGTCCCTTTTCCACTGGTACAGGGAGGCCATCATTTACAAGGGAGTGTTTATCTCCTGTTTCCCCGAAGTACAGGGGAGATTAGAATGCTCTTCTTTGCATCTGCTGTTTTTTAAGTGCCTTTAGCTCAAAATAGTCCTTACGTCAAAGTGGCGTATTCTGCCTCCTTTCATTCTCCCTCTTTGAAGATTGCCCCCAAAGATCTGTGGTTCAGAACCGGAGTTGACAGATTATTCTGTTTCTCAGTGATTTACTCTCTTAGTCTCGAGAACAGGTCCGTTCATTTAAACAGCTCTGTTTCAGTTCAGGAGGTGGTGACGGAGACGGAGGTAGCTGTTCTAAGTTAGGTCACCATATGATACAAGCAATGAGGCATTTAGTGACAAGTATTTTTTATAGAGATTAAAGAAAAATGAATACTAATAGTTGGAAACTTAATTTCTGAGTCCAGCCAGTTGAGACGATGTCTAGATCTTCAAAAAATATTTATTTATTTATTTATTTGTTTGTTTGTTTGTTTGTTTACTTTTAGAGGGAGAAAGAGTGCACGCATCTGAGCAGGGGGCGGGGCAATAGGAGGGGGAGAGAAATCCTCAAGGAGACTCCACGCTGAGCACAGAGCCCACGTGGGGCTTGATTCCAGGACCCTGAGATCATGACCTGATTTAAAATCAAGAGTATGACACTTAAAAGACTGACCCACCCAGGCGCCCGAGATTTCTAGATTTAAGAAGGAGCTTCTTTGTGTGGTAGAATAAGGATGGCAGTTGTAATTTGACAAATTTCCTGGTTTGTTGTTTGAAGGTCTGTCGTACTGGGTGTTCCAGTGAATTTTCTTAGTGGCCTACAGGAGCAGACATGAAGTTTGTCTATCTATGATCTGTTGCGGTGATTTTCTGAAGTTTATTTCAGGTCATCCAGCCTTCGCGTATAGGACTTTGGGAAAAGGGGAGTTTTCATTCTTTGTGATTTCAAGTCAGAAGAGTGGGAGGAAAATGGGAAATGTTAGTTTAGAGAGTTGTGGCCATATACTGGAAGAAACTAGAAGAATTAAGGATATAGACCAGTTTCTAGGTGGGTAACAAAACCTCAAAGACAATGAAAAGGGCTAGAATCTTAACTGTAAGCCTATGTTATAGGTTTTCACTGAGATGCAATTTTCTCTCCCCATTTTTCTTAAACATAATTGCAGTAAGACTATTTTTTAAAATATTTTTTTATTTATTTGAGAGAGAGAGAAAGAGCTAGAGAGAGAGGAAGAGAGAGCATAAGCCAGGAGGAGAGGGAGAAGCAGGCTCCCCACTGAGCAAGGAGCCTGACAGGGGGCTCGATCCCAGAACCCTGGGATCATGACCTGAGCCGAAGGCAGATGCTTAACTGACTGAGCCACCCAGGTGCCCCTACATTAAGACTACTTTGTTTGTAAAATAAGTTTAGTCTCATTAGATTTGACCTGATTACATAAGTGAGCAACAATAGTGATTTAACACATGGGCTCTTTGTAAGTCTGTTTTGTTGGAACTTTTAATAAGGAATCTTAGATTGAACCTTAAAAGCTGTTTGAGGCTAAGAAATTAAGCCAAGAATTCACCATCAAACTTTGCCTATTAGCATCCATAGATTTGGGTAAATTCCTCTATTTTCAAGGTACCTAATGGATCTTAAGATTCTTGAGCCTGCTAGGAAGTAATCTTGCTTACTGACGTGTAGGGCTGGGAATCCTGTAAGCAATGAACTGGGCTGGTATTTCAAGAGGTGTTATAAGCTTTGGCTCTACATAGTCAACCTTAGTTCCTTAAATATAGCTGGTCACATTATTTTTTTAAGATTTTATTTATTTATTTGAGAGAGAGAAGAACAGGAGGAGGTTCAGAAGGGGAAAGAATCCCATTTTTTCTTTAAGATTTTATTTTTTTATTTATTTGAGAGAGAGAGAGTACAGGAGGAGGTGCAGAGGAGGAAAGAATCTCAAGCAGACTCTGCACTGAGTGTGGAGCCCAACTCGGACTTGATCCCATGACCCCAAGCCCATGATCTGAGCCAAAACCCAGAGCTGGATGCCCAACCAGCTGAGCCACCCAGGCATCCCTCTGTCTGGTCACATTTAAGTCTATGTACTACATTATCAAATACGACATTACAGTCAAAGTCTTGATAATAACCCAATGTTTCCAATTGTTGCAAAGAGAAAGAGAACAGAGTTTTTTTTTCTAAATACTTTTATTTTTTCAGTGTTACAAGATTCATTGTTCATGTACCACACCCAGTGCTCCATGCAATATATGCCCTCCTCGATACCCACCACCAGGCTTGCCCAACCCCCCACCCTCTCCCCTCCAAAACCTTCAGTTTGTTGCTCAGAGTCCACAGTCTCTCATGGTTCATCTCCCTCTCCGATTTCCCCAAATTCACTCTTCCTTTCCTTCTCACAATGTCCTCCATTTTTTCCTTATGCTCCACACGTGAGACCATATGATAATTGACTCTCTTTGCTTGATTTATATCACTCCACATAATCTCTTCCAGTCCTCCAGTTCCAGATACAAAAGTTGGGTATTTATCGTTTCTGATGGAGGTGTAATATTCCATTGTATATATGGACCACATCTTCTTTATCCATTCATCTGTTGAAGGGCATCTTGGCTCTTTCCACGGTTTGACGATTGTGGCCATAGCTGCTATGAACATTGGGGTACATGTGGCCCTTCTTTGTATTGCATCTCCATCTTTGGGGTAAATACCCAGGAGTGCAATTGCAGGGTCATAGGGTAGCTCTATTTTTAATTTCTTGAGGAATCTCCACACTGTTTTCCAAAGTGGCTGCACCAACTTGCATTCCCACCAACAGTGTAAAAGGGTTCCCCTTTCTCCAAACCCTCTCCAGCATTTGTTGTTTACTGTCTTGTTGATTTTGGCCATTCTAACTGGTGTAAGGTGGTATCTCAGTGTGGTTTTGATTTGCGTCTCCCTGATGGCTAATGATGATGAACATTTTTTCATGTGTCTGTTAGCCATTTGTATGTCTTCTTTGGAGAAGTGTCTGTTCATGTCTTCTGCCATGTTCATGGATTGGAAGAATAAATTTTGTTAAAATGTCTATACTGACCAGAGAGCAATCTATACTTTCAATGTCTTCCCAATCAAGATTCCACTGGCATTTTTCAAAGGGCTAGAACAAACAATCCTAAAATTTGTATGGAACCAGAAAAGACCCTGAATTGCTAAGGAAATGTTGAAAAAGAAATACAAAGCTGGGGGCATCACATTGCCTGATTTCAAGCTTTACTACAAAGTGGTGATCACCAAGACAGCATGGTATTGGCCCAAAAACAGACACATAGACCAGTGGAACAGAGTAGAGAGCCCATATATGGACCCTCAACTCTATGATCAAATAATCTTTGACAAAGCAGGAAAAAATATCCAGTGGAAAAAAAGACAGTCTCTTCAATAAATGGTGCTAGGAAAATTGGACAGCTATATATAGAAGAATGAAACTTGACCATTCTCTTACACCATACACAAAGACAAACTCGAAATGGATAAAAGACCTCAATGTGAAGCAAGAATCTATCAAAATCCTAGAGGAGAACATAGGCAGTAACCTCTTCGACATCAGTCACAGCAACTTCTTTCAGTACATGTCTCCAAAGGCAAAGGAAACAAAAGCGAAAATGAACTTTTGGGACTTCATCAAGATAAAAAGCTTCTGCACAGCAAAGAAAACAGTCAACAAAACAAACAGGCAACCCACAGAATGACAGAAGATATTCGCAAGTGACACTACAAAGGTCTGATATCTGAGATCTATAAAGAACTCCTCAAACTCAACACTCAAAAAACAGATAATCACATCAAGAGAACAGAGTCTTATTGAACCTATGTAAACAACTATATTATCATGAATAAGAATATTTATTAAGAGTTTCCAAATTCTGGCAGCGCATGGATGGCTCAGTCAATTAAACATCTGCCTTCGGCTCAGGTCATGATCCCAGGGTCCTGGAATCAAGCCCTGCGTTCGGCTCCCTGCTCAGCAGGGGAGTCTGCATCTCCCTTTCTCTCTCTACCCCTGTTGTGCTCTCTCTCTCTCTCTCTCTCTAGCTCACTCTCTCTCTTAAACAAATAAATAAAATCTTTCATAGAAAAAGTTTTCAAATTCTGGAGGCATCAGGTAGGAAGAAAAAGATAAATATTTTAATTTTTGCTTACGAAGGTATAGTCTACCAAATCAAGATAAATTATAGATAGTTTAAGAAAAAGAGAAAAAGGGTTTTCTTTCTTTACAAAGATTTTATTTATTTATTTATAGAAAGCATGTGCGAGCAGGAGGAGAGGCAATGGGAGAGAGAGAGAGAGAGAGAATCCTAAGCAGACTCCATGCTGAGCGTGGAGCCTGATGTGGGGCTAGATCCCACAACCCCAACATCATGACCGGAGTTGAAATCAAGAGTCTGCCAGAATTTGGAAACTCTTAATAACCAACTGAGCCCCACCAAGCACCCCAAAAAAGGGTTTTCTGAAATCTCAAAAACAAAACATTAAAGGTCTAACAATGCTTTAAACAAAAAGTCATAAAATTATAACCATCCTTATCAGTTCATTCAGTCTCATGTACTTGCTTTTTGTTTGCTTGATATTGGGTTAGCAGTTTTATGAATCAATCAGCTTTTCCATTAGAATTCTAGAAATTCTTAAAGTTGGTTTTTTTTTTAAGATTCTATTTATTTGGGAGAGAGAATGAGCATGGCAGTGGGGGGGGGGTGTTGGGGGAGCAGGGCAGACTCCCTACTGAGTGCAGAGCCTGATGTGGGGCTCGATCCCAGGACATTGAGATCATGACTTGGGCCAAAGGCAGCCACTCTACCAACTAAGCTATCCAGGTGCCCCCCTTCCTTTTTTTTTTTTGGGAGAGAGAGAGAGGGAATGTGGCATACCACTGGGGGTAGGAGGAGGGGGACAAGAGAAGTAATCTTAAGCAGGCTCCAGGCTCAGCACAGAGCCCTACATGGGGCTTGATATCTCGACCCTGAGATCATGACCTGAGCTGAGATCAAAAGTCGGACATTCAACTGACTGAGCTACCTAGGCACCCCAGAATTCTAGAAATTCTTATCCAGCTTAGTATTATGATCTAAAGTCATCAGAAACCTGTATTCTAGAGTACTTGTCAGAATCTTTTCAACAGATCTCTTTAAAGATGAACCATAATTGCCTGCAGTTGATTGTAAATGCTCTCAGAGAACAATTAAGAGTAAGACAATGGTTTATGAATGACAAAAAAACTTAAAAATAACCATGGTTACAGATCTAGTCAGAGTTCACTATTAAAAAAATGCTACAATTTATAAGAACATTTGGTTATTTTTGTAAAATACAATGTTTTCAAATAATAATTGGAATTTTGACTGATTATATAGGCAGTAAGGACATTAACAGATTTCTAGGAATTCTGGGCAATTTTTAAATATAGGTAACATCTACTCATACAAATATTACCTAAAGAAAGTGAGTTATCACTTTTATTTGGCAATATTTCCCATGTAATATCACATCTCAAACAAGCTATTAGTTTAATCTCTTTTTGTAAGGATAGAGAGAACAAATCTTTGAGATCATCTAGGGACTCTCTGAGAGATTCCAAAGTTAGTGGAAGGTCAAGAGACTCATTTTGAATTTGATTTTGGGAAATTTGTCAAAAATGTCTAAAGCTTTAGAGTTCCCCTTGATATGGTGCTGAGGTAGCAGCCAGCACTCTGGGTCTGTGGCCAGTTCTCGAGCTTTGCACTCGGCTACCCTACTTCTTCCTGTTACTGCTTTCCAGGGGTAAGAGAACTAAGATCTAAGTCAAATCTCCTTTCCAAGATTGCATTCTAAATTTATTTGTTTACTTTTATTTATTTTTTCCTTTTCTTTTTTTTTATTGTGTTATGGTAGTCACCATACAGTACATCATTAGTTTTTTTTTTAAGACTTTATTTATTTATTTATTTATTTATTTATTTATTTATTAGGAAAGAGAGAGAGTGAGAGAGAGCATGAGAGGGGAGAAGGTCAGAGTGAGAAGCAGACTCCCCATGGAGCTGGGAGCCTGATGTGGGACTCGATCCTGGGACTCCAGGATCATGACCTGAGCCGAAGGCAGTTGCCCAACCAACTGAGCCACCCAGGCACCCTACATCATTAGTTTTTGATGTAGTGTTCCATGATTCATTGTTTGTGTGTAACACCCAGTGCTACATGCAATCTGTGCCCTCTTTAATACTCACCACCAGGCTCACCCATCCCCTACTCTCCTCCCTTCTAAAACCCTCAGTGTGTTTCCTGGAGTCCATAGTCTCTCACGGTTCGTCTCCCACTCCGATTTCCCCACCTTCATTCTTCTCTTCCTTCTCTTAATGTTCTCCATGCTATTCCTTATGTCCCACAAATAAGTGAAACCATATGATAATTGTCTTTCTCTGTTTGACTTATTTCACTTAGCATAATCTCCTCCCATCCATGCTGATGCAGAAGTTGGGTATTCATCCTTTCTGATGGCTGAGTACTATTCCATTGTATATATGGACTACATCTTCTTTATCCATTTTCTGTTGAAAGGCATCTTGACTCTTTCCACAGTTTGGCAATTGTGGACATTGCTGCTATGAATATTGGGGTGCATATGGCCCTTCTTTTCACAACATCTGTATCTTTATTTTTAGAGTCAGAGTGCAAGTCAGGGAGGGGTGAGGGAGTACAGGAAGAGAATCTCAAGCAGGCTCCTCATTGAGTGCAGAGCCCAAGGTGGGACTCAATCCCTCAACCCTGAGATCATGACTTGAGCTGAAATCAAGAGTCAGATGCAAAACTGACTGAGCCACCTAGGTGCCCCTGAAGGAAAGTCTTAATTACCATTGTTATTTTTATAGACAATATTACAAAATTATTGGCATATAATGAGGTGGTCCAAAATCCTAAGATGTAGGAAAGATTGTAGAGTAGTAAGGAGTTAATGAAAATTTTGTTATATGTGTAGATTTTGTGATATTTATGTGGCCATCTTTTAAAATTTATAATTTTTTATGATTTTTGTTCTCATTCTTAATAAATATTCACTTATTACCTAAAAAAAACCAAAAAGCCTAAAGGTTTAAAACACTTGATTAAGTAGTATCCCAATGACAAAGTACTTAGTTATCCATCTAATTAAAGTGACCATTAAAAGGTTTTAAAGGTAAATATAGAAAATCACATAACTGTAAACAAAACAAAACAAAACCCTTAGCTTCCTTAATACTGAAGACTCAGGTTTCCTAAGTAAGCAAAGATCTGATAAAGACAATGCGAAGCACAGGAAATTATTATTATTATTTTTTTTTTAAGATTTTATTTATTCATTTAACAGAGAGAGAACACAAGCAGGCAGAGAGGCAGGCAGAAGCAGAGAGAGGAGCAGGCTCCCTGCAGAGCAAGGAGCCCCATGCGGGACTCGATCCCAAGACGCCGGGATCATGACCTGAGCCAAAGGAAGTTGCCCAACCAACTGCGCCACCCAGGCGTCCCAGGAAATTATTTTGATAAGACATAGAATCTTTATCTCCTTGGCAGATGATATAAAAGGTAAAAAAAAACCTTTTATAATCTCTTATTAAAAGCAGACCAATAATCTAAGAAACCGTCATTTTAAAGCAGAGAAAATTAAACTTATTTTGTATTAGTATATTACCAAGCTCATTTTTTAAAACTCTGATAAATTATGCATTTAATTTTGGCCAGCTTTGACCTTGCAACATAAAATTTATTTTCCACAAACGTGCAATTTTCTACATCCATTTAGATTTTGTCTTATTCCTTTCCTCTTTCTTTCTTTTTTTTTTTTTAAATATTTTATTTATTTATTTATTTGACACAGAGAGAGATCACAAGTAGGCAGAGAGGCAGAGAGAGAGAGAGAGGAGGAAGCAGGCTCCCCACCGAGCAGAGAGCCCAGCTCGATCCCAGGCCCTGAGATCATGACCATGAAGCCACCCAGGCGCCCCTCCTTTCCTCTTTCTTATTCTGGAATGTTTAGTCATTTTGCTTAAGGACAAAATTACTTCCTTTTTCCTTAACAAAAACACATCCTGCCTTCATTGTATACTTTTTATATAAAAACACATCCCATTCTTCTCCTATACTTTGTACACAAAG
Organism: Nasua narica; assembly: GCA_028533885.1. Classification (NCBI taxonomy): domain Eukaryota; kingdom Metazoa; phylum Chordata; class Mammalia; order Carnivora; family Procyonidae; genus Nasua; species Nasua narica. Next base: position 36,948,416 of record CM052815.1, on the reverse strand, counting down.
TTTTTTTTCCTTTGCTATTTTTATTTTTAAGTTTTATTTTCATAGATTATAAATATTATACAAATTTTAACCATTTAGTAACAAATTTTAACCATCTAGTAACCTTTATTTTACAGTGAAAATTATGAAGCAGGCAATTGTGAACTATTATATATATTAGCATCTTTTAGTAGCTTAGTAAATTTATGAACACATAAATATTTATAATATAAATTATATTATTATATTATAAATTTTATATTATATATTATATATTTACATTATATTCATATATTATATTATATATTTATATTATAAATTCATATATTATATTATAATATAAATTATATTATTTGTATTATAAATATTTATAATTATTAATTTTTATAATTTTTAAAGACACTTTTTCATAGTACAGTTTTTTTTAATTTTTTTTTTTAAGATTTTATTTACTTATTTGAGATAGAGACAGTGAGAGAGAGCACGAGAGGGGAGAAGGTCAGAGGGAGAAGCAGACTCCCCATATAGCTGGGAGCCCGATGTGGGACTCGATCCCAGGACTCCGGGTTCATGACCTGAGCCGAAGGCAGTTGCTTAACCAACTGAGCCACCCAGGTGCCCTCATAGTACAGTTTTTTAATGTGGTAAAAGATATGCTTACTAACAGATCCAAATATCTTTTTTCTCTCTATAAAAATTAAGAGACCAAAAGCAGATAAACTTATATTTAGCAATTAATGTTTTAGTGTATTATCTTATTTGGAAATGATTTAAATATTGAATGAATATCCATCATTTAATTTAACTTAATATAACTTTAAGGCTTCAAGTTTCCTAAAAGATTTTGGAAACTATTTTTTTTCTTTTTTTTTTTTTTAAGATTTTATTTATTTATTTGACAAAGAGAGAGGTCACAAGAAGGCAGGGAGGCAGGCAGAGAGAGAGGAGGAAGCAGGCTCCCTGCTGAGCAGCAAGCCAGATGCGGGGCTCCATCCCAGGACCCTGAGATCATGACCTGAGTTGAAGGCAGAGGCTTTAACCCACTGAACCACCCAGGCGCCCCGGAAACTATTTTTAAGTAGACATAATACTTTGTTTAATGAAACAAAGGTAGCATAATCTTAAGTTATTCTTCTTTAGATAATCACAGGAGAGAACTTAAAAGTTAAAACAATGGCTCTCTCCAACTTTTATTTTTGTATGTATGTAATATTGCTGTGTTTTACATACATGAAGCAATTTATTTTTATTGTACATCTTGTTTTTAAACTGAATTAATAGTTTTACAGTCTTAAGCATCTAATAGAGATAAACTCATTCGATTAGTAAACCCAAGTAGAAAAAGTTGTATCTCTTCATTATACTTAATGCTTACAACTCTGAAGACATGATTTGTTTTTATTAAACCAACAAACTTAAACTAGCTTTAATTTACCAAAGATTGTTCTAGATCTTGTGAACTTGAAAAACATTTAGGTTAGTTTCTATATTTCTGAGAGTTTTAGGAATACTTAATTTATTTAAGTGCTTTTTTTTTTAAACCAATTTAATAGAGCTCCTTTACAAAGTAATTTTGGCAATATCATATGAAAGTAGAAAAATAACACATTGCAAAATATGTATACCTAGATGCATACAGACATGCAAAAAGATCTTAAGAGTTTTCATTTTAAATCTCAGCCATGAGTTAGGTATAAATTGAGAAACACAAAATTTACTCTTATATAAGAGTGATCTTTGCCTTATTATTTTTCATTTCAATTTGATCTTCTTCTAGGTAACAACAGGACATTTGTTTAGGACAAGAACTCTCTAAAAAATCATTTTAAATAGGGGCGACTGGGTGGTTCAGTTGGTTAAGCATCCGACTCTTCATTTCAGCTTAGGTCATGATCTCAGGGTCCTTGGATCAAGCCCTGGGTGAGGCTCCGCTGGGAATGGACCCTCCTTGGGATTCTGTTCCTCCCTCTCACTTGGGACACCCACCGCCCCCAGCTTGCACATGCAAGCACCCTCTCTCTCAAAAAGAAAATCCTTTTAATTACAAAAGTCCAAATATTCAAAAGTATACCATCTTTTTAAAATGAAGTAAAAATGACATACAGGGTTATATTAGTTTCAGGTGTGCAACATACTGATTCAACAATTCTATACGTTCTATCCAACAATTCTATACATTACTCACCATGATACATGCAGTCACCATCTGGCATATAATGTTATTACAATATCTCCTATGCTGTACTTTTCATCACCATGATTTATTATAATATAATAACTAGAAGTTTCTACTTCTTAATCCCCTTTATTTTGCCATTCCCCACATCCCCTCTGGTAACCGCCAGTTGGTTCTCTATATCCAACAATCTGTTTGTTCATCAGTTTTGTTTTCTAGGTTCCACATATAAGTGAAATCATATGGTATTATCTTTCTCTGTCTCATTTCAGAAAATATACCTATTTGAACTGTGACTCAAAAACAAAATGCCTTTTTATGGCTCAAAATCAAAGAGCCTTTTATGGCTTAACCACAGATACCAGAGGAGTCCCCAAAGACAGTGCACCCCTCCCCCAGATCCAGTTAAGTTCATTCCCAGAGTTAGCCTAAGAGTGCAAAGACTTCCATTGTCACAGGTGGTAAGAACAGTGTTTGTGAGACTAGAGTCTCTTGTTATCTATGGGAAGATGAGATGCCTCCAGCCATAGACCAGCTTATCTGTAGTCCTGGGTGGGTGATATCTGGATGAGAGTTTCCTAACACTATGAACACAATGAAGACAAGGAAACAACAAAGGCTCTTCATGGATTGGGACCTCTCATTAAGACAAACTTCCTGAAGACCTGGTGATGTTGGACAAAGAGAATGCTGCTTGTGCTTTTGTATCTTGGGTTTCCAGCCTGTTTGTCTGGTTCCCTGACGCAAGCCAATACTTATACCCTCGGGTGATGGAGATCCAAAGGGAAGCTCTCAAGACATAAAATAGCATGAAAGGAACATGCTATGATTTTTTTCCTTTATGATAAACACCACAAAAGACACATAAGGAAAACAAAGACTAAGAGGCTATCGATTATACCAGTTGGTACCCAGAACCAAATTTACAAGAGTTCCAATTCAAAGAACTAATTTTTTTTTAAGATTTTTTATTTATTTATTAGAGAGAGAGAGACTGAGAATGAGAGGGGAGAAGGTCAGAGGGAGAAGCAGACTTCCCGCAGAGCCGGGAGTCCGATATGGGGCTCGATCCCGGGACTCCGGGATCATCACCTGAGCCGAAGGCAGTCGCTTAACCAACTGAGCTACCCAGGCACCCCAAAGAACTAATTTTGATAAATGTTTTTCTCCTGTCAATCTATATTTAGAAAGAAAAAGATACAGGGAGACTCTTACTGTTCTTTTCGCTGGGCCTGCAGGCAGAAATCTGAGATACTGACATGGTAAGGATCTTACCTTCTGCTGGTTCTGTGTCAGATGTCCCAGGATCTCTCAGTGGTACATTGTCACCAGAAATTGTAGGGGAGGCAATATTTTACCTCTATCTTCTCATGGTTTTCAGCTGATCCTGAGAATTAAATTGATATAAGATTAACAGGAGAAAAGCACACAAATCTATGTTTTATGTGATGCAGGAGCTTTCATAAGGAAGATCTAAAGAAATGTCAAAACCTACAGGCTTTTATATTAGGTCGAACAAAGAAAGGCAATTGTGGAAAAGTATCTACACTCTATGAGGAGGCTGTAGAAATTATTTTAACATGGTCTGTTTATATAGGATTCTCTTGGTTTTGATTCCCCATTGAATAATGTTCCTTTCCCCCTGGTACAAGGAGGGCATCTTTCACAAGGGAGTGTTTTATCTCCTGTTTTTAGGAAGAACAGGGGAGATTAGAATGCCCTTCTTTGCATCTGCTGTTTTTTTAAGTGTCTTTCGCTCAAAATAGTCTTTATGCCAAAGTGGCATATTTGGGGCTGACATATCCTGCCACCCTTCAAGGACCAAAAAGTCAAGAGTAGGATACAAGTAATGATTTAGAAGGGCCAAGAATGCATCAGTTATATTTTTGTTTCACGTAGACTGAAGTTGTTGAATAACTGAGGGTAAGATGATTCACTTGCATGTGAAAACCAAACTTATCTCACAGATTTCTGAGACTCAGAACAAATACTCAGCATTGTTTCACCCTCCTTTTATAGATGGGGATATGAAGCTAATAAGGACTTGTGTGTACTTGTTCAGACTGGCAATAGACGGATAGTGGAAACATTAGAAAACCTGGTAAAATTGTCCCCTCCTCCTACTTAATAACCGGTTTTAAAAATATGTTTAAAGCAGACAGATTCTGGATGTCATAATGGAGTACAGGGCAAGGTAGAGATGACCAATGATTTTCAGAGAATAAGTGTCCCCATTAGAAATTTGTCTCTCTTGAGAACAGTGGCCTAAAACCCTTCCACGCTATGAAAGTGAGCATCTCTGATGCATTCTAGATGGCCCTGATGGGTTCTCCACTGTAACTACAAAGGAAGTTGTGTTCAACTTTCGTTTTGTCAACATGAGTATTTTTAATGTAAAATAGTTACTCTTAAATAGTTCACATTCTCCCTTGTCATGGAATCTGTAAAGATAAAGCATGGTAAAAATAATTACTAATTCTAGGAGGTCCATGAGAGACATATGTAAGATTCCATGCTACTCATTGTGGAGGACACAAAGATGTAAGGACAAGGTAAAATGACTTGATCTTGTTTTGGAGATGGCAAATGTGGCTTGGCAGAAAGACTATGGGGTTTGCCATCAAACAGATTTAGATTTCTATCCCACTTTTGTCACATAACAGCTATGTGATATTGGGCAAGCTACTTGTCTCACTGAGCTTCAGTTTTCCCATCTATGAAATTCAGATGAATAGATGAATACTTGCATAGGGTTGTTGGTTAGAGTGAAGAAACTCATCAGAACCGTTTAATAACAGGATGCCTGGGTGGCTCAGTTGGTTAAGCGTCTGCCTTTGGTTCAGGTCATAATCCCAGACTCCTGGGATAGAGTCCCACATCTGGTTCCTTGCTTAGCAGGGAGCCTACCACTCCCCTTGCTTGTGTCCCTCCTACAAATAAATAAATAAAATCTTAAAAAAAACCCACAACTGTTTAATAAGACATTGGCAGAAAAATATGAGTTAAAAAATGACACATGCCCTAAGAAAAGTGTTTCCTCAGAGCAGGAAGAGATAGTGTTTACATAAAAAAATTAATGCTTGACCTTGTTTTTTGTTTTTAAAATAGTTACGAAATTCCAAGGGATTCATAATAGCTCTAACAACATTATGTGTAGCCTATGTGTTTCTGGTGTTTATTCCTATATATTTTCTCAGTAATATGTGGTATTTCTCTTTAGGTTGTCAACTATTTGTGAATAGGTATAAATTATTTTTGCTTGGTGGAATTTACCTTCATTTACAGAACTACGTTTCTATAGAAAGGATCAAAAGCACATTCGGGTATTTCATATTTGAATAAGTTACAATGCAGTTGATTCCAATATATGGCAGCCCAATTTTCAGGGCTCTTGTTGCAAGATGGGAAAAGCATTTGAATGAATGATTACATTCTTTGGTATTACAACACTACTACATATAGGTTTTTTAGACTCTGGGCAAAATCCTTCATTGCCTTTTATGGAGACTATAACTCCCTTTTTGCAGATATATGAATTCTTTGAATTCACTAAGAATGATGGTACACTGAGGGACACTGGTCAATAAAACAACATGCCCTCCCTATGAGTTTGTACCATCTTGGAGAGTGAACCACTGTTTTAATTTTAGGTCCTCCTCCAGAAAGCCCATGGGGGCGGGTTGTGGAGAGGTGTCTCTGCTAGGGGTGCATGTTATATACAAATTGACTTGAATCAAATGAGATGCCTTTATGCTTTCAACCCTAATGTTATTTTTGAAAATCATAACGTACTCATTAAGCAATTACTTAATTTCTTCATGTGGTTTCCTCAGAACTAAGTAACAGTTTATTTTTTATATAACTATTTGAAAAAAATCATGAGGTTTGCACAAAACTGTAAAAATTTGCAATGAAAGTATTCTCCAGAAATAGTGTCTAATTGTACATGCTGATAATTCTCAGCAGTGGTTTACTTAGTTCTGGTCTTCTAAGAATATGCCCCTAAATTCCCTAAGCATTTAGGTCGTTAGCGGGCATTTACATCATTAGATTGTTTTTACTATGTATTTCCTCATCCTGAATTACATTGGAATGATCCATTTGTGTCTGTCTTCCTTTTCCACCCTATGCTCTTTGGAAAAATACTCTTACCTAATCATATACCTAGTTCAGGGACAAGTACTTTAAACAAAGGTATTTATCTGAACTGAACTTAATGACTAAATTAACAAATAACGAATCATGTAGTCTACATTTTTATAATTTTTTTTTTATTTTTTAAAGATTTTATTTATTTGACAGAGCACAAGTAGGCAAAGTGGCAAACAGAGGAAGAGGGAAAGGCAGGCTCCCCGCTGAGCAGGGAGCCCCACGCAGGGCTGGATCCCAGGACCCTGGGATCAAGACCTGAGCTGCTGGCAGAGGCTTAAGGGACTGAACCACCCAGACGCCACTGAATCACGTAATCTTCAATTCTTTTGCTGCTAGTGCTCTTTCATAGGCTAGAATTTGACCCAGAGTTCTTACATTTGTTTTGGAAAGGTTACTACTGACCCATTTATAACAAGTGTTTCACCTGGCCCTGGCTATTTGAGAATTCTGCTATTGGATTGGATTCCAGGCAGGAATGGTGCTGGACTGTGCACGGTACTGGACTGTGAGCTCCTCTAGGGCAGAAGCTATGTTTATATCTATATCTATAGCTATATCATATATGTTTATTATTTATACATTATATTTATATATTATTGCATCATATTATCATACTTATATGTATTATAGATATTTATTAATTATTTTTAGAAGCTATAGTATTTAAATTAAACTTTCCTTGGTTCAGGACTTAGGAGAACTTAGGTCAGCCACGAGGTAGGCAGCTCACTAAACTTTTGTAGTTTTCAACTGGGTGTAGTGCCACTAACAGGGCCAGGCACTGAAACAAGCTTTAAATCCTCAAAGAAAAATCGGTCTGAATCATCTTAGCTGATCCTTAAGTACTAACCCCTGTGCGCTAGTCACGGTGCCAAGACCTTTCACTCACTTCAAATTCTCACGATCCTTTTCTTTTTCTTCCTATGGTTTAGTTTTTGAATGACAGGTAGTGAGTTTGTACCATGGGAGTCTCACGGAGCCTAAGGTTACAGTAATGTTATTACAGAGTTATTCTCACAACCCTTTTAGTTTAAAAACTGAGATATTATACAATATTATATATTAAGGTGCCTTGAGTGCACTAATATTAACTGTATGGCTTGATAGATTTTTACAGATGGATACCAACCAGATCAAGAGACAGAACTTGTCCAGCTCCCAGTAGGTTCCCTGGTGCCCCTTCCATCCCTCAAGGTAACCATTAGTCTAACTTTTCTCACCATCCATAAGTTTTGTACGAAATTATTGTGGCACGACTGGTCCGCGGCGCTGGACGAGACGCACGCTCGACTTCCTCCCTGAAAAGCATCCCGCCGAGGTTCCTAGAGTCCACAGAGCCGCGGCTCCCCTCTCACCGACCCAGCGCGGGACTCCACGTAGGCGCTGCGGGACGCCACAATGGCTGCCCGCGCTCTCCCGCGCCGGCCTGGCCGCATTCTCCCACCTTTCCAATGGGTACCCCTCCCGCGCGACCCACAGCCAGGGCGCCACCCGCCGGAACCCCTGCGCCAGAGCGGGCGCTCCTGAGCCCGGGATGTGGGGCGCGCGCCCATTGGCTGAACTTACCCCCGTGGACCGGCCGGCCGCAGAGCCCGCCTCCCAGCCCTCTCTCGGCGCTCCCATTGGCAGTTCGCGTCCCCCTCCGCGCCGGCTCCCGCCCCCAGCCCGCCGTGATGGAAACGGGGTTGAGGGAGGAGCAGGAGGCCGAAGCTGGGAGAGGGGGTGAGCTTTCCTCCCGGTAAGGGGGCGCGAGAGACAAGACAGGCCAATCAGGACAAGACGTGGAAAAGAGGCGCCGCGCCAGCCAGTCACATCGCGAGGTCCGGGTCGGGGAGGGTGACGCGAGCGCCACAGCCAATGGGCGTGCCACTACCCGTCCGCTCTTCAGCAGCCGGTCGGGGGTGGTGGAGGAGCGAGTGAGGAGAGCGCGACGGCGGCGGCGAGCCATCGCTGGACGGCCAGGGGGAAAGCGAGGCCCGAGCCTCTGCGTCTAGGTGAGAGGCGGCGACTGTCGGGCAAGTGGCGGCCGGGATGCCGGCCGCTCCTCGCATGGTCCGGGCCGCGGCTGCGGGAGCCCGGGCAGCAGGCCGCCAGAAGCGGAGGCGACACCCGCCGCCCCGTCCCCGCCCCCACCCTGGGCCGCCCGGAGCCGGGGGCGCCAGCCTCTGCCCGGATGGTCTGTGCGCTGCTGGGCCGGGGCCGCCGCCCTCCGGAGGACCGGGCGGGCGAGCGGGGACGCAGGGAGGGGTCTGGTTTGCAGCCACGGAGCCTTGGGGGCTCCGCCTGGTGTGGAGAGGCCGCAGAGAGGTGGTGAAGGTGGGGTGGGGTACTTAACGGAGGAGCGGGCTCGTTTCCCATCGGGGCGGCAGTCGGAGGAGGCTGTGATTGAAAGGATTTCTGGTCTGAGGGGGAAGAAAGTGATGGGAAAAGGGTGATGCTCAGAAAAGGGTGCCCGGGATGAAGGTGCGGAGCCGGGGAATGTGGCTGGCCTTTTGGAAGTAGGCATTGATGGAGGGTGGGGGGAAATCAGCTGGGAGTGAAAGGAGGGTAGGAGTTTGAAGGTTAAGGTCTCTGGACAAGTGGGGACAAGTGGATTTGAAATAAGAGGCACCTACTCAAACCGGAAGGTGACTGGGAGAAGATTTCAGATGAGGTGTGGCTGGAAGCTGTTTGACTAGAAGGCGTTAGATGACCAGTTAGGAGAAAAGTGTACAAGTTGCCGACCGTTGGTAGCCAAAGGGTGTGGATCTTTTATGACTAAGTGAACAAGAATAACTGTTCCTTTAGGGAGAGACGGGAGAGCCGAGTGTCTCAGGACTGTCAGCCAGGTTCATAGGTTCCTGTATTACTCATGAGGGCCAAGCACTCAAAGTTAACTCTCAGTACTGAGGCTGAATTGTGTCTCCCTTCCCCATCCCCGTTATAGTTCATCTAATTGTTTTGCCACAGCAGCATACAAACGCACCCTCTCAAAAAGCAAATATTGTTTTTCATGGATGGCATTGAGGAATCACCTAATTCTTCGTTTTAAAAAAATTAGAATGCGTTGGTTTAAAGGCAGCATCAGAAGGTATTTTCAGAAAATCTGCCCTGTAGGAGTTTCTCAACTATTTTGTTGGGCATAACATAAAAATGATGCAAGATCTCAGAGTAACAACGTGCAAATTCACGTGTAGGTGCAGTTCTGTTACTGTAGGACCAACCACTTTGATGCTGTACAATTTGATTACATGTCTTACTTGTTGGGAAGTTTTTTAGTCTTGGGAAGAGGTTGTAGCTAAATAGGTTCAAAGTCCTTTTCACTTAGAGGAAAGGAAGACGTGTGTATAGATCACTGCTATTGCTTTTCTGTTTAAATCTTTAGGAGTTTTTATTTGTGGAGTGTGTGCGGAGGTTGAGGACAGAGAAGTAGTAGAAAGGAAAGTGGCCCACAACACATTTTCAGTGGATTTAAATGGGAGGTGGTGATAGGCATTGAGGTATAATTTCTGCTTGAGGATAGGACAAAAGGATTGTGAAGAGTTAAAACACTTCTTGACAAACCTGAAGTGCCCAGGACAGAAACCAAAGAGAGCATGTTGTTGTATGCTATATTTCCTTAGCCAAATCACCAAAGCATCATATCTAACGGACCGTTCTTTAGGAGGTAGAGATAATTTTGTGGAAGTAATTTCTTGGTACTGCTATTCACTGATCACATTTTACCCTTAGTATAACAGAATACCCAAGTGCTGAGGCGACTCAGAGCAGAGAACTAATCCAAGCGGTGTGGAGTTAATCAGCGAAGGTTTCCAGGAAGAAGTTAGTTTTGAGACATCTTTAGAACTAAGAGTTTGGATATGTGTTATTGGAATACATGAAGGTGACATTCCAGTAGTTTGGACATGCAATCAGCAACTTTGGACAAGAATGACACATTACAAATGGTTTTAAGAAGGATGGAATATTTAAATGAAGATATAAGAGTGTGGAGATCAGTTGAATCTATGATTGTAATTTAGTTGAAAAATAATGGTTCTGTCTGGTGGCTAAGAGAGAAAAGTTAAAACAGTTAATGATGGATTGGAGACAGGTAGTAAGGGAAAGAGCACAAAAATATTTTTTGATATTTGTGATAAGAAAGTATGTTGACAATAAGTTGGGTTATTGAGAGGTAGATTTGGTGTTCAACCATAAAATAATCAGAAACATTTTGAGTCATGTACTAGATTATGTTGATAATGGCAAAATTTATTGGGTGCCACTTTGTGCCAGATACTGTTTTGAGCTTTTCGAGCATCATCTTTCTTTGATTATCACTGTTTTATAGATGAGGGAACCGAGATTCAGAGAGATTTAATTTGCCCAAGGTCACACAACTAGTAGGTGGCAGGTCTGAATTGACAAAGTCATTAAATATTAATTGAGCCTAAGCTTCATGCCAGGCACTGTGTTAAATTGTGGATGTTCAAAGTGGACAAGCAAATCCAAAGGTCAGGCTGGAGCCATTTTTTTGGAGGTTGTCAGAAATTAATAGAAGAGAGCCAGTGAAGGAAGAGAAAAAGATGAGTTGGAGAGACTCTTGTAGACACTGAGGAATATACTGTTTTGGAAAACTTAGGATAGAAATAGTTTTTAAGAAGGAGGAAGTAGTCAACAGCAAAGTATGTAGCTGAAAGACTCAGAAGAACAGATTGAGAAGAAACTGTTAAGTCAGGAGAAAACTTGTGTGAATTTAGTCTCAAAAACCAGAATTAAGATAATAAGGCATAGGCGGGTAGTTACTCAGGTTTAGTGGCAGGTGCTCTGTACATATTTAAAATATGATGGCATATATGGTCAAATTCATAGGAAAGATGTTGGTATGTCCCTTTTTAATATTTTAATCTTTGGCTACTAAGACCCATGGATGTTTTAAAACCCATGGGTGTTTTAAAAATGCGCGTACTCTGTATTTTCCAAGTTTAGAAAAACGGGCATTACTTTTATAATTAGTTGGGGAGAAAATCATTCTACTGAAACGAGCTAATAAGGAATATCTATGTGGGCTTCTCTGCATTATGTTTAGGGAAGGGGACAAGATGGTCTTATTTCAGTGTATATTGGTGCATATGAGATACTTTGGTAGGTACATTCCTGTCTTGGAAATGACTAGACACATCCTGAAACTATATACTGAAAGATGGCATTTGCTTAATCTGAGCGATCAGGTTACTAAATCACCTTGAACCATGGAGATAATGGTCTTGGTTTTTCTGAACATGGTTTTTTTAGAGTTTAATAGATGAATTTAAGGTTAAACAAAAGCATACCACTCATTCAGTTGAGTCCTTCTAAATGTGTCTTTTGGATTTTATACCCTTTTTTCTTCCCACACATTGGTTCTGTAGTTCCTCTCTTAGTGGGTTTGTATTGGGCTTAGTGTTTCAGTTCGGTAAGACGATATGAAAGTGTTGATTTACATATAACTAATTTAACTTAAAATTTGTCATTGTTTTCTGTTCCCAATTTGAAGAAGAAAAGAGACTGATTTCAAGACAATGAAATAAGCTTCTCTAATCAGATAATTATTCTAAAGCTAACTAGTAGGATTTGCCCCAGGATCAGTACAATTTTATTCCAGTCTCTAAAATGGAGATGGAAGAATCTTGTAAGTCAAGAACTGGATCTAATTTTTAGTTTAATTTGGCCCAGAGGAATTGTGGGAGGAAACTTAATATTTCATCTAGGTTCTGTACTATGTCCTTAAATAAATTATTACATTTAGTTTTCATACAATTCTCCAAAGTGGATACCCTATTACAGATGAGAGAATGAGGCTCAGAGAAGTTAGTCATTAACTTTCCAAATGTTGGAGAGGTAGAATAGAGCTGAGATTCAAACCTTGCTTTGTGGAAAGCCAAAATTCATGCATATGAGATAGAAGGCAAGAAAGACTTGTTTATATTAATATTTACAATTGAAAAAAATGCCAGATAGCCTTAGGTGTTTAATAACTTTGTTAGCTTAGAAGACGGGATTGTTGCTCTGTGTGTTTGCTTTGTGACATTAGCTCTTAAATGATGGTGATTATTATGTGTCTTTTAAGGGTGCATTTTTATTATCTTTAGAGGTGTATGTTTTCACATTTTAGTATTTTTTGAAATGAAGATGTAATTTACAGTGTCTTTTAAAAATGTTTATGAAATGGGTACTGCCTTTTTTTTTTAATTTGAAGATTTAATTCTCTTTATTAAAATGATTCATAAATTGGACAGCACCTGATCTAGTAAGTAGAGAGGCACCCCCCAAATGGCTACTATGTCTTTTAAAGTCAAATGTGTGTCTCAGAATTGAGGAAGTGTCGTATATGCACATAGTCTGCATGTACAATGCCTTAGTAGTTTGTTATGTGCATTTTCTTCCCAGCCCCTTCCTTTACTTAGCCTATTACCTTTTTTGTTGTTGTTGTGGTAGAATATAGAACTGAAGTATATGTTAATAATAAAATACTCATTCTCTTTGGTTAGTGAATATCATAGCGTAGAAGAAAGTACTTTGATGTGGAAAATTCACATTGCACTGTGAATCAGCAGATCTGAGTTTTAATTTTGGTTTTGCTAGTAACTTAATGTGTAACTTGAGGCAAGTCACTTCCCCTCTCTGAGCTTTAGTTTTCTCATCTCTATAAATGGAGTTGGGAGGGGAACTTTCAGACTTGTCCAGCTTGAACAAACTCTATGCTCTCTCTTTAAAAATGTGGATGCCTTAAATCCTTCTTAAAAACTGTATTTATTAACTTTCTGCTATTTTTTCTTTGTCTTCATCTCTTTGCCTTCTCTCTTTGCCTTTTTTTCTATGGATCCTTGAGAGTACTACCAGATCCAATGTATTAGAGAGAATGTGTTATTTTTGATAGCCTACGTTTACTAAGACAGGTTATTTGAGAAAGTAGGTACTTAGTAAATAGTTAACAAATGAATATATGTTTTATTTGAGTTTAATAAAAGGACCATTTAAATAAAATACCATACAGAAGCTGTTAAGGTTTCTTTGAAAGGTAGTTTTGCCTAAACAATGAAATGCGTTCAGTGAAATAAATATATCTGCTCTCTATGGGGCAGGTATATACAGAAGAAAACTACTGGATCTGTCTTTGAGAAGTTCTCTGTTCTAGTAGAAGAAGGAATCTCCTTTAAACTTTGTATTATGGAAAATTGCCAACATAAAACAGACATCATTAACTTTAACAATTACAAACCTGTGTTAATCTTTTTTCATTTCTACCTCCACCCACTTGCCCCTTTTTTATTTTGGAGCAAATCCCTAAACACTTTTACCAGTTACTACCACACAGCATGATGAATGTGACAATAGACACTAAACTAAGTGAAGTAGAAATTATTCACTTAAAAAAAAAAAGAAAAAAAAGAAATTGTTCACTTAAATATATTTTGAGACTTCTGTGTTATACTGTGCTAGGCAAGAGAAATTAGATATAATAATCTACTGTCGGGCGGGGTTAATATAATTGGATAGATTTAATATACATATATAAAACAATATAGCAACATAAGATCATATACCAAAATTGGTGATAGAGATTTTAAATGAGAGATGACATTATTTCTGATTGAAAGGATTTAGATAGGGAAAAAGAACATTAAGGGGTGCAATGAGGGTGATCATATGGAGAAAGCATATTGTTAGAAAAATCTAACTTTAGGGGTGCCCGGGTGGCTCAGTCATTAAGTGGCTGCCTTCGGCTCAGGTCATGAGCCCGGGGTCCTGGGATCTAGCCCTGCATTGGGCTCCCTGCTTAGTGGGAAGCCTGCTTCTCCCTCTCCCACTCAACCTTGATTGTGTTCCCTCTCTGTCACTCTCTCTCTGTGTCAAATTAATTAATTAATTAATTAATTTAAAAAAAAAAGAAAAATCTAACTTTAGCTCCGTAGAAAAAGTTTTATTTAAATCTCTATTTCTATCTTTTAGACCTGTACAGCTTATTATTGACATACTTTGATCTTAAATCAATATTTGAAAAAAGCCAATTTCTGTGTTACAATTTAGGACACACTGCTTTATGACTATCACTGTCTCTGGTGAATTATTTGGCACATTTCATTAAAAAGCCTTCTAAATATCTTAGTACCACATGTATTAATGGATTCATTTTGTCTAGAATGTTTGTGTGTGTGCCACCAGCTTTCAAATATAAATCATTTTGAGATCTTAAAATGGTGGCACGTATGTGTGTGTTTAAATGTTAGACAATTTTAAGATTACTTTGAAATACCTAGTTTACATCATTCTTGTCTTTTATGGAATTCTTGCCGGAAATGTTGGCATGACATAAGTTTTCTTACATGAGAAATCCTTGAATTTAAGGAATTCTTACGATTATATGTTATTATTTTGGAGTATTGACTTAAATACTTTGAAATATTAATTGAGAGTAAAATCTTAAAATATGTTCCATAATGCAGAGGTCATGATTCTTTTGAGCATCTCCCCAAAGCTTTGTGCTCTCTCCTTAGAAAAACAAACAGGAATCCCTCCTTGTCCATAGTTTTGCTTTACATGGTTTCAGTTACCCATAGTCAGGAAGCAGGTGATCCTTCTTCTGACATACTAGAAAGTCAGTAGTAAGTCACAGTGCCTACATCATTTACCTTCCTTCATCTCATCATGTGGGCATTTTATCATCTCACATCATTATCAGAAGAAGGGTGAGTACAGTACAATCAGATACTTTGGGAGGGAAAAAGACTATTTGCATAACTTTTCCAGTATACTGTTATAATTGTTCTGTTTTATTATTATTAATCTCTTACCATGCCAAATTTATAAATTAAACTTACCATAGGTATGTATGTATAGGAAAAAACAGTATGTATAGGATTTGGTACTATTTGCAGTTTCAGGCATCCACTGGGGGTCTAGGAACGTATCCACTGCAGGTTGTGGGAGGGATTACTGTACTTGCACCCTTTTTTCATATAATTTCAGGGGGTTAATAAGATTCAAAGAACCCAGGGCGCCTGGGTGGCTCTGTCAGTTAAGCATCTGCCTGTGGCTTAGGTCATGATCCCAGGGTCCTGAGATGGAGCCCTGCATTGGGCTCCCTGCCCAGTGGGGAGAAGGGGACTTCTCCCTTTCCCTCTGCCCCTCCCCCTGCTTGTGCTCTTTCTCTCTCTCTCTCTCAAATAAATAAATAAAATATTAAAGAAAAGAAGACTCTCAGAACCCATTGTGGGTCTATGGATTCTAGTTAAATAAACCATTCTAATGTACAGGCAGAAAACATTGCTAAAATTCAACTCAAATTTATTTTGGTGTATACTGCTCACCTTTTACAAACAAGTTTCTTTCATTATTGAGTGATAAAAATTATAAAACTCATTATGCATATACCTTATTTTAAAAAGTAGACCAATTCTTTCTTTTTAAAGATTTATTTTTATTTATTTTTTTAAACAACTTATTTATTTATTTTAGAGAGAGAGAGAAAGAGAGAGCATGAGCAGAGGGAGGGAGAGAGGAAGAGGAAGAGACAGAATCCTCAAGCAGACTCCCTGCCAAGTGCAGAGCCCAACGTGGGGCTCCATCCAGGACACCGAAATCATGACCTGAGCCACAATCAAGAGTTGGTTGCCCAACTGACAGAGCCACCCAGGCACCCCTTAAAGATTTTATCTATCTATCTATCTATCTATCTATTTAAAAAAGATTTTATTTAATTATTTGTCAGAGAGAGAGATCACACAAGCAGGGGAGAGGCAGACGGAGAAGCAGGCTTCTTGCTGAGCAAGGAGCCTAGTGTAGGACTCAGTCCCAGGACCCCGGGATCATGACCTGAGCTAAAGGCAGACGCTTAACCAACTGTGCCACCCAGGCATCCCAAGATTTTATTTTTTTTTATTTTTTTTCCAAGATTTTATTTTTAAGTAATTTTTACACCCAGAGTGAGACTGATATTCATGATCCTGAGATCAAGAGTAGCATGCTCTACCAACTGAGCCAGCCAGGCACTCCCAAAAATAGATTGGAGTCTTAGGAAAAAATAAGCTATAGCCAACTTAATAAATATGTTGAATGATTTTATCAAAGATTTTGGAATAAGTGTATGGTACTTCATATAATGGCCGCTATCCATATTGAATTAACAGGAAGTAGAATATGACTTTAAGAATGAATAGATAATATGGCGCCTGGGTGGCTCAGTGGGTTAAAGCCTCTGCCTTCAGCTCAGGTCATGATCTCAGGGTTCTGGGATCGAGCCCCGCCTTGGGCTCTCTGCCTGGCAGGGACCCTGCTTCCCCCCTCTCTCTCTGCCTGTCTCTCTGCCTACTTGTGATCTCTCTCCCTCTGTCAAATTAAAAAAAAAAATGAATAGATATATATGTAACATTTTTTCAAAGGTAAAGGAAAAAGCTACTTTAGCCTTAGTTGCCCTTATGTAGTTGAGACCCGTGGAAAAGAGGGTCTGTATTTTGAGTTGTACATTTTTGTTAAAATCATTCCTATATGTGATAATGGGGCTTAGAAATGTGCTTGGACTGAAAGGATTTATTCTCTATAGAGCTCTGAAATTGTGTTTATCGTCCATCTAGTTTGAAGGATGGTCCTAAATAAGTTTCTTAAAAATATGTGGTTTTAAAAGGTTGTGGGTTGCACCTAAAACGTAATCATAATAGTGGTTTTTAGCATAAGCAGAATCTTCAGGAGATAGGAACAGTTGAATTAGCTGCTATTGAGACATTTGACTGTTTGAAGTTCAGTGAATTTTAGGTGTATTGCTTTAAAGTGATAACCTTTGTGACCTGTTAGAGTTAATAATTCTCTGAGTATCTAATGTACTACTAGGAAACAGCTTATTCTAATACATAGTAATAGATACATAGATTTTGAGAGCTAGGAGAAGGAGGATTTAACCATCAGTGATTTGGGTTCCTTTTCAGTGAGTTTTACAAATGATCAGAGCAGTTAATTGGCTCAAGGTCAGGTGGTTACTGGCAGTCCCAACAGTGTAGTTATTCATTACTGATTTTTAAAAAATTTTTAACTTATTTTATTTAAATTCAATTAGTTAGCATATAGTGTATCATTAGTTTTAGATGTAGAGTTCAGTAATTCATCAGTTGCATATAATACCTAGTGTTTGTTACCTCATGTGTCCTCTTTAATTCCCATCACCCAATTACCCCATCCCTCCACCAACCTCCCTTCCCTCAGGTTGTTTCCTGTATTTAGAGTCTCTTATGAAAAAAAAAAAGAGTCTCTTATGGTTTGTCTTCCTCTTTGATTTCATCTTATTTTATTTTTCCCTCCCTTTCCCTATGATCCTCTGTTTTGTTTCTTAAATTCCACATATGGGTGAAACTGTATGATAATTGTCTTTCTCTGATTGACTTATTTCACTCAGCATAATACCCTCCAGTTCCTTCCATGTCAGATGTAAATGGTAAGATCTCATCCTTTTTGATGTAATGATGAGTAATATAGTATATATTGTATATATATACATATATCACATCTTTATCCATTCATCTGCCGAGGGACATTTGGGCTTTTTCTGTAGTTTGGCTATTGAGGACATTGCTGCTGTGAACATTGGGTGCAGGCGCCCCTTCAGATCATAGTGTTTGTATCCTTTGGGTAAATACCTAGTAGTGCAATTGCTGGGTCTTAATCTAGCTCTATTTTTTAACTTCTTGAAATTTTTCCTTAAGGTTCTTGAGGAACTTCCATACTGTTTTCCAGAGTGGCTGTACCAGCTTGCATTCCTACCAGCAGTATAGAGGGTTCCCCTTTCTCCGCATCCTCACCAACATTTGTTTTTTCCTGACTTGTTAATTTTAGCGAATCTGACTGGAGTGAGCTGGTATCTTATTGTGGTTTTTTATTTATATTTCCCTGATGCTGAGTGATATTGATCATTTTTTCATGTGTCTGTTGGCCATTTGTATGTCTTCTTTGGAGAAAAGTCTGTTCATATCTTCTGCCCATTTCTTGACTGGATTATTCATTACTGATTTTTGATAGGTCTATTGTGCTTACTAATTTTGGCTGTCTTCATTCTGGATCTATTTCTGGAGAAGGAAGTATCTTTAAACTAGCATTTTTAGCATTGTGGCTTTGATTCTCAATTGATAAGTTGACTAGGAATTACCTGGATTTTTATACTCTTAATGTTTTTACTTTGCTGTACATGTTCTCAACCCATCTTTAACACAATAACCCATAGTTATAACACTTATTCAGGTAGAGTTCTTAGGAGCTTAAATGCAGTTTCACAGCTGGAAACGGATACTAAGAATCCACAAAGTCATTAAACACTCCCCTTATGCTTTCTGTACCTTTCTGGACTGATCCCTGCCTGACAACATTTAGTTGCAAGCTGTATCTATGAACCTGGGAAAGGTTTAAATGTAAACCGGGAAAGGATTTTTGAGAAGAAGGTTTGTTATGGAATTTAGTCCTTTTTAAGACATTTCTAGATGGTTACCAGAACTAGAGACTGGAGGGATCGTTCACATCCAAGTTCAGAGAAGTTATTATTACTTCAACGAAGGGCCTGATTCTAAGTCCTTACGTCACATTTGGTTGGTGTAGACCTGGTGGGCAGGGAGAAGACCTGCCCTACGTTGGTGACTCTATATCCAGGGCAAGGACCCTTAAAACAGTGACTTTCAAGCGGTTTAATCCCAGCCTTTAGCTGGGTCATTCTTTAGCTCAATAGTTCCCGCTTTCGGATGGAAAAATAATTATAATTGTCAAAGTGCAAGCATTTTGGGGGAGGAGGTTAGGGATATGGTTAGTTCCTAATTGAATCATGAAAATTACTTGTCTTTAAGTCTAGACTAGTTAGAAAACTGTAGATCTCAAATCCAAGTGATGCAATTGTATAATACATTCTGCAGGTTTAATAAAACAACTAAAATGATATGTATAAAGCTCAACTAATGCTAATTTTTAATTAAAAAGTAAAAATAATGAGGGCACCTGAGTGGCTCAGTGGGTTAAGCCTCTGCCTTTGGCTCTGGTCATGATCTCAGAGTCCCGGGATCAAGCCCCAAGTCTGAGTCGGGCTCTCTGCTCAGCAGGGAGCCTGCTTCCTCCTCTCTCTCTGCCTACTTGTGATCTCTCTCCTCTCTGTCAAATAAATAAATAAAATCTTAAAAAAAAGTAAAAATAATGATTATTGAAAACCATGGTCAGCTAAAGACAACACAACTTCACCAACAGTGAGTGCCCCCTTGAAAATTTTAGAATTCCAGCTTTTGAGTGCGCATATGTGGTAAGAGCTTTGCAGCATTGGGATTGCAGCAGCCAGAGGTATTAACTGGATACAGACTGAAGTCTTTGGTACATTCTAATAACGTGCCCATTTTTGCAAATCTTAATTACTGGCTTAATAGTTTTTTCATAAGTAGTCTTATGCATCAAAGGAAGACCATGCTTTCTAAATCATTTGTAGTCCATGGGAGGTTTGGTCCATTTTTGGATAATCATTACCTTAGAAGGTAGTCTTTGAGCTTCTCCCGAGCATTGTTTCTCAAGCTGTGTTGGGAAATTTGTGAAAGCCTGGGTTTAAATACAGTTCAGCAGACTTCTTCACCTCAGGACATTGGTAGTCTTTGATATGCTAATACACTTTGTTGTTCCCTGGTTGGGGGTAAAGTGTACAGTTTCCTAGCCCCATTTACCATGATTTGGAAAATGTTGTCTTAGAAGTTGTACCAGTTTTTAAGTTCAACCTTGAGAACAGATTCAGAAGGTAGGTAAGAAAGCGACACCAAAGAAACAGGAAATACAGCGTATAACATAAAGCAGGATCTTTAAAGCACTTTGCTGTTACGGGTTGGCATTTGCTGTAATAATCAGACCGAGTCTGAACTGCTTTTAAACTGAATCTAAACTGCCTTTATAAGCAGTAAAATACCTGATTGTACCAGCTTGCTCTGAATGATCTTAATCTTCATGAATAGATTTTGGTAGTTTTAAATGACACCTACAAGATACATAATTAGTAATCTGCCTGAGTCAATTTTTGGGTAAACCTGTAAGTCTACATGTAACGTTCATGGTAAACATGATACATTTTCCCCATTAACATCGCTTTTGGTTAACTTGAGTATTTTTATATTAATCCTTAGATATATTATGGAGTCAAAAGTACAACTTCCGTGAATTCCTAAGTCAAACGGGGATATTTCCCTTTAGTTGTGTTCAAGAATCCTGATTTTGGTAATACATTTAAAGTACTAGTATAGCTATGTATATTGGAATCCTGTATCTCACTTTTCTGATTCTAAAAGTAGTAGTATAAAAATTTCATGTCTTAACACGAAAACATTTTTAAAGTGAGGAAAGAATATAGAACAATAATTTAGGAAAAAATCATGTGACTTATGGCAACTACTTTTTAAAAAATTGTCTTCTCCGAGAATGAAATTGAACACATGCTTTTACCTCCAGTGGAACTGTATATTACCAAACTGTGTTAATAGGAACGCAACCTTCATCTGTAGACTTTACGGTAGAGAAGTTACCCCACTGGTACAGGCTTTGAGAACAGAATGAGAAACAAAGGAGAATGGATATTGCTGAAAAACTGAACTTTTCTTGTCAGTAGATAATTTTAATGCTGTAGAATTGACATTTACTTTCTGTTGGAGGAAAACTTGACTTTTTAAAGATGTCTTTTTTTTTTCTGTCACTCAAGGGAATTTGGAGTCTGCTTTTTGTTAATGTCTAATGTTTTCCAGGGTAATGAAGCCTCAGAGGCATTTATTGCTGGCCAGAGTACCATGCTTATGGAGCAACTTCAGTGTGTAAAATAGTTGTGTAGTGCCCCTAATATAACTAATGAACCTATTGGAATTCCTAACCACCAAGAAGTATCTTAGACATTGAGGAAGATAGGATTCAGAGAGTTAAGTATTCGTATGCCAGTGTCTGTGTAGGCAAACAGAGTGCCCATTATATCTACTTCAATGGGTGCTTACAACAGGGTTGGACACTAGCATCTTTTATTGAAAAAAGAAATGTTAACCAAGATGCTACAGCTATTCTTTTGTTTGTGGAAAAATGCCTTATAAGCCTTAATTTTTGAAAAAGGAACCCACTATTATCAGTTTGAGTACAGAAAATAGTTTGTGCATTTTGAATTTGCATTTTGGCCCTTTATTTGTTGCTTACAGCTTACTTTCAGAGATGGTTTTCTTTTATGTCAAGTCTTAAAACACTAAATAATGATTGCAGAGTTACTAAAATATAATAGAAAAGACACAGGACCAGTGGTTCCCAATATGCCTCACAATGGAAGACTATCAAAAATCTTATAGTATATATACTTATCTACAAGGTGAAGCCTCTTCATAGTCAAACTAAATTGAGTTGGCTTGCTTTTGGCTAGAAGTGTGTCAACTCCAAGTGGTAACTTACTGATTAGTGGTTCACAATTAAGTGAATAAACAAAAGTGAAATTTTTGTTCAGTAAAAGGTTATTTGGTAGGCAAAATACTTCAAAGTATGAGGCCCATGGAGCCATATTTTTAAAAGCAGTTTGGGTGACTAAAAATATGTAACAAGGAACAATTCTTTATTGTTCCCTCTGCCCAAGAAATAAGTCCAACATGGATTTGATTGTTGATAGTCTCAAAAGTAATAAGCAGTTATCTCTCCATGCTTTTGGTAGGAGATGGTATTTTCTGAAGATAGATTTAACAATATCTCCCATCTCACATGTTCTTTCAGTGTGATCTTGGCTCCTCTCATCCCGAGGTGGGGTTTATGTCCCCTCTCCTTGAATTTGGGTGGTGCTGTGAATCACTTGTAAGCAGTAGAGTGCAGCAGAAGTTATACTGTGTGACCTCCAAGATGAAGTCAGAAAAAGGTGAGAGAGATTCCACCCAATTTACTAGAATCCTGGTCTTGAAGACTTTAGCAGCTTTGTAAGCAATCTAGCCCGAGATTGCCATGCCGCAAAGAAGCCCAAATTACCTCATGTGGAGAGATTCGAAGGATCTAAGATCAGGAGCTCTAACTTTTCAGCTAGAACTGTTTAGTTGAACCCTTTCCAAATTCCTAACTTACAGATATTGTGAAAGAGATGAAAATGATTATTGTTGTTTTAAGACACTAAGTTTTTGAGTGATTTTGTTATACAGCAGTAAATAATCAGAGCACTGCTTTTCCTGAACCTGCTTCTATATACTGAGATTTGACCACGTGTAAATGTATGGTAAGGAGTACACCCCAATGATTTGTTCTGGGATCTAACAACCTTATTTTGATATTTTACTTTTGTAATATAAAACTTTTTTACCCCTTTATCCTACACTGATTTGGAAAAGCCAGTCCATCTTTAAGTATTAAGTAGAGTGTATTTTGGTAACTGAAGGTATGTCTTGCATGTTTGGAAGCGTCCCTGATATGTTTATTATGGCATGAGAACATATGCATCTGTGCCCTAATTTTCATTGCTATTGAGATTGATATTTGGCTTTCTATTAGTTTCCTGGGGCTCCTGTAACAAAGTACCACAAACTGGGTGGCTCAAACCAACAAAAATTTATTATCTCATAGTTCTGGAGGCCCAACTCTGAAATCCATGCTCCCTCTTAAGAAACCTGTAAAGGAATCCTTCTTTGCCTCTCCCTGCCTTTTTTGTTGGCAATTTTGGTGTTCTTTGGTTTGTAGCTACACAATTCCAGTCTCTAGTTTTGTTGTCACATGGGGTTCTCCCTCTGTGTCTTCACACGGCCCTCTTCTTATAAGAACACCAGTGATAATTGGATTAGCAATCCGCCGTTCTCCAGTGTGATGTCATTTACCTTAACTAATTACATCTCCAACTATCCTATTTCCAAATAAGGTCACATTCTGAGGTACTGGGGGTTAGGAATTCAACATAATCTATTTGAAGGAACACAGCTCAATCCATAACAGGCTTCAAGGGAGATTGGTATAATTATGTTTTAATCATTTATAAATTTTTATTCCAGAGTAGATGTGAATGGGGTTTTTCATCAGTACCCATGAAGTCTGTTCTCTGTATGTTAAGACTCCCTTCCTTCCAGCATGCATGGATAATATACATAGATAATAAAATTTGATGGTAGTTTTTAACTGTTTAGGCTCATTGACCTCTTTGAGAATCTGATAAAAGGACTAGATTCTTTCCCTAGAAAAATGTGCAGATGTATACGTGGGACTGTATATTTGCACACATACATAAACAAACACACAGCAGTATTTTGCTTGAAACTTTAACATGTTCTTGGACCTCCACCCTTATTCCCCCACCCCCAAAGCCTGTTCATGAACTTCTGGATTAGAGAATTAATTAATTTCGATTGGTTAGAGATACCTAATCCCCATATCCCTGTTAGTGGAAAACCAAGGGAAAAGGGAGGAAGCAGAGGTGTGTGTGTGGAGTGTATAGGCTCCCCTCACAGTCATTGCAGCTGCATGTGGCTTTCTTGGGGATTTTCATGTTTATGTGATATTTATCATGTGCTTAGTCTCTTTTCTCCTCGCTCCTGCTCCCCACCCCCATATATAACCTTTAGCTAAGATTATAATATACTTTTGAGTAGAGAAGAATAATCTAGGTTCTTTTAGATGTGTACAAGTATATAAACAGACTTTTATATCTTGCTATAGTGTTGGATTAGCTCATGGCCTTTTTAAATTCTGGTTTTTTTTTTTAATTTTTTAAAGATTTATTTATTTATTTGAGAGAGATTGAGTGTGTGAGTGCATAGTGGGGAGAAGCAGAGGGAGAGAGGAACAAAAGCAGACTCTGCACTGAACAGGAGCCTAGCACTGGGCTCTGATCTCACGGCCCTGAGAAAATGATCTGAGTTAAAACCAAGAGTCACCTGAGCTGAAACCAAGAGTCAGACGCCCAAGTGACGGTGGCACTCAGGAGCCCTAATTCTGTGCTATCTTTTTATTATTATATCAAAATTATTTTGAAAAAGCTAGTGGTCAAGGGTTTCCGAGTCTACAACAGGAGTATATTTTGTGCTCTTCTTCACTTGTCACCTTTTCTCCAAAATAATATTGCCCAAACGTCACTCCAGAACCTTTTAATGGGCTTTCTTTTTAAAAAAACAGTTTTTTTTTTACATGCCTTGAAACAGGCTATAGGTTATGTTTTGATTTTGCATTTAGCCACTGGCATATTTATACTTCTGAAGGCTGTCATTCATGTGTTGTTTTGTTTTTGAAGATATATCAAACAAATATTTACTATTTTACAGTGATACACATGGCAAGTCTAGCAGGTGATGAATTTTCAGACCAGACAGGTTTCCCATTGATTTGTGTTCATTTTTCTGAATATGAAATACTGGAAATCATTATTTAGAATAGGGGTTAGCAGGGCGCCTGGGTGGCTCAGTTGGTTGAGTGACTGCCTTCTGCTCAGGTCATGATCCCGGAGTCCTGGGATCGAGTCCCATATCGGACTCCCGGCTCTGCGGGAGGTCTGCTTCTCCCTCTGACCTTCTCTCCTCTCATTCTCAGTCTCTCTCTCTAATAAATAAATAAAATAAAAAATCTTAGAATAGGGGTTAGCAAACTATGGCTTTCACACTGCCTTCCTCCTTTTGTTAATGAAGTTTTATTCACAAAAGCATATCTATACCCGTTCGTGTACTTAATTATTTATGGCTGATTTTGTGCCCCAAATGGCAGAATTGAGTAGTTGATAGATTGGATGGCCCATGGAATTGAAAGTATTTATTACCTAACCCTTTACAGAAAACCTTTGTTAACTGTTGATATAGAATATTTTGTAAGTCCTCCCTTTTAAGGTTCTTTAATTTTTTTCTTACTTTACATAAAGTGATGGAATCTGAAGGATATTAAAAGACCATCTTTAGAGCTCGACTTTTTATCTGGTGCCTGAATTTCTTTAGCTGTTCCTTCCAGGTGGTCGTCCAGCTTAGGAGGCCTAGGACAGTGAGACAGAAACAGCATTGAATGTGCTGTGTTAAACACAGAAGAATGACCTCTCACGGGGAGTCAGTCAGTGACTCCCAGTGAAAAGATAGATGAAATATCTTACTCTTTGTTGGGTCTCCCTTCTGTCTCCATTGGTAGGTTTTGACTTTGGTTTTATTTACATGGTAAGGGTACAGAGGAGCCAGATTTTAAGAGGAAGACAACTAAATGGACCCTGCCTCAAGATACAGCTGTTAAGAGGTAGAAATTTATAGGAAAGTGGATGGAGTGGTTAGACATTAACTTGAGACTTTAATATTCAGTGCTTAGGTACCCTAAATAAATTTGTAACTGCTAAAATAGAACTAAGTCCTTACAAATGAATTTGTCAGGTTTCACAATTTGTGTTAAAATTGCTGGTGCAGAAAGAAACATAAACAGGTAGAACAAGTCTAGACTTTACTGCAGAGCTGTATTTGGTAGTTATGTGTGGTTGACTACTTAGTGAACATGGTAGACATAGGCGATCTCTCAGGAGATGGAAGAGAGGGGCATCTGATCCCAAGGTCAACATTATCTGAAGGGGGAATGAATTTCTCTCATTCCATTCTTGAAATCCAGCCTGTTAAGAGTCTTGTTCTTCAACAGTTTCATAGTTATCTGTTTTGTTTTAAAGATTTTATTTATTTATTTGACAGAGATCACAAGTAGGCAAGAGGAGCAGGCAGAGAGGCTGGGGTGGGGGGTGGGGGGGAAGCAGGCTCCCTGCTGAGCAGAGAGCCTGATTCGGGGCTCCATCCCAGGACCTAGAGATCACGACCTGAGCCGAAGGCAGAGGCTTAACCCACTGAGCCACCCAGGCACCCCATTATCTGGTTTTTAATCTAACAGGTTTTACCATCTAATAAAGAAATGGATGAAAATATAAGTAATAAAGATTAGCAGAAGAAAGATAATACCTTTTTTTTCTTAACAACACTATCCTTTTATTTTCACTTTTAAAAAGATTTGCCGGGTGCAACTCACCGTTTCTCTGTCTCTGTCTCCCTGTCTGTCTCTCTCTTGCCCACTCTAACATCTTGAGAGTGTACTTTTTGCTTAAGTAAACCTTCCTGCTTGTGTCACTCAAAAAAGAATTGTCAAACTTTTTTTCTAACACATGAAAATCAGTTTGTAAATAGAAGACAAAATATAGTGGAGACTAGCTAATTGAGAGGAAAATTGGTGCTTTCAAATATTTTTTTGGTACCCTCTGACTTTTCTATTTTATAAAAAATATTTTAAAAATATATAACCCATGCACATAGTACATAATTTAAAAGTGCACAGAAGGATATGTAGTGAAAAGTAAATGCTCGTCATCTCTATTCCCCACTTGTTGAGTTCTCCCTCCCAGAGGTAACCATCATTAGCAATTTTGGAGGGTTTTTTTTGCCAGAAGTAATCTATGTTATAAGCATGTGCATACTTTTTTCCATTCCTTTTTATGTAAAAATTGGTGTATCATGTGGTATATTACTTCTTGACTTTTAAAATTTGTCATGAGTGCTATTGCATATCAATAGACATATATTGAACCACCTCATTCTTTTTTTAGGTGTAGAGTATGCCACTGTAGTAATATGCCACTTTGTTTGCTCAGTCACCTGTTGGTGGACGTTTAGGTTTTCAGTCTTTTGCTATCAGTGCAGAGGTGGGGGAGGCAGTGGCTCATGAATTTGGTTCTAAATTGGACTGCTAAAAATAGGTCCAATTGAGGTATGAAATTTTGTGCCTTGAGGAACTGGAATAGGTGTCTTTGGGTACAGCTTTATCACTATAATGTTTCATTTCCATAGGGTCCAGAGGGTCCAAAATTTGTTAGAATTGAAATAAAATTACTATAGAGGGTCTAGGTTTAGGAACAGATTCTGGGGAGAGGGAACTGGTAAGAGCTAGGCAGACCATGAGGACTTCAGCCAGGAGGGAACAGTCAGCTTTATGGCTCAGTGGGAACACAGGAACTGGAACTGGAACAGAAACTCAGGATCTTGTTCTCTGCCAGGGGTCTACAAATTTTCTGTTAAGGGCTACATAGTAAATATTTTAGGCTTTGCGGGCCATAAAATCTCTGTTGTGAGTACTCATCTCTGCTATTGACGTATAAAAGCAAGTATGGGTAATTCACAAGGCTGGATGCTGCTGTGTTCCAACAAAATTTTATTTATAAAAAACGGAATTAGGAGAGATTTGGCTCTGGGGCAATAGTTCTTGCCACTCTCTGGTCCAGACTCAGACTATGAGAATAAGAAATTAACTGGAGTTTTTTCAAAGGTGGATATGTCAGAAACTCATCTACCAAATAATAGAAGTCCAGATTTAAGGGAGCAGATATTCTATACATCCCACATTGCTGGTAAAATCAGGTTTCTAAAAGCTCTGCCAGGGTTTTTCTCCCTAATAGTGTGGTAGCTTGGGTGGGGCCTTTAGGCTGAAGTTCTTTATTCCCTGAGGTGGACAGGTACTAGGTTCTAAAGGTTAGGTTTAAGGATGTTTTTTTAAATCCCTGCCCGTTATTTCTTCCATTTTACCTTAAAAATGGGCTAGGCCGTGTTTCTCAAAGTTTGGATTCCAGTCAACCTGCCTTACATCAACCGTGATTCCTGAATTTGGAAAGGGCTCTTGTGGAACTATTTACAACTGTAGAAAATGTAATTATGTGTCCAGTCTTTTGCATATTACATTTAATCTTCACACAAATGCTATGAAGTGAAGAGGAGGTTGGGTATGCTATCTGTATTTCAGAGGTGAGAAAACTGAAGAACCAAATAGGTAAGTAACTTCACCCCCAAGATAAATAAGTGTATCTGGATTCCAGTCCAGCCCCACTAGACTCAGAGCCCAAGGATTCCTGCAATATCATGGCATCAGGTTATATGAAAGGCTTGTTTCCACAAAGGGCCTATATTAGTTAGCAGGAAACCGTTTATAGCAGAGACTGATTTCATGCAGTACTGAAAATGGGTTCACTAGAGATTTAGTTTCCTACTTATGTAGTAGAGGAAACATTTTTCTTCTATCCTCTTAGATTCTATGACTGGTGCCTGCTAATTAAACTGACAAAAGACAGATTAACAGGAGGAAAGGGATGTGTGTATGTGTGTGTATATAATATATATACACACTTTTTTTTAAAGATTATTTATTTATTTGACAGAGAAACAGAGATCACAAGTAGGCAGAGAGGCAGGCAGAGAGAGAGGGGGGGAAGCAGGGTCCCCGCTGAGCAGAGAGCCCAACGCGGGGCTCGATCCCAGGACCCTGAGATCATGACCCGAGCCGAAGGCAGAGGCTTAACCCACTGAGCCACCCAGGTGCCCCAATATACACACGTTTTTTAAATGTGCACTAGGATTTTCATGTCACAGACATGAAAACCCAAAGAGAGGTGGTATGATTTGAAAGCTTATATACCATATTAACAAAGGGTGGTAAATTATGAAGTGATGGGTGAAATAGATAATGGGAATTAAAGAGTACACTTGTAATGAGCACTGAGCAATGTATAGAATTCTTGAATCACTGTGTTGTGCACCTGAAACTAATGTAACACTGTATGTCAACTATACTGGAATTAAAATAAGAAACAATTTAAGAAATAAAGTTAATTAAAAATCAAATATTATAGAGAAGTGACTAGACAAAGGAAAAGGAGTTTGGGCTTCTGGAAGCAGTAAATTGTAGGAAGGTAAATATATGGGAAAAGTAATAGAAAATAGGGGTTATTTTAGTAAGGTTTGTTGTGCAGACTCTTCTCAGTGCTACCTTTATTTACATCATCTTCTTGGCCATAAAACTCCCCCAGAGTCCTCATTATGGCAGGCCTCATTTCTCAAAAGTTCCTGCTTTTAGTCAGATAGGGGAAGCTCAGGGAAGACTTCTTTCTGCATCTGTTAAATCTCTATTGCCTTTAGCTCAAAGTAATACATATGCCAGAGTGACCTGTTTTAAGGTATATATTCTGATCCGCCACACTCCCTCACATTTCTATTTTTCACAGCTACATACCATACATGTTTTCAAAATTCAATGATCCTTAGGATTACTTTGGTATAGGTATTTGTAGAAACATGTTTGAATTTGTCGTTTAGCTTAAGCAAGACCCCAGAACTTCTTGTCTTCCACCTTTTAAAAAAATATTTTATTTATTTATTTGAGAGAGAGAGAGAGCAAGCATGAGAGGGGAGAAGGTCAGAGGGAGAAGCAGACTCCCCATGGAGCTGGGAGCCCCATGTGGGACTTGATCGTGGGACTCAATCCCGGGACTCCGGGATCATGACCTGAGCCAAAGGCAGTCGCTTAACCAACTGAGCCACCCAGGTGACCCTTGTCTTCCCCTCATATTACTACCTCTCCTGACCTGGGTTTTTTATTTCTAACATTCCGATGAATGATTCTATCTAGATAAGGTCTTTCAGTGGTTTGGGTGGAACAGGGTTGGAAATAAATCCACTAATCTTTGATAAGTGCATATTTCTTAACCTGAGGATAATGTCTTTTTTTATTCAGACTGATAGTGTCAATAACTAAGCCCTACTATA
This sequence comes from Nasua narica, assembly GCA_028533885.1. Taxonomy (NCBI): domain Eukaryota; kingdom Metazoa; phylum Chordata; class Mammalia; order Carnivora; family Procyonidae; genus Nasua; species Nasua narica. The sequence continues at coordinate 36,918,611 of CM052815.1, read as the reverse complement.
TGGTCTTTGAGACAAATTCTTCTATTTGACAGTTGACCTCTTCTGCTCTCTTTGTTGACTGCCTCTGGAAATGGCGTCAGGGAAGTCCTGGTAAACTCTAATTGCCTTTAAATTTTAATTGTTTAAGAGTCTACCTGAACCAGTTAATAGTTACATTTCTATTCTGTGTTGCTAGTTAGGCCCATTGACTCTTATTGTGGAATAATGTGGAATTTTAAAGATTCTTCAGCCAGAATTTGCCTTATTTCATATGTTAAAATATCTGTGAAGCAGATTTTTTCTATTAAATGCCAAGAAGGCCCTGTAGTGAAGAATGCTGTTTTATATCCTCCTCTAGGGAATTGTACAAAATGAAACGGACCCTCAAGAACATCTTTTCCAACCTCTTCACTTTCTCTGACCTTCTCTTCCAGAGCCTGCACTCAGTCCTTACTCATGAGTTGATCCCTTTATCTCACCTCACAGGATTAAGTAGGAACTTTATTCCCTCCCCCACTCCCATTCCTGCCCTGAAAATGTGGGATTTAGTTTGAAGATACTGGTTCAGTTTGGCTCTGCCCATAGGTGTGCTGAGCGACCTTAGGCAGGAAGATTATTAAAGACACTTATAGGAGATTTGTGCTGAGTAGTTAGTTCCTTTTCCTTTCTTCTCTTTGTTATGTATTTTTCTCAACACTGGTGAGTCTTCTATAAAACTTGGCTTCAAGCCTTTGGAATTGCCTCTTATTCCTCCCACCATGCCCTACTCTCTACATAATTGTTCACATTTGTCTTTCTGCTTAGCAAGTATCTGAAACAACTAGTTGACAGAGTATTAAGAGTTTTAATAACAGTTGTTTTTAACTCTAATGCAGAGAAAGGAATCCCCATTTCTTGGCACTGAAGAGCTGCCTTTTTCTTTGCTAGATTTTTGTAGTTTTCTAGTTATTTTAATACCAGTCTCTCACTTCAATAGCTTTATATATTGAACTCTTAGGGGCACCTGGGTGGCCCAGTGGGATAAAGCCTCTGCCTTCAGCTCAGGTCATGATCTCAGCGTCCTGGGATCAAGCCCCACATCAGGCTTTCTGCTCAGCAGGAGCCTGCTTCCCCCCTCTCTGCCTATCTCTCTGCCTACTTGTGATCTCTCTTTCTCTCTCTGTCAAATAAATAAAAATCTAAAAAAAAAAAAAAAACTCTTAAAAAAAGAAGTTGAAATGGAAGAGAGAGGACCTGGCCTTTACTCAGTTTATCTTAACTAAGTTTCTAAAACTAATCTAGACAAGACGATGAGCCTTCCACTAATATTAGGACATTCATTATGAGATTATAGTTGTGTTACAAAGGTGCAGTTTATATTGACTAAGTGAGTGCTATTTTGGAAGTTCTCTGTGGTTTCTCCATTTGTGGCCATTTCAGGCTTTTTTTTGTCCTTAAGACCTACTGTGTGTTTTCTTTTTTACAGATAAGGAAACAGATTCAGGGTAGTAATTTTATCTTAGGATCTCTGGCTTTAAATTGGCAGCATCTGGACTTGAAGTGAGTGAATGTAGGAAGTGAATGAATATATCGCCATTTAAGTACATTTGTAATATGTTTTCTTAATATAAATACATAATGTAAAACCACTGGGAAAACCCACTCTAGCAAGAAAACCTTGAAAGTAATAGTGATACTTTGTCCCCAGCATTTTTACAGGTCTTTTAAAAGATTTCTCCCTCTTTAACTTTGGAACCATTTTTTGTTTTTTTTGGTTTTTTTTGATAATTGAAATGTAGTTGACACACAATGTTACATTAGTTTCAGGTTTCAGCATATGACAGTTTGGGCATGTGACAACATACTAATGTAACAAGTACATATGTTATACTATACTTACCACAAGTGTAGCCACCAACTTTCACCATACAACTCTTATAATAATACCATTGACTGAATTCTTTATGCTGTACCTTTCATCCCTGTGACTTACTCACTCCATTACTCCTCCACCTCTCACTATCGTTCACCATTTTTGCTTATTCCCCTGCCCCTCTTCTCTGACAACAACTAATCTTTTTCTGTATTTTTGGGTCTGTTTCTACTTTTTGTTTATTTATTTGCTTTGTTTTTTAAATTTCACATATGAGTGAAATCATGTAGTATTTGTCTTTCTCTGTCAGACTCATTTCACTGAGCATAATATTCTCTAGGTCCATCTTTGTTGTCCCAATGCCAAGATCTCATTCTTTTTTATGTTATGTTCCATGGTGTGTGTGTATATGTGTGTGTGCATGCGTGTGTGTGTGTGTGTGTATTCACCACATCATCTTTACTGATTCGTCTATGGAGACTTAGGTTGCTTCCATATCTTGGCTATTATAAATATTGCTGCAATGAACATAGGAGCGCATATCTTTCTGAATTAGTGTTTTTCTTTTCTTTGGATAAATAGTAGTGGAATTATTGAATCATAGGGCAATTATGTTTTTAATTTTTCAAGGACCCTCCAAACTATTTTTTTATAGTGGTTGTGCCAATTTACATTCCTCTCAATCGTGGAAGAGGAGGGTTCCTTTTTCTCCCCATTCTCACCAACATTGTTATTTTTTGTCTTTTTGATACTAATCGTTCTGACAGGTATGAGGTGATAGCTCATTGTGGCTTTGATTTGCATCTCCCCGATAATTTGTGACATTGGGCATCTTTTCATCTGCCTGTTGGTCATCTATATGTTTGTTGGAGAAATGCCTGTTCAGGTCCTTTGCCCATTTTGAATCAGATTATTTGTGGGTTTTGGTGTTGAGTTGTAGAAGTTCTTTATGTATTTTGGGTATATCATTTGCAATGGGTTGCCTTTCCATTTTATTGATGATTTACTTTGCTGTGCAAAAACTTTTTATTTTGGTATAGTCTCAGTAGTTTATTTTTGCTTTTGTTTCCCTTGCCTGAGGAGACAGGTAGAAAAATATTGCTAAGGCTGAGGTCAAGGAGATTACTGTCTATGTTTTCTTCTAGGAGTTTTACGGTTTCAGGTTTCACATTTAGGTTGTTAATTTGTTTTGACTTTAGTTTTGTATATGGATTAAGAAAGTGGTCCAGTTTCTTTTGCATGTAGCTGCCCAGTTTCCCAATACCATTTGTTGAAGAAACTGTCTTTTACCCATTGTATATTCTTGCTTTCTTTGTCACAGATTAATAGACCATAAGCATGGGTTTATTTTTGAGCCCTATTCTGTTGCATTAATTTATGTGTCTCTTTTTGTGGCGGTACCATACTGTTTGGATTACTACAGCTTTGTAGTGTGTCCTAAAATCTGTGATTGTGGTACCTCCAACTTTGTTCTTTCTCAAGATGGTTTGGCTTATTCAGGGTCTTTTGTGGTTCCATACAAATTTTGATATTTGTTATAGTTCTGTGAGGATAAGGTATTTTTTTGAAGCAAATACTCAGCTGCCACTGTTAATGATGTTTTCTATAAGGCAGCTCAAGAACAGTAAAAATAAACATGAATCACATTTCATAGCCCTTCCACCCCAGCACACAGGAATGATAATACTGCTGTTTTTCCTCAGTATTGCAATGCTGCAGCTACTTTCCAGCATATGACAGGAGCTTTAGATATCTTGCTATGTAGTAGAATCACACAATCAGAATTAAAACAGCATGCTCTAGAAGGATTGGCAGCATTTTCTTTCCTGGCTTCCGCCTTTCTAGTAGCTTCTGGCTACGTTGGCAGGATTATGTAAAAGATGTGTCAAGTCTGGACTTGCCTTGAAAGAATTCTCATTTGTGCTGGCTTTGCCATTAAATTAGTGTAAGGGTGAAATAAATGTATTGGTGGATGGGGGGAATCAAGAATACCTAGACATAGGGGCGCCTGGGTGGCTCAGTTGTTAGGCGTCTGCCTTCGGCTCGGGTCGTGGTCCTGGGGTCCTGGGATCAAGCCCCACGTCGAGCCCCACGTCGTCGAGCTCCTTGCTCAGTGGGGGCCTGCTTTTCCCTCTCCCACTCCCCCTGCTTGTATTCCCTCTCTCCCTGTCTCTTTCTGTCAAATAGATAAAATCTTTAAAAAAAAAAAAAGAATACCTAGACATAGAATTTAAAAATACTTAATTAGTGCCTATAAAGTTTTTGGTAGCATTGTGATAAACTGGGAGACTTTTGGGAATTCTGTTCTTTCTTCTGTGAAGAAACCATAAAAGTCACATGTAAATAGCTTTGGGCTAGTTACCTGAAACTGGTAAGAAGCAGTTTCATTTTTCAACCTTCTTAGCAAATAGCCTTTATATTGCTAAACTTGAGGAGAAAGAGTTAAGATTGGTAAAAATTTTCTGCTATTTGGTGTTAACAGATTTGTTACTTAGGCTTTAGAGGGAAGTTGTCTTTGTAGATGAGGGAAGAAAGTGTGTAGTTTGTTAGTTTAGGGTTGAACCAATCATATATTCAGCCTGTAAATCCTCAATTATTAAAGGGAAAACTGCCTGATATCTTTTTCTGTTTTAAATGCATATGTATACCTGTCGCAAACTTTCTTATGGCTGGTATCTTGTAGGTGCTTAATAAATATTAATTGAATAAATTCTTATATATGAAAAAAATGAAGCTTATAGAGAATTAGATGACTTTCTAGGTCATGTTCTCAGTACACTGTGGTTAACATATAATTAGCATATAATTGTTATTAATCCCTACCAGATTTGTTAGGTGTGTTGATGCACAGTTTTCTTCATATCTCCCCTGTGAGGTTATTAACATTTTAACTTTAATACGCTGTTATTTTACTTATGCTTTGGTCACTTGAAATCTTGAAATAGTCTTTTTTTTTTTTTTTAAAGATTTTATTTATTTATTTGACAGAGAGAGAGATCACAAGTAGGCAGAGAGGCAGGCAGAGAGAGAGAGGGCGAAGCAGGCTCCCTGCCGAACAGAGAGCCCCATGCGGGGCTTGATCCCAGGACCCTGAGATCATGACCTGAGCTGAAGGCAGAGGCTTTAACCCACTGAGCCACCCAGGTGCCCCTTGAAATAGTCTTATTTAGATCTGAAGCTGGTTATAATTATATAATTTATTATGCAAACAAACACTTAAGAGGGCTCTACTCAAACTTAAGTTGGGATAGCATGTGTAAACCAGTTTGTTCCAGGCAAACAAGGACGTGTGGTTACATGATGTTTTTATTTTTTAAAGTAAATTTTTTATTGGTATGTAGCATACATTCAAAAAGTCTTACCAGTATCTCAGAAGGCCTCCCTCACACCCCCTTCTGGTCACTACTTCTTTGCAAGATAACCATTGTTCTGACTTGTAACTGATAAGTTTTACCTGTTTTTGAATCTGTAAATGAGACTATATAGTATACACTTGTGTGTCTGGCTTCTTTGACTCAGTGTTCTCTTTGTGAGCCCCATGCTTGTTGTAGGTAGTGATTGTTCCTTCATTTCATTGTTTTTAAATATTCCGTTGTATGAATATGCTATAATGTAGACAAAATATTGTTGACAGACATTTGGGTAGTTTTAATTGGGGGCTGTTAGGAACAGTGCTCCTGTAAACATATTTGTTTATGAGTCTTCTGGTGAGTATATGTACTTATTTCTGTTTGGGTATATAATTAGGAGTGGAATTGCTAAGTCGTATGATACGTTAAGTGTTCAGCCCCAGTAGATAATACCACTTTTGCTCAGTGTTAATCACCGTCTATGCTTCCTCTAGCAGTAGGTGAGAGTTCCAGTTTCTCTGCGTCCCTACCAATACTATGTATTGTCTTTTTCATTTTAGCCATTTTGGGGTCTGTGTAGTGGGATCACATTGTGATTTTATCTTGAAAACTAATGAAGGTAAGCCCCTTTTCATGTGCTAATAGGCTATTTGGATCTTCTTTGGTGCCATTTTGATACTCCTTTATGCTCCCTCAAGCGTTTCCCATTTTTCTATTGGTTTATCTCATCTCCTTATTGAGTTGTAGTTCTTTATATATTCCGGATAGTAATGAGTTGTCATTATACATACTACAAATATCTATTTTATACTTATATAAAACATCTATAAAATAGATGTTTTATACTATAATATATAAATATATATTATAAATAAATATATATAATATATTTTTTATATTTTATAGTATAAAATATCTATTTCATACCTATATAAAATAGATATTTTATACTATGTATACTATTTTATACTATGTATTTATAGTATGTATACTATTATACATACTACAGATATCTTTTACTCTAATTTGCCTTTTTTCTTTATTAATAGTATTGTGGGATGAACTTAATTTTAGTGTCTTCCAGTTTATCAATATTTTTATTTTCTTGTTAGCACTTCTTGTGTCTTGTTTAATAAGTGTTTGCCTACCCCAAGGTCATGGAGATGTTCTCTGTCATCCTCTAGATATGTAATTATTTTACCTTTCACATTTAGGTGTATAGTCTATCTAGAATTCAGGTTTGTGTGTGGTATGAGATAGAAGTCAGGATTCATTTTATATAGGGATAGTGAATTGACTGCACTATTCTATCTTTGTTTCAAAAACACATTCCCGTGGCTCTATAACACATCTTGTTTTTTTTTTAATTAAAGATCTTATTTATTTATGACAGAGAGACAGCAAGAGAGGGAACACAAGCAGGGGGAGTGGGAGAGGGAGAAGCAGGCTTCCTGCTGAGCATGGAGCCTGACATGGGGCTCAATCCCAGGATGCTGGGATCATGACCTGAGCTGAAGGCAGACGCTTAACGACTGAGCCACCCAGGTGCCCCATACATCTTGTTACATGGTAATGAATTTCTCCAGTTTTGCTGTTCTTAGTGCTTTTCTTGGCTATTCTTGTCCCTTTCTATTTCCATAACATTTTAGAATCTTAGTTTCCATCCACATGTAAAACAGCTTAGAGTTTGATTGGAATTGTATTGAATCTAAGGATGGTGAGCTGACATTGTATAAAGATGTCTTCTAATCCAGGAATGTACATTGTATATCTAGTTATTTAAGTATTGTTTAATTTCTCTCAGTGTTTTATAGTTTTCAGAAGAAAGGTCTCAAATATCGTTCAGATTTATTTCTAACTTTTGGTAGTTTAAAAAAACATAATTTACTGAGATAAAATTTGTACACTATATTAATCATTTTATTTTTGAATTTTTTATTTTTTTAAAGATTTTATTTATTTATTTGTCAGACAGAGAGAAAGAGGGAGAGGCAGAGGGAGAAGCAGGCTCCCACTGAGCAAGGAGCCTGATGCGGAGCTCTATCCCAGGACCTTGGGATTAATGACCTGAATTGAAGGCAGAAGTTGAAATGACTGAGCCACCCAGGTGTTCCTATATTAACCTTTTATTTTATTTTATTTTATTTTATTTTATTTTATTTTATTTTATTTTATCTTATTTATTTTTAAAGATTTTATTTATTTGAGAGAGAGAGTGAGAGAGAGCACGAGAGTGGGGTGAGGGGCAAAGGGAGAAATAGACTCCCCACTGAGCAGGGAGTCCAATATGAGGCTCCATCTGATGTGGGGCTCCATCCAGGGACTCCGAGATCATGACCTGAGCCCAAGGTAGAGGCTTAACCGACTGAGCCACCCAGGTGCCCCTAACCATTTTAAAGTGAAACAGTGTTGAACAACCACCACCTCCGTCTAGGTCCAAAACATTTCCATCACTGAAGAGTAAAACTCCTTAAGCAATTTCTCTTCACTACCCATGCTCCCCACCCAGCCCCTGCCAACCAGCACCAATCTGCATTCTGTCTCTATAGATTGATTTATTCTGGATTATTTCACTTAGTATGTTTTTGAAGTTCATTCTCCTAGTGCATTATGTGCCAGTTCTTCATTCCTGTTTATGGCGGAATAGTATTTCAGTACAGGTGTATGCCATAATTTGTTTATCCGTTATCCATTGATGGACGTTTTGAGCTATTTGTACCTTCTGGCTGTTGCAAACAGCGCTGCTATAAAAATAGTCATGTACATGTACTGGTTTGAGTACCTGTTGGCAGTTTTTTGGGAGTATATACCTAGGAGTGGAATTGTAAGGTCATATAATTCTGTGTTTTAATTTTTTAAGGCGTCACCAACCTTTCCCACAGCAGCTGAAACATTTTACATTCCCACAAGCAGTGTTCATGGGTTCTCTATTTACTCATCGATACTATTTTCCATAGTGTTTTGGATGGTGTGATAAGTGGTATAGTTTTTTGTTGTTGTTGTTGCTTCATTTTTTGTGTTGCTGATGTATAGAAATACATTTGCTTTTTTCCGTGTAAACCTTAAATTTTGTGACCTTTTTAAATTCACTTAATTTTAATAGTTTATGTATTTATTGGATTTTCTCTGTTCATCTGAATTTCTGATTTTCACAGGCTTTCTTATTCTGTTCCTTTTTCATAATAGTTTGTTTATTTTATGGATGCAATATTCTTGTGAATGGCTTGAAAAATTTCTATTAGAATTTAAATTCTCTTTAAATTTTTCATTACCTCCGTTTCCTTTGTGGTTGATTCTCTTGCTATTCATTTTGGTCCTTCTTAATTTTGTTAGGCATTTCTTAAATATCTGGTGATCCTTGGTTATCTATTCATATTTATGAAGGATCAGGATGATTGGTTTTGGTGGTTCATACTGGCTTCCTCTCAGTTTTTTGAGGTCTGTTTTTCCAAAAGAGCTTTTCTCTAGAGGTTATTGATCGAGAGTTCTGCGTGAGTTTGTCTTAAAGGCCAACAGCAGTCAGATAGACTTAGGACCTAAAATTTATTCTGAGGCTCAAGTGCTGTGAGGCTTTTTTCCTTTTGGTTGCTTTAATTTCCTCTACCCCGATTCTCCACCTCCCCCACCAAAATTTGTGGCTTTTAGGAGCAATATCCGGTTCAGCCCTACTTCTCTTTTGTTCCTAGAACCCATGCTGGATGTTCTTCTCAGCAGATCTGAGTACTAAGCCTTGGGAGCTTAAGTTTATACAGGGAGTATAACTGTCATAAGTAGCTCTGCTGTTGTGTGAAGCAATCCTTTAATTACCTTGATGTCCCTATGCTTTAAATCAACTGCTTGATCCTGAGTTCAGTAGTCTCTGCACAGGGGTTGCCTCCATATAAGTCCTTTCCTGTGCTTGCTTTGCTTGGGTTGCTGTTTCTTCTGCTATGGCTTCTCTGTCAGTTTAGTCTTAGCTGTTTCTTCTAGAAATAATTTCCTTTCCTTCCATCTTTCCCTCCTTTCTGGTTGTTAATGGGTCTATTTCTTCAGATTGTTATGAACTTATTTTTTCATTATGAAAAATTTGGACATAAAATGCATGTATCTACTTCCTAGCATAAAGAAAATGTAAATATAGTTGATGTTGAAAGCTCTTCTCTGATTGTACTGCACTCCCTCTCATGCATCTATTAATATTATCCTGTGTGTACATTTCTAAACAATAAAGAGCATTGTTTTGAATGTGTTTGAGCTTTGAATAGTGACATACTGCTATGAATCCTTCTGCATCTTGTTTTTTTCCATTCATCATGGCTCTTTTGTTTATTTGTTCTCTTAGTAGACTATCTTTTCTGCTGTTTTAGTAGACTTTGGACAGGGACGATAAGTTAGCCAATGTATTTATTTCTGTGACTTTTTTAAAAGGGAGATTTAAGCACCTTTTGGATATATTGTCACTACAGACATGGAAGAGAAAGGGCTTGGTGTTACCTCTTCTTATTCCAGCTGGTGATGATAGGTGAATATGATACCTCACCATGTTATACAAGCTAGGCAATTGAGTCTTGCTGCTGACCTCTATTTGGTGTTATAAATCTTTCTGAAGACAGAGAAATAGGATTCATTTGTGTGTAGGGTTTAGCAGAGGTTTAAATGAAGATTTGGGTTTTTACTGCTGGAAGGAATTTTTAGAGGTTACTTGGTACAAACTATACTAAAGAAGCCCCAGACCAGAGAAGGTGAGTGACTTGTCTGAGGTGATCCGGGGGAAAACACAGGGATCAGAAGCCAATTTTGCTGTTCATTGTTCCTCCCCACTTACTACTATGAACCGAAGGTTAGAATCCCCTTTTGTTAACATTTGACTTTAATTTTTGCCTATCTTTTAAAATATTTATTTCAATACCAAGGGATTTTTAGTATATAAGAATTAACATAAATCTTTGAACTAATGTTTATTTGTTGTGTTTTCCTTAGGATCAGAATGGTTTCAATCCCAGAATACTATGAAGGCAAGAATGTCCTCCTCACTGGAGCTACCGGTTTCCTAGGGAAGGTACTTCTGGAAAAGTTGCTGAGGTCTTGTCCTAAGGTGAATTCAGTGTATGTTTTGGTGAGGCAGAAAGCTGGACAGACACCCCAAGAGCGAGTAGAAGAAGTTATTAGTGGCAAGGTAAGTGGGGAAAATGATCATTTGGAGGAAAGAAAAGAATTTGTTTGTATGTATAATTATCATCAACATCTCAATTTAATCATCAACAGCTCAGTTTATTTCTTCAGTGTCCTGAAAAAAATTGTTGAAAAAAAAAATCCTACAGGATGGCAATATACTGGATATGATTTATGATCAGTAGGAGAAAAAAGCTTTCTTCTGTGATGGGCAAAATTGTATAACAAGTTCTAAAATACCCATGTGTTAGCATTTAATGTGTTTTTAGAATGAGACCTATTACTTGTAATTATTAGATATTTTATTTTTTATTTTTTTTAAGATTTTATTTATTTATTTGTCAGAGAGAGAAAGAAGAGAAGTAGGCAGAGTGTCAGGCAGAGGCAGAGAGAGAAGCAGGCTCCCCGCTGAGCAAGGAGCCCAATGTGGGACTCGATTCCAGGACCCTGGGATTATGACCTGAGCCAAAGGCAAATGCTTAACTGACTGAGCCACCCAGGCGTCCATAATTACTAGATATTTTAGATAGTTTTCAGAATAATATGTAATTAAAAAGTGGTTTCTGACTAGTACCTACTATGCTGTGAAACAGTGTCCTTTTATAACACTTAAAAATTGGTAAGCACTGATTGCTCCCCACACAGTGTTAAGAAGTAGCAAAGTCACATATTCTCATTTGACAAATAAGAACATGATGACAGAGGGGTCATTTAGAATACAAGAATAGGTCATATATTTTGAAACTTTAGAAAAACGTATAAAGAAAAAATGGAAATGAGCTGGAATAAAATTATCTCACAATCATAAGCTTTGAATTCTCTCTGAATGAATGAATTTATCTGACATTCATTGGCAGTAAGTTTAGTATAGTAGCTATGTAATTTTTTTAGTTATTAGGTAATATCTAGTATCATTTAATCACTTGTAATTAGTCTGTTTTAATCCCACTCCTAATAACTCCCTCCCCTAGTAAGAGGTTATTTATTGTTACTAATTTTTTATATTTCAGAAAACATTTACTGTATATACTCAGTGTCAGGCACTTGATTTGATGTAGGAGGTTGAATAAGATAGAATCATTGCCTTAATGGGCAAGAGAGTTTTTAAGAGGGAACAAGGAAGCAAGAGGGAGTATAGAAGTATCAAGAGAGACTGGATACGAGCAATTACTGATGTTAAAGCCTTGGCTGGAATTGAGAGCCCAAGTAAAATGTCACTTAGAGATTTGGCCATCTCCTATGAGGTCTCCAGGGCAGTAGATCTAAAAACTTTCCTCCACAGTAAGTCTAATTTGTAAAGAAAAAGAATGCCTTACACTTAAAGCCTGAAATTTTATTGAACTTTCGTAATTTAGCCCAATTATAAATTATATGGAGTTTAGATGTCAGAAGCTCCTCCCTCCTGGCCCCGCCCCCCAGTTTTGGCAACCAAAAATGTCTCCAGACATCACCAGATGTTCCCTTGGGGGGAAATTTCCCCATGGTGAGAACCACTGATGAATGTCTCTGGAAAAAGAAATTCCATTAATATGGTGTGGTAGGTTGAACGAAAATAATTGACCACAGAATAAATTCTGGAAAGGGATATATACTTTATATATATACTATATAAAATATACTATATATATACTATATAGTATAAAGTATATACTATATATATAGTATAAAGTATAAATATACTTATATATATATACTATATATAGATATATAGTATCTATATATCTATATAAAGTATATATATATATACACTATAATATACTTTAATAAAGTATATTAAAGAGGCCATTAGTGAACATAATAAAGTAGGAACTGGTTGGGGTGCCCATAGATTAAATGGACTGGAAGAGATAGTGTTGAGTAAAAAGGTGGTGGCTAGGGAAGGGAAGAGTATCAGGTCTGAGATGTAATGAAGCAGCATGAGACTGTCTATCTTGGTGGTTGGAGATATCTGATATGAGGGGGAGTTGAAGATCATTGGCAATGTGGGAGGATGAAAAGTGTAAATTCAAGGTATTAAAAGTACTTTTCTGGTCACTCCTCAGGTTGCTTTTTTTTTCTGCCTGCCCCTTAAATGTTGACATTCTTCAGAGTTCTGTCCTAGGCCTTGATCTCTTCTTACTAGATCCAGTTAGGTGATTACTCAGCACCCTCTGTTTTACGTGAGACAAATAGTTGTATTTTAAAAGATTTGGAAAAAGCTTCATCTAGTCTGGACCAAGGGTGCTCATCACTGCTGCTATCTGGGTGATCTCTTCCCAGGGCTCCCTGTGTGTGGGTAGTAAAATCTGTATGGGTAGTCTAGCTCTTCTCCATGAACTCCAGACCTGCAGGTCCAGTTACTTCTACTAGACCTGTGTTCTGGGTGTCCCACAGGCCCTTTATACCTAACATTCAAAAAACTGAACTTGTGTCTCCATAACTGTACTTTGTTCTCTTCCCAGGTTTTCCACTTAATGAGTTTATTCACTTAACAAAAGTTTATATGTCTACATCTTGCCAGGCGCTCAGCTAATTAGGACCTTAGTGCTGAGCAAAATAGATGTGGTCCCCGTCCTTGTGGAGTTCACATTTCCTTATCTCTCATATTTAGTCATTGGCTAAGTCTTACTGAATTATTTTAACTCCCCAAACGTTAATGCTCTCTCACTTCTAGGTAGTTATACGTGCTGCTTTCTCTGCCTGGAACACTATCGTTCTGTTTTATAATTTCTGATCATTCCCCAGCTGGGTTAGTTTTTTCTCCTGTACAGTCTCATGGCATTGTAATATTACCCCTATTTTATTACTTTTAACGTAGTATTGTATTTTTTATTTTTATTTATTTATTTTTTTAAAGATTTTATTTATTTATTTGAGAGACAGAGAAAGTGAGAGAGAGCATAAGAGGAGAGAAGGTTAGAGAAAGAAGCAGACTCCTCGTGGAGCTGGGAGCCCGATGTGGGACTCGATCCCAGAACTCAAGGATCATGACCTGAGCCAAAGGCAGTTAGTTGCTCAACCAACTGAGCCACCCAGGCGCCCTAACATAGTATTTTAATTGTGTTTACTTGTCTGGTTTTTCCTATCTAAAACTAAGTACCTTGCGGGAAAGATTGCTGCTTTGTTTTCTCAGTGTCTAGAAGGTGCCTAGCTCATCTGAAATACTTAGTAGATATTTGATAACTAATATAAGAACACATAAATGTTGAAATCACTAGGTAACAGTGGTGTGAGGGAACAGTTATATCCATTTAGGAAGTGAAAGTGAGCATTATATATGCTGTATTGATTTTCTTCCCAGATTGAGAATCTCTGCTTAAACTACAAGTATGGACTTTAAATGAAGTGGAGAGTCAAAGGGTAGTAGAGCAGTGATCTGGAGGTAGCATCAGTATTTCTTTATAAAATCCAAGATGAAAAATTAAATTTGACTCATAGTTGAATGTGCCTTTACACTGTAGGATTTAACTGATTCTTCAGTTAATAAATCAGTTAATTTATTTCTTCTAGTATACTTAAGTATACTAGTACACTTAAGAAATATTGAATTTTGGGGTTAGAATCCTTTATATATGATATTTCTGAAGTTTGTCTAGATTCTAATCTGCATGTTTGCTTACCAACTTTACCATCATATTTACTTTTTTTCCCCTTTAAAGATTTTGTAGGTTTTACAGATTTAATATAGAACATGAATAATGGTACTTTACTGTAATCTACTGTAATAGAATAAAACCAAAATAAAATGAGATGATAAGATCTGAATTTTAGAAATCTGAATAATCATTTTAAACATTGTCCTGATGTCAATACTGTTTAAGTATATTCTGAGGGACAGTACAATATAATCTAGTCAGCAAAGGCATGGGCAGTTCAAATTTAATTGCAAACTACCAGTCCATGGCAAGTTACTTAACCTCTCTGTGTCTCAGATTCTTCATCTGTGAAATGGGGATAATAGTGTGGGTTTCATGGGGTGTTTTCTGTACAGAATGGTAGCAGTTAAAAATAGCAGTTTTAGGATTAACATATTTGGAAGTTTTCAGAATAGCGATCCTTGGTGGAATGCTAATGGGTTTTAGAAAGTTGAAAAATACTGCCCTAACATGTTTTATCCCTTTGGATAGCTCTTTGACAGATTGAGAGATGAAAATCCAGATTTTAGAGAGAAAGTTATAGCGATCAACAGTGAACTCACCCAACCAAAACTGGCTCTTAGTGAAGAAGATAAAGAGATCATCATAGATTCTATCAATATTATATTCCACTGTGCAGCTACAGTAAGGTTTAATGAAAATTTAAGGTAAGTAAAGGTATTTATATGGTATTTGAGCTTCAGCATAGTTAAAATTGAATTCTTTTTAGTGAAATCATTTTGAAAGTGATTTGAAACTGTTTACCCTATGTTAATTGTAGCTTTCAGTGTCCTAAAGAGCATTAAGAGAATTCTCTTCTTGTTATCAGTTTAGAAACATTGTATAGCTTGTCTGTATATTAGAAGAAGTTGCCTTGAATTTAACTGTAAGGCAGGGAAGTGTGAAGTAGAAGAAAGAAATTTTCCTTCAGTAGGTGTGTCGGGCTTAACAGCTAATAGTGTTTGTTTCCTCTTCCCTTCATTCTTTCAGAAGCCTATACCTCAGTGCCTTTATTTTTCTAGTCCGCATATATCCATCTGGAAACTAGAAAAAAAGAATTGGACTCGGGTTTTGCAGAGTAAGATAAAATGACTTATAAATTTAAGTCATACCTTCTTTTTTTAAAACAACTTGGTAGCATATTAGGGACAGGCAACAGTGGACATAAGTTTAATTAGAAAAATAATTTTTAAAAAAAGAAAAATAATTTGGACTTCTGTCAAGATGCCTCTTTCAAGAAAAAATAACATTTTAAATGTTTACTATTTTTTAAAATATTTTTATTTATTTATTTGACAGAGAGAGAGAGATCACAAGTAGAGAGGGGGAGGCAGGCCCTCTCCTGAGCAGGGAGCCTGATGTGGGGCTCGATCCCAGGACCCTGAGATCATGACCTAAGCCTAAGGCAGAGGTTAACCCACTGAGCCACCCAGGCACCCCTTAAATGTTTACTATTTAAAAAAAAATCTCACTGATCTGCATTTCAAATAATGGTGCTTAATTCAGAGGATACTTTTTAATGATATTTTCAAAAATACTGTTTTTTAATGTTAATCTAATTATATAGATTTATGCCAGTTAAAATGAGGCAGACTTTTTTAGGTTTTAAATTACTCGAAGCCCTTCATAAAATGTTTTTAAATTAAATTTTGTTTATAAATAGAGTTTTTAGATTATTTCCTGTAAAGTCTTTAATTTAGAAGTATAAATCTTTTTTTAAGATTATTTATTTATTTGACAGAGAGAGAGAGAGAGATCACAAGTAGGCAGAGAGAGAGGGAAGCAGGATCCCCGCTGAGCAGAGAGCCTGATGTGGGGCTCGATCCCAGGACCCTGAGTTCTTGACCTGAGTTGAAGGCAGAGGCTTTAACCCACTGAGCCACCCAGGCGCCCCTAGAAGTATAAATCTTAATTGCCGTTATATAATGTGACAGTTCAGCACCAAAACATTACAATAAGTTTTGCCTGTATTCCAGGTGAGGGCACTGTGATAGTCACTTATGTTTCTTTAATAGTACTTTATAGTTTCCAGGGTAAATCTTCTCATTCATTATTTTATTCCATGCTAAGTTTACCACTGTAATATTGTGGGCAAGTTCATTCTATAGTTGAGAAAGCTGAGACAGCACTCTGTACTGGACAGGACATGAGTTTTGGAATTACATACCATAGCTCTAACTTTGACTTTATCATTTATTATCTGGTGATAATAATTTATTTACTTGTTAGTTGTTTCTATACAGTCATTGTGTGTTCGTGATTCAAAAGTGACCAAAGAATCTCAGTAGAGTTATGGTAGAATTTCACTTTCATAAAAGGTATGTGTACATATATGTGTATTTATATACATTTTTGATACTTGCCACTTACTATTCTTGGATGGTATGATAACAGGTAGGTTTTTAGTATTAAATAGTAATCTAACAGATACTTTCCTCCATAGTTCTAGCTTTCATTGTTTTTCATAAGCAAAAGAAAATTCACACAACCTATGAAACTGTTTTCAAGAGAAAAGGTATATATTTACCAGATAATTGTGGTATAGTCCCCATTAGCTTAAAGGGGAAGTTTGGTGCTTTTAAAGGGGAAATTGATTTGCAAACAGAACATTAATTAGGGTGAAACTCCTCAAAATAACCTTTATGGAGAACAACCAAAGTACAGTCCTTTCAGGGAACCTTTTCACTCTTTCTTTTCCCCTTGGGGTAAGCAAGTCTACCATTAAGGAAAGGGAAATCTTTTCATTATTCTTTCATCTTTTACTAGCGATCTCATAGTGCAAGGAGGATATATAGATGAATAATAAAATTTATTGCCTTGTCAAGGCATCTGTATTTAGTGACCTAACCATAGTCATTACACTGAAATTGTTTTCTGTGTAGCAGTTTTAATGTATATTAATGTTAAGTGGTGATATTGCAACATTAGATTTGGGCCAGACATTTTATTTTTTATTTTTTTATATATTTTTAAAGATTTTATTTATTTATTTGACAGAGAGAAAGAGATCACAAGTAGACAGAGAGGCAGGCAGAGGGAGAGGGGGAAGCAGGTTCCCTGCTGAACAGAGAGCCCAATGCAAGGCTCAATCCCAGGACCCTGAAATCATGACTTGAGCTGAAGACAGAGGCTTTAACCCACTGAGCCACCCAGGCGCCCCTGGGCCAGACATTTTAAAATAGTGTAGGTTGGCATGTAACAACTGCTTAAAAAACACCCTTCGTAGTCATTTTTAACTTTAACTGCCACAAATAAAAAATGACACAAAGACTTTATTGCCAAGGCAAAAAATAATCCAGATTTCACTCCCAACATTATACTCAATATTTTGGAAGAAGCCAAGAAAAATTGCACATAGATCCTAGTTGCAAAGTCCTTATAGTCTAAAAAGAGAGATTTGCTTAAATAATCGTAAAGTAGGATAGAAAGTAAGAATGAAGATCATTCTTCAGTATGTTCACTGAAGAACATACATTAATTGCTGTGAGAATTGAGAGGTGGTAGAGCTCCTTTATTTTCAGATATGATAGTTTATAAATTTTGAGGTGGGAAAAAGTGGATCGATTAGGAATTGTAAAGAAATACTGACAAAAGGGCACCTGGGTGGCTCGGTTGGTTGAGCAACTGCCTTCGGCTCAGGTCGTGATCCTTGAGTTCCGGGATCGAGTCCCACATCGGGCTCTCAGCTCTGTGGGAAGTCTGCTTCTCCCTCAGACCTTCTCCCCTCTCATTCTCAGTCTCTCTCTCTCTAATAGATAAATAAAAAATCTTAAAAAAAAAAAGAAATACTGACAAAAGATGAGGGGAGAGTGATATTGAGAATAATGAAGGGAATTTCTTAAATAGTTGATCCTGGGGTCTGGTGTTTCTAAGGTAATAAGGTGAAGGTAGGACAGTGGAGTTGAGAATAAAGGAGTGTCTAGAAACTAGAGACCATGGTAAGGACAGAAAACAGGCTTCAGGGAGAAATGGAAGGGCAGATGGTGTGGTCTGGGGAAAATTCTTAGTATGAGATTTCAGAGATGCAGCAATTTAAATGTGAGAATATATGAATATGAACATATGACTACGGGAGTAGGCGTTTTGAAAGGAGTAGAAGATGGATGATGAGAAAGGATTAAGAAGCTATTGAGTCTAAAGGGCACTGACTGTCCCACTTCAGAATGCATTATGAATCTTAGGAATTCCTGGAAAATGTGTTAAAAATGCAGAATTTTAGACTCTACATGCAAATTTCAGAATCCCTGGTTTGGGATAATACCCAGGAATCTTTATCCATAATGAGACCCCTGAGTATAATTTTAAATTATAGATGTCTGGGTCCCCTACAGTTAGACTGATTAATTTGTCCCTAGGCATCTGTCTGTATGTCTTCATTGAATTTTAAAAAAAAATTAGCAATAGTGATGAGATCTCATCTAGGAAGTATTTTCTCAGAAGTGGGGAATGGGAAAAGAGATATCAAAATGGCCTGGGGAACTTATTTAAAATATAATTTTCTAGTGGCACCTGGCTGGCTCAGTCGGTAGAGCATGTGATTCTTGATCTCGGGGTCATGAGTTTGAGCCCCCCACTAAGGGTCGAAGTTACATAAAAAAATAAAATCTTAAGTATAAACATATATGTTTATATATACATATATAATTTAATACATAAAACTATATAAATATATATATATAATATATGTAGTTTTCCAGGCTTCAATTCAGACATTACAAAATGTCTGAGGATGAGGTCCAGCACTCTACATTTTTAATAAGCTCTCAGGAATCTGTCATGCTAAGCATGAGATCTCTGGTTTAAGGTCTTGGAAGTATTATCAACACAGATTTTGAACAATCCAGGATATCTGGACAAGACAGATGAACTAGAAGATTTATTGGAAGTACAAGTAGAGTTCTTTCTCGTTCTTTTTTTTTTTTGAAGTGACTTCTATGTCTACATTAATGATGGACCATAATTAACAGATGTGTTCATTTTGCCTCCACCACCAAAAGCTAATGTTATTTAAGATGCATTTATGGCTCCATATAATCAAACCATGGGAATATTAATACTATCTTTTGGCTTTCTGATCTAGCATGTCATGGTCTCAGCCTGAAGTTCAATGGAGTAGAAATTGGATGGTGGTAAAATAGAGTGAGATTATTAGCCTTGCAGAGATACTGAGAGTTACTTATGTAGGTATATAATGTGCCTTCAGGTTTGGGCTCTCAGGTATAGGGGTAGTAGACAAGGTACAGGAGTGTTCTCTCCGAAGTTATTCCTTATTTTCAGTGACCCAGAAATTCTGTCACAGTCCTCAGGAACCTGTAACAGAATATTCTTTGTGTACTGCTCCCAAAACATTACTCTCCCTTGCTTCATTGTTTTACAAATGCAAAAGAAAATAGAATATTGCCTTACAGTCTAGTGGACTGTATCCTCTCTGTGAAATGTCTTTTTTGCTGGATTTCCATTTGAGCAGGTTTTCCCCCCTCAGCTGAGATAAGGAAGAAAAAAGATACATTCATAATTGTAAGACCTCAAACCAATTACTTCATTTAAAAAAAAAATCCTTCTAGTATGTTTTCATGAACCCTCAGATACTACTAAATTAAAAGAAAAAATAATGCACAGGACTTTTTCTCTCTTGAATTATTTCTTGTTCTTAGTGACCCAGAACTTGTTGTCCTGTCCTCAGAAACCTGTAACAGAATATTTTCTGTATAGTTCTTCCCAAAACAGTACCCTCCCCATCCCCATTGTTTTGCAAATGTGAATAGATATCAAAATACTGCTTTATAGTCAAGGGGACCAGATTCTATCATTGACATATCCTGGCCTTTTAAAAGAATAATTGATTTTTTTCTTCTTAAATACTGAAAATGTAAGAATTTTGAGAAGTGGGGCACCTGGGTGGCTCAGTGGATTAAAGCCTCCGCCTTTGGCTCAGGTCATGATCTCAGGGTCCTGGGATCGAGCCCCACTCGGGCTCTCTGCTCAGCAGGGAGCCTGCTTCCCCCTCTCCCTCTGCCTGCCTCTCTGCCTACTTGTTATCTTTCTCCCTCTGTGAAATAAATAAAATCTATTAAAAAAACGATTTAAGAATTTTGAGAAATACTTAAAAACTATTGTAATTTTAAAAACATTCCCTTATGGTCTTTGAACATAAAATGTTTTACGTAAAATGTAAACAAAGAATTTCTGATTTTACTTAGGGAAACAATTTCCACATTTCTAATTTTTTTCATAGTTAAAATTTTTGTGATGTGATGGTGTTCCACCATATCGATATACC
Organism: Nasua narica; assembly: GCA_028533885.1. NCBI lineage: Eukaryota > Metazoa > Chordata > Mammalia > Carnivora > Procyonidae > Nasua > Nasua narica. Next base: position 36,898,385 of record CM052815.1, on the reverse strand, counting down.
ATAATATATGTATAATGTTGACTAGGTATAGCAAATTTAGGGAATTTTCATTTCTTTCTTTGAAAAATTACAGTCAGAACAAGTTTTTCCTTTGAGTTAATTTCAGTAGGTTAACTAGATTAGTAATTATATCATTTCTATACTCCCTGGTACTTTGTCTTAATCTCTTTTAAATCAGTTATATCAGTGTGGTCACCAGCAGTGTATTATTTTGCCAGTTTTATCACAGTATTACTGGGGTTGAGTATATCAACTTTTTTTTCATTCAAATAACGAAAAACTAACCACCAGTTCATTACCTTTAGTTATATTTACTGGATGCCTGTTTTAGTGCCTGCTTAGGAATGAGTAATGCTAAATATTTGCAAGCTATTTATTTCGTTTAATTTTATACAAATCCTAGTAGGTAGACTGTATTATAGTTCCCATTTACAGGTGAGGAAATTGAGGCCCGAGTGCTTGACTAACTATATAAGGTCCCTGGGTGCTAGCTGATAGGTAGGCCAAGTTCAAATTCTTTTGAACCCAGGTCTTATTCCAGAGTCTTGTTCTTAATCCTGCTTTACTTTACAATGTGTGAATTTTTAAAATATTCCTGCAGATTTCATGTTTTTATACTTGTCATATAATTATTTTGAATGACTCTATTCTTTAATTGTGATAAAATATCTGCTTTGTTAAAGTTTATTCATTTTATTCATAGTGAATGTTTAGGTTCTGTAGGCTTTAGCTATTACTAGATGAGATTTCATTGATTATTTTTCTGCATATATATTTTTGCATTTGTGAAATTATTTACTTTGGATAAATTTCAATGAGAGGATACTATATAAATCATTGTTAAGTCTTGCAAGTGCCTTTTGTCACAATATGTACCCGTTTTCTTATAATACACCTTTAAATTTTGTAAGCTAGTCTTTAAAAAGTGTTTGGATTAATTGCTACACAGGGAAATAAACATATTACTTGATTATATGTTAATGTAACTTAATGTTTCTGAGTTTTCTTTGACTGTTTTACCCTTATTGGTGACTCTGCCTTAGCATTTTAAAATTACTTAACCATTCTGATTACTTCTTTGTAATTCCATATCATGAAACAGCGTACTTTTAAAAATCAAGGTACAAGAGAAGTGTAACATGACTTCAAAATGTATGTATAAAAGCCAAAGACTGAAGTTATCTGTGTTTATTTCTGGGTAATTTAAAAATTTTAATTTTTTTTTTAAATCCTAGTATGAGGCTTCTTTTATAAAATCAGATAATTTTTCTTTTTAAACTCAACTGATAGAATGGATGTACTTTATATTGAAATAAGGTACAAGATCAGACCTAAGAGATCGGTTGTAAAGAAACAAATCTCTGTCTCTCTTATGGAAATAAAAATATTTTAGCAGGTGAAATAAATGACTTTCTAATTTTTCACTGGGAAAGCTTCCCAATTTTTCATGTCACTTTTTCTTTTATAGAGATGCGGTTCAGTTAAATGTGATTGCTACACGCCAGCTTATTCTCCTTGCACAACAAATGAAGAATCTGGAAGTATTCATGCATGTATCAACAGCATATGCCTACTGCAATCGAAAGCATATTGATGAAGTAGTCTACCCACCTCCTGTGGATCCCAAGAAGCTGATTGATTCTTTAGAGTATGTTTGTTTTAAATTTATTCACGTTTGATTTGATCCCAAAACTTCGGACCCAAGTTTATCTATTGGTCTCTTTCAGTTTCTCTCTCTTTCTCTCTCTCTCTCTCTACACCTACACATATCTATATATTTATCTCTTCCTTATTCAACCAGTTATTACATATCTACTATGTTCTTACTGTGTAGATTTATATCTGAATGACTGTTGCTGAAGTCAGAGTGGATCTTTCACATTTGACCAGGTGTGAGAGTTGGAGGAAGGTCTCTGAACAACTCATCCATGATATCAGGGCCTCTGTTTTCCAGGGAGTTAATCTATCAACTATAAGAAGTGCCTGATACACATGGAGACTAATGATTTGGCTATTCATTAGCAAGTTTCTAAATGATTAAAAAATTATCCTTTTTTCCCCTAAATAGAGTGTATCTGTATAGAGGCCTTAAATTATTAGATGATCAGTCCCATTCCTTTACATGATACTCCTAATGTTATTGTTTATTATCTTTCTGAGGTCTAGGATCCTATCAGCAATTATTATTTGAGAAATATTTGTGAACATTTGATAGATATGGTATAAGTGAAGTCAGTAAGGTCAAGATTTCATTTGCTTCAGGCTGTACTTTCTCATTAAGTGAAACAAATAGGATCAGAGCAAAAACAAAAGGAAGGGTCTTTTCTTCTTTAATAGACTAGAATTATGGAAAATTTCCATGTCCATCATATCTGAACATATTCGTTAATACTCCAATAATAGCCCTGTGGACTTTTTCCTCCTTTATTCTTCTCTGTTTCCCTCAGGTTTCCTTTCTTCCCAGAGATCCTATCCACTTTCAGTTCCATCTGCTGTCCCCTGCTTTCTCAAATTATTTCTTCCTGAGGATCCTAGAGAGTGTTCATTGTTTCTTCCAAGTTTTCTCCTAAAGTTAAGCACATATAAGTCTTTTTCTTTAAGGCTTTCCTGCTGATCAGTATGAGGAAGCAGACAGATTATAAGAAAATAAATAAGAATGGGAGTTTACCAAGACATTCCTTGTTTCTGTTTTCTAACTCCATTTCTTAGATGGTCCCAAATATTTACCTCCTTGTCCCCATAAGTCAGTAGTCAGAAGTGTTTACTATCTCTGGGAAAAGTTGAATGCAGAAGCTAATGAAACTTTTTTACTTTTCTCTTTTTAGCAGTTGGTATATCTAAACATCTAAGTTGCTGAGAAAGCACTTGTAACCTTCTAATTCTGTATCTCTTTTCTTTGCTCACAAAGAAATCTAGCTAACAGATAATTTTAGGGTAACTCATTTTTTATTGTAAACTCAATTTACAGATTGGCTCTGTAAACTCACTTCCAGTGATGAGGCTTCCTGGCTAACGTCTCCTTGGTTTAGCCAGTTCATAGTTTTTGCTGTTGTTTTAATGTAGCAAGTGGTCCATTTTTCAAGACTCCTCTCCACTGTGGAATTTTTCCTAAGTTGAGTAGCAATCTCCCTTTAGTTTCGCTAGATTCTTTTTCTTCCACACACAATAAGTACTTCTACATGCAAAAGAAAGCTTATCTTGATAATCTCTGTTTAATGCTTCCTCGTCAGTTAATATGAGTAGTTTTAGAGTGTGACATTTTACTGAATGTACAAGTCTCTATAACATTATAGACAGGAAGAGTATCTGAAAACAAGTACATAGCATAGTGGAATTGGAAATGTAGAATTGGAAAGACCATGGATATCACCTAGTATATCACCCTCCTTTTACAGATGATCAGAGTAGACCTTTTCTTCAGAGACACTGAGAGAATTGGAGGAATTTTGTGACTTCATAGTAGGTTGCTAATTGAATTTTTTTATAGCATGGTTCAGTTTATTTTTATCATTTACCTTAGTATTTATTAATCTTGCTGATGAGAACATAACAGTTTTTAGTGCTTTACATGAACTACTTAGATCCTTAGATCTTTTATATTGTAAATGTATGTTCATTGCAAATGTTTATAATTAACATATGGTACCGTTTTGGTGGTTATATACAGATCTGTAATTCCTAATCTGAAACCTTTGGGGTCAGATATAGTTTGGAATTTCTGTGGATGTCATAAAGGAAAGGTAATTTATGTACTCTGTAATATGAAGTAACTTCAGCTAGATCTGGAGTAGCACCCCTGATCAAACACATATGAAGTGTACGAATATTTACCCTAAGTGATACTTTTTAAAAGGCCATAAATCAGTTCATACCAGTTATTGCCACCACCATATTATTTCTGAAAGAACTCTTGGCTTTCAGACGTTTTGGAATATAGAAATACTGTATATCAGAGATGTGGACTTGTAGTTGATGTTTAATAAAAGTAAGATTCACTTCCTTTTTTTTTTTTAGTAAAAGTTGTCAAATCATTTGAGTCAGCAGCAGATATGTTGAATATGCAAAGTTAAGTGGTTTTGATTTTATATAAAAATAAAATATTTTTGCATGCAATTTCTTTGCTAACCAGGTGGATGGATGATGGCCTAGTAAATGATATCACACCAAAATTGATAGGAGACAGACCTAATACATACATATACACAAAAGCATTGGCAGAATATGTTGTACAGCAAGAAGGAGCAAAGCTAAATGTGGCGATTGTGAGGCCATCGATTGTTGGTGCCAGTTGGAAAGAACCTTTTCCAGTAAGTTGTGAGAAATCTTTGTGAATAATGGAATTGAGAATTTTAAGTCTTATCTTTGTATAAAAAGAGTTGGCAGTTGTTTGATATAAGAGCAGGTGTTATTTACTTTACATGGCTTACTATGGCAAAATTGTTCTCATTCATAGAAAGAGACACTTTTATTGGTACTTTTTGTAATGTAATGCTGCATATATAGAAATTCAGATAAACATTTTAAAAATCTTAACTGAAAATTAAGTCAAAGGCTGCAGTGTTGTCTGGAGTCAAAGTAGACCTTGCATTATACGTTTTCTTTATGACTGACAAGATATTGGACTCTGACACATCAGCATTTGTTGGCTTTTAAAATTATTTACTAATTAGTTTCCCTTGTGGAGATGAAAGAAATAAGAGATAAGAATATTCAGGATCTTATTTTATTTCATTTGTTTTTTAGTACCAAAAAGAGGCAAGCCTTCCAAGGTGTAAACTCTTCCCTGTATAGATCACAAACTAAGAAAGGCATAAGAGATTTCTATGATAATTTATTGTAGAAAAGCAGGCCATTATGGTATTTGTGATTCCCTGGAATAAGAGAAAATAGATACAAACTAAGAGATGAATTGATTTACAGAAAACCTAGGTCTCTTAATGATAGTAATTGGTAGCATCTCTTCTGTTGTTTTGACAGTGTTGTCTTTTCCTCTATTATTCAGTAATTTTGAGGAGGATTTCCCATTTCCCCCTAATTTCAGGATGCTGCTTCAGTAAATAGCACAAAATCAAAGTTGAGTAGGTTAAATTTAGCTAAAATATTTGACAGGTATAAACTTTTTATTGAATTCTCTTTGTAGAAAGTTAATGGAAGAATAGATAACCCTTTGAAAATGACTTAATTTCACCATTTGCAATATCAGGAGAACACTGCTGTTACAGGAGAGAAATACTCTGATCTGAATCTTGTCTTTTTTAGTTTTTTAGAGGAAAACTGCAAAGTATATATATGGGGTTGTCGATTTAAAATAAATCTCTAGTTTTATAATATTTCTAAGCTCCCCATTTTTAATTTTTGTATTAGGGATGGATTGATAACTTTAATGGACCAAGTGGTCTCTTTATTGCGGTAAGTAGACCCTTTGACTTACCTAACATTCTGCATTTTTTTCTGTTTTCTGTATATCTTTGTATGTGTGTGTATGTGTATGCTCTCTGGCTTATAAATCTTAAGGTGTTGTTTTTAATTTCAACAAAGGCAGGGAAAGGAATTCTTCGAACAATGCGTGCCTCCAACAATGCCCTTGCAGATCTTGTTCCTGTAGATGTAGTTGTCAACACGAGTCTTGCGGCAGCCTGGTATTCCGGAGTTAATAGGTATATGAGGTGACAATGTCGCTTGTTAAATATATAGTAACTGTGAAGGGAAAACAGAGTTAATGGCTAATGTTATTAATCCCTCAGTACTGATAATTTCCATACCAATATGTGCGGGTATTATGACTTCGAGTTGCAATAATTGATTTAATCATAGGTAATATAGCAACTAGTCCCATCAGTTGTAATTAAGAATTAACATTAATTTTCATATGCTAACCATAGGATGGACAAGTTCATTTGGGATTAAGAATGAGAAAAACCAGGATGCCTGGGTGGCTCAGTTGGTTAAGTGGCTGCCTTCGGCTCAGGTCATGATCCCAGGGTCCTGGGATCGAGTTCCACATCAGGCTTCTTGCTCAGCGGGGAGCCTGCTTCTCCCTCTGCCTCTGCTTGCCTCTCTGCCTGCTTGTGCTCGCTCCCTCTCGACAAATAAATAAATTAAAAAAAAAAAAAAGAATGAGAAAAACCCCAAAACTTTGCCACCCCCCCCAGTGCTTTTTTTAATCCAAACTAAAACTTGGTATAAACATATAAAAAACTGAAATTCTCAGAGAATGGCTTGCATATATCAAACATGGCTTACTAGAGTAGCTTTAAAGATTTTATTTATTTATTTGTTTGTTTGTTTATTTATTTATTTTAGAGACAGAGAGAGCACAAGCAGGAAGGAGGGGCAGAGGGAGAGGGGGGAAGCAGACTGCCCCCACTGAGCAGGGAGCTTGATTTGGGGCTTGATCCCAGGACCCTGGGATCATGACCTGAGCTGAAGGCAGATGCTTAACTGACTGAGCCACCCAGGTGCCCCACTAGAGCAACTTTAATTAACTCAGGCCTCTTTTTAAAAGGGAGTGGTAACATTTACAGGTAACTCTAAATTTTAAGCTTTTTCCCTAATATTTTTTTCCCTAACCAATAAACTACCCTTATTTTTTAAATCAGCATTTTACATCCTAAAAAAGGAGGGATATGATTATACAAGTATATTGTTTCGTAAAAGGGAACTTAGTCCATAAGTTTTAAATTAGAGCCTCTGAAAATGAGAAGGCGATAGGAAGAGCTGCGGTTGTCATTGTTGTATTCTTTACATTTAAAAACAGGTACTCTTGTTATTATAAGGAAGAAAAATATGAAAAGAGAAAAATATTATACTTTTTATAATAATTTTTTTGGTGGGGGGAAAAGGATAGTTGTAAATAGTCCTTCAGACACAAAGATTAATTGTTTAAGGATGATTTTTGAATTAATCAATGTAGAAAAGGTACCCATTATCCTTGTTTCTTCCTACTTGAATATTGTATAAGATTTAGATTGGATAAGTTTGGCCTCTTTTTATGTTTCATTGCTTTGATCTTTATCTTTGCAGACCAAGAAACATCATGGTGTATAATTGTACAACAGGCAGCACTAATCCTTTCCACTGGGGTGAAGTTGGTATGATTTTACCTGTGTTTTTGAATGTTAGAGTAAATCTTAATTTAAAATATTCACTGAGTTTTTATGTTAAAATATATCCACAAGGCATTAAAAAGCCACTGAGTTACCAATTTATTCTTATTTTAATTGCTGTGTTAGAATATCTATACCTATACTGCCTTGTGGTCCGTTTCAGTGTTTCATAAATTAAAAAATATCCTGCAGTATATTCCCTCCTTGGCCCACCCTTTTCTGACTGTTACTGTTTTTCTGCTGCCATCTGCAGCACCCCTCACAAATAGATGCCCATGGTGAGGAAACAGGGATTTTTTTTTCCTTTCCTCGTGGGTACTTTCAGTCCTGATGTTGTATATCCATAGGCAATAATCACTTCCAACTATAAGAGTTGTTATATCACAGGAGCCAGCTAGCTTCTAGCTAGCTACCTAACCAGCTACCCCAAGAGTAATAGATTAAGGAGTTAGCAAGTAGGATACGTTTTGCCAGAATATTTTCTATTACATTTATTAATTTATTGAAGTTCACAAATTTGCAGGAATATGTGTGTGCTATATTGCTTGTTCTAAATTAGGGTTAATAGAACTTAAATACTGAAATTGAATAATTTTTAAGTTGTTTATGTTTCTAACTTTAAATTAAAATATATTGATGGTATTGATTTAGTAATAGGTCTTATTTTACCTCTCAAACAATTTTTGTTGCCCTTACAGAATAGTTTTGATTTTAAAGTAAATCTTTATGTCATTTGTCCTAGGGATTTTCCTTGCCATTTTTATTTCAATTTAAAGATTGAGCATTATAACATATAAGAAAACCATCCAATCTAGGGTGATTTTAATTTTATAATTATTTAAATAGTATTCTAAGAATTTTAAAACACTGAAATGAGTTAGGTTTATGTAATCTATTGTGTTGTAGAGTTTAGTAAAAATCAAGTTGAGCATTATTTTTAAGTGGATTTCTCAGTATACATTTTCATTAAAGTATTAACATAGATAGTAGATTTGATTTTGTCGATACTGTATTACCTAAATACAGCAAAGTTAATTTTGGGTTGTTTTAAGCTTCTTGATGTATGTTAATTTGAGCATTGAGCAGCTTAATTATTTATAAGCAAAGGATGATGATTTTCCTTTTCTTTTTTAAATAAGTATACAATAATAAGAATCTGGAAAGAGGAACAGAAAGAAAGAAGCTATCGTGAGAGGTGAATTATAGAAAGTGACATTTTAAACTGACATAGGTAAAAACATTAAAAGGATTTTTAAGAGTGAATTGTAGCAAAAATTCATTCATCTAATTAAAATTCATAAATAGTGACAGTTCTAAAACCACTCAAGTTCAGCAGTCTAATACCCATATTCTCTTAGCTACTATCGAGAGTAGAAAAGTTTGTTTTTTAATTAAGCGAACTCTTGACATCTTTGGTAAAATATTTTGCTTTGTAAAAACATGATTTTTTTTTTCAAAACTTCATTACATGGTTATTATCAAAGCTGTTACACAACTTTTCTTCCTCAGAATACCATGTAATTTCCACTTTCAAGAGGAATCCTCTCGAACAGGCCTTCAGACGGCCCAATGTAAATCTAACCTCCAATCACCTTTTATATCATTACTGGATTGCTGTAAGCCATAAGGCCCCAGCATTCCTGTATGATATCTACCTCAGGATGACTGGAAGAAGCCCAAGGTAATGGTGACTAGCTCTGTCTTATCTGTTCCTCTGACTGTTAAACAACCCATGCTTACACTAAAATGCATATTCATTAACTCTGTATTTGTTTATGCTTATGATAAGGCTTAATGGCCTTTTGTGAATGAGAAGACTTGAAATTAAGACTTTGTCAGAAAAGCAAAGGTAGTGTTGTCACTTACTCTAATTTATTCTGAAGTTTGGATGATATATTATTGTCATGTGCTGAATTCTAGGTCTGACTTTAGGTATTTTTTCTGAATAACAAATAACATTCAAAATGCTCTGACGCTTATTTTTCCTACAGGATATTACCTAAATCATTCCTTCAAGATGAATCCTTTAAACCAAGTGGTCAGGCGCCCCAATATTAAGTTGTATTCCAACAACTTATTGCTTCATTATTGGAAGGGTGTCAGACATACAGTACCTGCATTATTGCTCGATCTTGCACTCAGGTTGACAGGTCAGAAACCGTGGTAAGAAGAATAGCAGTAAATACACCTATGTATTGGTAAGGTGGTGGAAGCTTGCTGGAGAGACAAAAAGTCTGCTAGCATGAGCTTTACCTTTAGAATTACTAACTCAATTAATCACAATCACAATCAGGATGCTAGGACATTTCTTAGAAATTGAGGATATTTGGGGAGGCTAATTGTAAATCTCATTCTTATTGGGCCATTGATCCTCCACAATCCCATAATAGAGGAAATGTCCGGCATCAAGGTTGTCATTGTTATTATAAGCTGAAATTGAGCCCATCTCTCCCCCTTAAAAACTTAGAGGTGAGTCTGTAGGGGATTGAGGGTAAAGTGTTTGCTGTAAGTGGATTGTGCAGTTTTATGTGAAAAAACATAGAATGCTTCTAAAAAATTAATGGTCTGAAATATCTCAGCTGCCCATTCAGCTTATAATATGGTAATTAAATTTTTGACTAATTTTTCAGGTTGAAAATGTCATAGTTTAAAACAAAAGTTAACAAATGGGAAGCTTTCTATTTTCTTATGATTGTTATATAGTCTTTTTTTCTTCTTTTCTTTCTTATTGAAACCCCACAAACTTAAAGTCCTTCTACTGTCTTTACCAGAATTCTAGTGAAATGTACCATAAATATATTTATTTTTTTTAACTACATTGGCGTTACAGTGGAACCTTTGATTGGAGAGTTCAGGATTTGAGTATTAATGTATAAAGAAGATGCTGATTCCAGAACTTCCATCAACTGTTCAAAAAATAAAAGTGAGGTATCTGCCAGTTATAGTGTATCAGGATCTGAGTTTCTTGTAGGGATTTTTGTGGTTTTAGTTGTCCATTATGTTCCTAACCCAATGTGTTAAATACTGAAACATGTTAGAGGTGTCAAAGTGAGCAACTTTAGGTTAGGTAAGGAAGTACTTAATGGAAAAAAGATCCAAAGTGTATCAAAATTATTTTCAAGTTTTTTTAGAGTGATCTGCGAAATTCAGTATTTGTAATTGGCAGCATGTTTCATGGCTAAAAACCAAATGTAAACTTGTGAATGATAGCATTAGATGCTTTCCTGATACAAGGTTGTTGCATATTAGAGCAGAAAAGTCAAAACTAGGTCAAAAAAGTAAAACAGAGTAAACATGTCACAAAGCCTTACATAGAAAAGGGGGCTTAGTAAACTTAAAACAATGAACAAATAGCGAAAGTTTATTAAATAATTTATAGTAGGTGTTGCCATATAACAAATTATCTCGAACTTAGTGACTCTTAGAAAAGCAGAAGGTACTTTATTATTTCTTTCGAATTATTGTTTCTCTCAGGATCAGGACTTCAGGAGGGAATCAGCTAGGCAGTTTTGGCTTGAGGGTCTTTGATGTGATTATTAGATGGAGTTGAAAGGGGGGCATGCAGTGGAAACACCTTGTGTCGCTCTCTCTTCATAAAGTGTCAGGATCTCTTCCTGTAGTCTCTTTTCAAGGCCTAGCGGTAGCCTTAGGGGAAATGAACTGCTTGCCCAGTGGCTGAAGGCTTCAAGGAGAGGTCTTCCAGCAGGCAAGTGGAAGCTGTGTGCATTTTCTGACCTGCCCATAGAAGCCAGGCAGCACTACTACCACCTCATTTTGGCAGTCACATGCGAGTCACACAAGTCCCCCAAAATTCAAGGAAAAGGAATGTAGAGTGTGTGCAAAATCATGTAAAACTTGAGCAGATTAGTTGAAAGGTATTGTTAAAGCCATTTTGGAAAGTGCAGTTGGCTCTAGTCAGCCTTCTGGACACAACAGTTCTTACTCCTCCCCCTTGGAAAATACACTTACTTCTTCCCCCCTACCAAGACCTTTCTGGCATCCGCTTAAGGCCACTGTTGGATCAACTGAATCTGGCGCAGTTGTAGATGAGGCTCTTCAGGAGTGGTTTTGTAAGTGTAGTTCCTCAAGTATTGGTCTAAAAACCTGTGAGTGAAAGTGCCAAGTTAACCTGCTTGCCCACACACACAAAGGTGAGACAAACATAAGAAAATGACTGGATAGTTTTGTGCAGTCACTGGTCTATAACAGTTTTGAATTCCAGCTAGGTATGTTTGATGGTTTCTTAGTTAGGGTTCAGTCCTACTTTCTGGTTGTTCTTTGAGGTTCTTGACTCTGCTGTCTGAGTCGTCCTTCTTTTTCATAAAGAAAAAAAAAAAGGCCTGGGTTTGCAACTGAATTGCCTTCTTACCCTACTGCCTGCCCTTAAAAGGTCAGAAATGCCTAGGGCTGGGATCAGCAAACTTTTTCTGTAAAGGGCCATGTGGTTTCTTTGCAGTTATTCAACTCTGCTGTTAAATGTAGCTTCCACCTTGTAGCTGCTCTACTGTGCAGCCATAAGCAATATGTAAATGAGTAAGCATGACTACAATCCAATAAAACTTTATTTACAAAAAACAGGTGGCTTTGATCCCTAGGCTCTGGTGACCCTTGATCCAGGGGCCTCTTTTCACTTTTGTCTCAGTCCCTTTAAGTGTAAACTGATATGATTCCTTTTTAAACTGCAGGTTTCCCATATATCTCATTTTAAAACAATGTACTCCATTAAACCAAATCCTTACCCACAGATCTCTTTGAAACATGACTTTCTATCTTGGGTTCTTTATGAGGTTGCTATGGAACAGCACCCTTCCATCTTAGATCCTCGCTTCTTAGATTCTGCCTCTTCGACAATAGTCTCTATGAGACATGTCTTTAAGATTGGAGTGAGCCTTTTGTTTATCTGAAAGATTCTATGAGGTGCTATTTTAGATCTTTCTGAGATCTTAAAATATCTTACATCTATCTGCATTCTGGACTTGAGCTATGCTCAGAAGCCATTTCTTAAAGAATTTCTGGCTGACATTTTACATTCCTTCCAAATTCTACTCAAATAGTTCATTTTTTTAAAGAACATCTTTGTCCTCTTTGAGGAAATCTTCTTGGCTAGATCAAGTTTATTAGGTACAATTTTTATTTTACCACAGGTGACAATTTAGTTCTTCTAACTTCCAACAATATTTTTCTCACTTTCCTTCAGGCCCTCACAAGCATCTTCCTTAAAGCTCTTTAAAGTTTCCACTAACATTCTTTTCTTGGTCCTTCCAGTTTTCACCAGTGGTAAAAGGCCCTCAAGGGCCTTCCAGATTCTGTGTACCTGGTCCTAAAGCCAATACTACATGTTTTAGATGCTTATTAGAGCAACCTCTCATTCCCATACCGGTATCAGTTCTGTGACCTGTGCTGCGTGACATATCACCTCCCTTAGAGTCTTTTTTTTTTTAAAGTTGTGTAATTGACATCAAACTTCATATCTTAGAATAACCATCATTTTACTTATCTCGTGATTCCTATCGGTCAGAAATTCTAAAAGGCTTTACCTGGGTGGTTTTAGCTCAGCATCTTTCAAGTGGATGCCGTCAGATAGGAACTGGAGCAGCTACACTGTGGGAGTAGGAAAGGAAGGGTACAGAACAACGAGAGTGGCTGGGCATCTCTTTCACATCATGTAGTCTCAGAGCCTTCCTACACCGTCTCTCCACATGCACTGATTTGGGGCTTCCTTCGAACTTGGCAGCCTTAGGGGTTGAACCCCATATATGGCAACTGAAGTCTTCAAGCATGAGTATTCCAGTAAGCAAGGCAGAAAGCTCTGTCACTTTTTCTTACTCACCCTTGGAGGTTATACAGTGTCATTTCCACCTCATTCGGTTGGTCATAAGTTACCTTTTACCTCTTGATTGGAAGATAGTCAGGGGGATATTGTAGGTGAGCATGTAGGATAGGAGCTAATATTGTAATCACCTTTAGAATTTAAAGTCTGCTCCAAATAGGAAGCCTCAAAGAATCTTCTTAACTGAGGTTTGTCATGTGCAAGAGTAAGTACCAGAGCAGGAATGATCCTTGACCTCTGGGAGCTTATAGTCTAGAAGCAACAAGAGCCAGAAAGGTTTTTTATTTAGGCAAATTTATAAATGTTAAGTACAAAGTCTTATCATTTATATTCTTTAATTCAGATATTTATTGAACAAGGTACTGGGCTTTATATCTTATATTGGGGCCTTAATAGAATGCCTCCTTTACATTAAAGTAATGTTAATTGTGTCATTCATGGTGTCCACTTTATTCATTTACATTTTTCTATGTGTCAGCTAGATAAAAAAAATCTAACTTACTGTGGGTTTTTTTTTTCAACTTTTTCTTTTTTTAAGATTTTATTTATATATTTGATAGAGAGAAAGAGATCACAAGTAGGCTGAGAGGCTCGAAAGGGAGAAGGGGAAGCAGGCTCCCTGCTGAGCAGAGAGCCTGATTCGGGGCTCGATCCCAGGACCCTGAGATCATGACCTGAGCCAAAGGCAGAGGCTTAACCCACTGAGCCACCCAGGCGCCCCACTTACTGTGTTTCTTGACATAATGATAAAAAGTACCACTCAAACATGTATCATAAGGAATCCTGGGTAACAGTCACTGTGGACTAGGATGTATGGTATTATTACAAGTGGAGGCAGTATAAATTATTCACTCTCACTCTTGAAATACAGTAGATAATTTCATTACTTTTAAAAATGACATTAGAAAAATGGTTCCATAGTCTAGTTATTTAGCCTAATTCTCTCTAGCTTAACTTCTGTGAATCTGATATTTTTTATCTGGTTGTTAATGGAGGGCAGTTTGGGCCTCCATCAAGGAACATTTGAAAGTAGCCAGAGATGTTTTTAGCTACTACAACTGGGGGAGGTTATGCTACTGGCATCTAATGGGTAGAGCCAGGGATGCTGAACATCTTAAAATGCACAGGACAGCCCACCACCACAAAGAAGTATTTGGCTCAAAATGTCTGTAGTGTTGAGGTTGAGAAATCCTGGGCCAGATCTTGCCCTACTCTAAAGGATTGTGGTGATTTTTTTGCAGGTTGCCATAGTAAAGAATAAATACATACTCAGAACATCCATGGTGATGTAGTCTCAGGCATCTATCTCCTCATAGGACATTTGAATCAAAGAGTGATTATACAAATTTCAAAGTTTCTTTTTATCCCTATAGTATTCAATACTATATTGAATATAGAATACTAAATACTGAATGTATTCAATACTTTTATAGCTTGATAAATATTTTGTGAACGCCACACATATGTGGCCTTTCAGTTTTCTTTCCCTTCCAATTTTTTATTGTATTTTTGAGTGGCTGAATCAGTGATTGGTTGCAGGGTAATTCTGTCACTTGAGTGAATCTGAAGATAAGACTAGATGAGAATCATCAGTGAAAAAGAAATTAGGAAGAAGAACTTGTTAATAAGATGTATGTTGGAAAATGATGTTAAGTAAATACATGTATGTGTGTAATTCAAGTGTACTATAACTGGTTGTGATAGTAGATATTGATTTAATTACAGACCTGTTACATCTTTTTTGTTTTTGTAATAGGAAGAAAATGGTCTAATCTCTTTTCTAGAAGGAGCATGTCTTGGTTCCCCCCGCCCCCATGTGCTCTCTATCTGTCTGAACTATTCCTGTCCAAATACAGCCTTCGATGCTCAGTAATTCTTTACATGTTTGACGAAAGTTTTGAGATTTTCTTGCATGAACCACAGTTTTTCTTTGCATAGTCCATGTTGCCTCATTTTCTTGTAGTATTCTGGATTCAGGATTTCTTTCTAAACCTATTGAATGTGTCCTCAGAATTGTTGAGCTAATGTTACTGTTTTGACTTTTCCCCCATTTCTAAAACCCCTGATTTGGGGACTTTCTAAACTATGTAAATGCTAATCCTTATTGTGGGAATATATAAACAGAATTCTTTTAAACTATTTTTCCACAAATTATCTTTCTTTTTATCAGAGGCCAGGAATTTTTGGTGTGTGTTTTGTTTCAGAAAGTTCTTTCTTCCCTTTTCCTTCTTACCATAGGTAATTATTATATAATAAATAAATAATAATAAATTACTGCTCTGGTTAGTGTTATGATATCAATGACTTACAGTGAGCCATGATACATAAAATGACAAATTTAAAGATTAAGGCCCCTTGTCCTTTTTAAAAAAGAACAAATATCAAATTTTCTTTTTTTAAGGATGGATAATAGGGGTTTGGGGAGTTAAGTGAATATCTTGAATATCTATTTCAGAAAGTTTTCAGCAAGTCATTGACTTCACAGCACATCCAGACAATCAAGAATGGTACCTTTCTGTGTTACAGAGAAAGTTACTTTAAAAATATATGTGGGGAGAGTTGAGTAAATGGCAAACGAGTATTTCTGTATACTTTGCCTCCATGATGCTGAAGAGTTGAGATTATCATGTAACACCATATGTCATGAATTCACAGAAAATCTTAGTAATTGTAGCTGAATTAAAATGTGATTAAAGGAACAAAGAGCAAGGGAATACTAATTAAATCCATTTATTTGCTTAGGATTATAGTAGAAAATTTGACCTCAAAGTATTGTATTTCCTTTGAAAATTAATTTCATATGTCAACAGAACTCTGTTTAGGCAGCATTAAATTCATTTGCTGCTGCTAAAAATTTTTTCTTTATTGGATTTATAAAATGTTCTTCAAAGATACAGAAATATTCTTATTCTCTGGTAGTTTGGTACACTTACTAAATTACATATTGTAATTTTACTGTTACTATTTCAATATAGAAACTGGTATCCTGGGTGGTGATGAGATTTTTCCTAATCTATGCAAATTATGAATCTGTCCATTTTTCTTATAATACAGGATGATGAAAACAATAACTCGTCTTCACAAAGCTATGGTGTTTCTTGAATATTTCACAAGTAATTCTTGGGTTTGGAATACTGACAATGTCAATATGTTGATGAATCAACTAAACCCTGAAGATAAAAAGGCAAGTATTTTCTGTTTTATATTAGAAAATATGTAGTAAACTAATTGGAGAACCATTAGCAACCTGAGAAATAATTGGATATTTTCCACAATCAGTATGCAACAAGAAAGACATTTGACCTATTTATAGTATATCATTAAAGCTTCAGTTGTAATTGTTGGTGGTAAAATAAAATTGCTCTATCTTAAAATTTATAGTGTAAGTATTTGAGAGTGGCAGAGGTGCTTTCAAAGTATCATTGAAATGTTGATTTTTTTTTCCCTTTAGTCAAATTCATAAAGAACTTGGACTTCTTAATGCATTTTCCCTTCACTTTGTTTTCTTTGAATTTCAAGGAAAAAAAGTTCTCTCCGAGATTGTTTTACTCTTATATTCTTAACATTTCTTATCATTCCACATTTCGTCCTCTGTTAGTTTGAAACTTAAACTCTTTATGTATGGTTTTTTTTTTGAGGTTACCTTTGATTTTTTAACATGCACACCTAACAAGTCTAAATTAAGCAACTTCTATAGCCTCTTCCTTAATGATATTTAGGACCTTAAAGTCTTTGAGCTATAACTACCACCCCACTAAAATACATATTTATACATTACTTCAGTTCTCTATTTAAATCTTATAATTAGATATGATTTTGTTTAGTTTTACTTAGATTTAAGCAATACTTACCAGTGTCTTGCTATTAGATCTTCTCTTTAGGGTCT
Organism: Nasua narica; assembly: GCA_028533885.1. Classification (NCBI taxonomy): domain Eukaryota; kingdom Metazoa; phylum Chordata; class Mammalia; order Carnivora; family Procyonidae; genus Nasua; species Nasua narica. The sequence goes on along the minus strand of CM052815.1, from coordinate 36,881,563 downwards.
TTTTCTTTCAGCTTGAAAGCTACTTAGAATAGATTTAGTAGGGGGTCTGTTAGTACTGAACTCTCAATGTTTGATTATCTGACATGTCTTTATGTCTTTATTTCACTGTTGTTTCTGTAACATGACTTTGGCACATTAAAGATAACTTTCTTTTTATATTCCTTTAATATTTGGCTTATGTTATTGCTGTTGAAAAAATCAATCTCATTTCCTCTTGCATTATGAGTAACCTCTTGTCTCTTTTTTGGAGTTTTTCTTTGGTGTACTGGGGTTTCACTGTGAATGTGTCTGTGTGTACTTTTTTTTTTTTTATCCTGTTTCACAGCGGGCTTCCTGGATCAACAGTCCATTGTTTCTTCACATGTGGCTTCTTTACCATTCTCTTGTGTTGTGAAATTTTAATGTATTTTAGATCATTCTCTCCTCCAGTTCTTTTAACTTTTATTTCGTATTTTGTATCTCTGTTTCTGGCCTGAGAGCTAATAATTAAAGTTCTGCGGTAGTCCTTCACCTGTGCCTAAGCCCACCCCGTTGAATTTTGGGTTTCAGATATTTTCATTTTTAGGGGTTTGGTGTATTTTTCAAATCTTAGAGACATTTCTTAATCTGTAGAATTTTTTTTTTGACACGTGGTAGACATAATTGTTTTAAATTGTTTTTTGGATATTTCAGACTTTTTTTAAGATTTTTTATTTATTTATTTGACAGAGAGAGAGATCACAAGTAGGCACAGAGGCAGGCAGAGAGAGAGGGGGAAGCAGGCTCCCTGCTGAGCAGAGAGCTGATGTGGGGCTCGATCCCAGGACCCTGAGATCATGACCTGAGCTGAAGGCAGAGGCTTTAACCCACTGAGCCACCCAGGCGCCCCTGTTATTTCAAACTTCTTCTTTCTTTTAAGATTTCATTTATTTTTATTTGAGAGAGAGAAAGCATGAGAAGTGGAGGGTCAGAGGGAGAAGCAGAGCCCCTGCCGAGCAGGGAGCCTCATGTGGGGACTCGATCCCGTGACTCCAGGATCATGACCTGAGCCAAAGGCAGTCACTTAACCAACTGAGCCACCCAGGTGCCCTGTTATTTCAGACTTCTAAAAGCTGTGCAGCTTAGCATCAGCCACTTCATCTGTCCTTTAAGCTAGATCTCACTCATGGCACCTTGTTTTTTATTTCTTATTGTTTGACTGTAAATTCACGTTCCTTGAGGATTTCTGTGGGAGTTTTTGAAGCCTGTGTTGAAATTGCGGTTTCCCAAAAAGGATTTGCCCTTGCTTCTGCCGGAAGCCTAGTGACTGTTAGCATTAACTAGCCAGGTGACATTAACAGGCCAGGACCATTTTGAAATATTTGATTGAAGTTTTTAGCACAAATCAGGTGAATATGGGCCTTCAGTAGGCTGGTTTATGATTACAGTTTCTCAAAGGAGATTTTTTTTTTTCATCTTCCTTGTTGCAGCTTCCTTTCTCTTTCCATTTCTTTCCTTAAAAATTTTAATGTTTTATTTAATATATCCAAAATACTATTATATAATTCAAACAAAAATTTAAAAATTACTTAAAATTTAAAAAACTATTTAAAGGATGTTATATTTTCAATTTTTTTATACTGAGCCTTTGAAACCCAGCACATCTCATTTCAGACCACTTTTAAGTTCCCAGAGATGTGTGTAGCTTATGGTGGCTACCATATTAAATAATGCAGATTTAGTCCCATTGTACTAGTTGTGCGTGACAAACTGGATCAAGAGTGCAGTTTTTCTGCCCACTTCTGTGTGTGGTGGGTTGACTCTCCCCCCCGCCCCCCCGCCCTTGCTCTGAGGCTACAGCTTTTGGGATTTTTATCTTTTTGCTGAAGTATTCCGTAAGACTTCTTAACTTATTGGGCCATAGGCTTTATAAGCCGGTCTTCCTCCTTGCCTGCAGCCTTCAAAGAAGAAGGTGTAAAGTACCAGGGTCCTGCAGATAATCTCTGGTTAGAAGATTTGTGGCTTCTGCTGATTCTTTATTTTCTCCCTTCCCATCTTCCCTCCCTCCATCCTAGTGTACAACACCTGCTGCCCAGTGAATTTTCAGGTAGTGAGCACCCAGGTGAAGAAAAAGAATTATCCCCAGAAGATCCCCTTGTGCCCCCTCCCAATCACTATCTCCCAAAAGTTACAATTATCTTTAATTCTAACACTAAATGGTAGTTATATGTATTGTTGACTTTGTACAAATGGTATCATATAGTAATTTCTCTTTTTTTGTTGATATTTGAGTTATTTCCAGTTTTTAGCTATTAGGAATAGTTCTTTGAACCATGTGCACATATTTGTTATACGATCTGTATCTAGAACTAGAATCTAGATCTTACATCTAGAAATTTGACTTAGCTAACTAGATCAAAGGGTATTTGTATGTTCAGTATAGCCAATAATGCTAAACAGTTTTCCAAAGTAGTTTTACCAATTTACCTTCCACGTGGCAGTTTATGAGAATTTTTATTAAATCTACATCCTCCAAACAGTTGGCCTTTTCATTTTAATTTTTAATTTTAGCCACTTTGGTAGGTATATAGTGGTATCTCAATGTAATGTTAATATGCATTTCATATTACATAAAAAGTTTGTGTAGAAGTAGCAAAAATTGCCAATAACCCTACTGAAAATGGGCTAGAGATCAACAGTTTACAGAAAATAAATGAAAATGATTCTTAACCATTCGAAAAGATACTCATCCTCATTCATAAAAATGGAAATATAAATTGAAACTGGACTGGTTTGCAAAAATGCAAACTTTGCCGACATACCCTTCTGGTAAGGCCCTGGCTAGTGGGAGCTCTCATACATTGTTGTTTGGAAGGTATATCTTTCTCTGACCTTTTATTTTCAACTTTCCTATATCCCTATCTTTTAGATATTTCTCTTCTAAGTAGCATATAGGTTTTTTTTCAGTCTGACAATTTTGGACCCTTATTTGGAAAACTTCATCCATAGTGTAATTTCTGATAACATTTGATTTAAATCTAACTCTTAGTGCTTTCTATTTGTCTTACTCTTTTTTTCTTTCTTTCTTTGAGGTTATATTTTACAGATGTCTATTTTCCCATTTGTATCAGTTACATTGAAGTATATTAGTTGTATTGGTAGATTACTCTAGAGATTACAGCATCCTTCCTTTATCAAGGACTAATATAATATTGGTACTTCTGCCCTTTTCTGGATTATGCAAGTACCAATACGTATTTTAATTCTGCATTTGCGTTATAGGTCTCACAATCATTATTCTTACTGCAGTCTGTGCACTAAGTATTTCTCATAGGTTTACCAGCATCATTGCTCTTCATTTCTTCTTCCATCTCCAAACTTCAATCTGGAATCATGTTTATTCTGCTTAAAGAATACCCTTTAGTATACTTCTTCCTCTGGGGTGAGTCATCTGCTGATGTCACCTTATCTCAGTTTTTATTCTTCTGGAAACATCTTATTTGTCAAAGATGTTTATACTGGCATAGAATTCTATGTTAACGGTTTTCTTCAAGTTCTGGGAGACATCTTCTCATAGTCCTTTGGCTTTCATTGCTTCTTTTGAGAAATCACTGTCAAGTTTAATACTTGTCCCTTTGGAAGTAACCTTTAATACCTTTTTCTGCTGTCTTTGAAATTTTCATCTTTGATTTCCAACAGTTTTACTCTCATGTGCTCAGATACATGTGTGTATGTGATGTATTTGTATTTTGAGTCTTTGGCTTATGTATCATCATTTTGGGGAAATTTCCAGTTTGTCGTCTTCTCAGATCTTCTGTTCCACTCTTTCACTTTTCCTGTGGGGATCCAACTACACAGATGTAATGGCTTCTCATAATATCTCCTATATGAAGTTGAGTCTCCATTTTAGTGCAATGTTACTTAAATGGTTTATTTATGGTAGCTCTGTTTGGTCTACAACTTGATATTTTCAGATAAGTGATGGTAAATACTGAATAATCTATTAATCCAAAAAAATAATCTGATTCTGTATGGAGAAGCACTGAGCAGTACACAGCCCTCTTATTTTGTCATGAAGTAGCATTTTTATAAAGTTTTCTTTTCTAGATTTGTCCATCCTTTTTCTCAGATGAATGTTACAGCTTTCACAACATACTCTTTGTCTTGATGTCATCACTGTTCTGTAGGAAAAGTAGTCTGTGTGGTATGCAGGGTGTTCAAGAAGAGGTACTATAGATAGAAAGAAACTGGAAATAAATGTATTGATATATGTATAAAGTGGTGAGTAAAAACAGATTATTTGGACAATGGACTTTTTTTTTTTTTAATGGTACAGGTTTCTTCTTACTTCATATACTTCTCTTTGTTTTTAAAAGATTTTATTTATTTATTTGACAGAGAGAGAGAGAGATCACAAGTAGGCAGAGAGGCAGGCAGAGAGAGAGGGAGAAGCAGGCTCCCTGCTGAACAGCGAGCTCGATCCGGGGCTTTATCTCAGGACCCTGAGACCATGACCTGAGCCGAAGGCAGAGGCCTCAACCCACTGAACCACCCAGGTGCCCTATACTTCTCTTTAAATGCCGACATGCATTTTTAGATTATCTTCTGAAATGTTTCTGTGTTTAGTGGAAGGTATAAAATAGGGATAAGAATTTCTTTGTGAATAGCAGTAAGATTTTAAAAGTTAATATTATAAACATTTTGTAATCTTGTCATGTGCAACTAGCCTTTTAAAAAGTATGAGTTTGGAGGGGCACCTGCGTGGCTCAGTTGGTTAAACTTCTGACTCTTGATTTCAGCCCAGGTCATGATCTCCTGTGTCCTGAGATCAAGCCCTGTGTTGGGGCTCTGTGCTCAGCGGGGAGTCTACTTGGGTTCTCTCTCTCTCTACCCCTCCCCCTGGGCGCTCTCTCTGTCTCTCTGTGTATGTGTGTCTCTCTCTAAAATAAGTAAATCTTTTTTAAAAATTTAAAAATGTGAATTTTTGACCAGTTGTGAACAAAAGTATTTAAGAAAGTAAGCAATGGTTTTTTGTTTCTGTAGACCTTTAATATTGATGTACGGCAGTTACATTGGGCAGAATATATAGAGAACTACTGCATGGGAACTAAAAAATATGTACTGAATGAAGAAATGTCTGGCCTCCCTGCAGCTAGAAAACATTTGAACAAGTAAGTTTTTTACATCGGCTTGATTTCATCTTGTCTTTCTTATGAAACATTACAAAAAAATTTTTTTTGGTAAGCTAGTATATTGAATGAAAGATATTGCTAGAGTTATATATTGAATTTAGGAAAAGTGCTTACCTTTGGACTGAAACTATGGGAGTTTTAATTTAACCCATGATTGTTGAAACTTATTGTCAATTTATACTGTTCGTGAGCACTAATTTCAAGTGGAATTTAGTTTTGAAAATCACTATTATCTTTCCTTATATTGCTACTGAAGAAGTAAAGATATTAGGAGAAAATAAAAATGTATTTTAAACTAGAAGTAATTTAAAAAAATAAACTATTTTTAAAACTAGTTTTAAAAATAAAAAAATAATTTATTTGAAGGGGGTTTTTTGGATTTTTTTTTCCCTAGCCAAACACATCTTTGGAAGGGGAAAAGACATAAAATAATACATCATTCAGCATAGAATTTTTTCTTTATATATAAAACCAGAGTTGTAATTATTCCCTTAGTCTCATAAATGTAATACAAACTTACTGTTTTAAAAAACTTCAGACAACACAGGAAAAATCATTGTTATCCCATAATTCAGAGATGCAGTTAATTTCTCAGTAGTAACCTCTTTCATTTGTAGTGTTTTTTATAATACAATTTTTATAATAAGTTTTTAAGGCCTTCATATCATTCTTCTTGTACCTCCGACTTGTATGAAGCTTTGCAGGGCAACTGGTTGTGTAGTGAGGAAAATGAAGCTTAGGGAAGTTGTGTTTGCTCGGGTCATATATATTAGGTGGCAGACGAAACCAGAATACTTATCTTTGACCCTGAATTTAAAGGTCTTTTGTTTTTTTATATTGTTTGTATATTATAGTCCTATCTTGGACTGTATATTAAAGTTAATGGAATTTGTGTAGCATTGGTACATACCTGAACGTTTGTAATCTTTTCTGACACCATTAAAATTATAAAAAATGTTTTGAAACATGAGCACACAATAACATTAAGATTTCTCTTTGTGAATGGGAGGGTCCTCCTATAGAGACTAGTGTCACAGTTCATTCATGGATGAGGATTTGTCCAGCTGGCTTTTGATCATGTGACTGTCACCTACCTATAACTAAAGAAGTTCACTTGTCTGACAACTTGGAAGTTGTTAAAGATGTTTAAAAATGTTTATTTTATCTAGAAGATGATGTATATAACGAACAGACCTTTTTAGATTAGATAGGAAGCTGCAGAAGTACAAGGAGCATGTCTGTTTCACCTACAATATACTTAGTACTGGTCACACAGAAAGATGCTCAGAAATACTTGTTGAATGAATAAATTTACATCCCAAATATACTGTTATAAAAAACCCTTTGTGTTATTCATTGTTAATAGAGGTACTGCATTTGATGGACTGCATGGTCAGGTCTGACTTTTGTTAACTTTCTAACATAAGGGCTTCTAATTCATTTTTAAATAGGTTTCAGATTAATAATGGTTTTGAAAACTGAGCATCGATTAATTGGCCATCCAACAATATTTTATTCTAGAAAACATTGTCTGATATGTCTCTTGATTTGCTTTCCAGGTTGAGGAATATACGGTATGGTTTCAATACTATCCTTGTAATCCTGATTTGGCGCATTTTTATTGCAAGATCACAAATGGCAAGAAACATCTGGTACTTTGTGGTTAGTCTGTGTTACAAGTTTCTGTCATACTTCCGAGCATCCAGCACTATGAGATACTGAAGACAAGAATTTAGCATTAGAACATCTATGCATATGGTGGTCTGAATGCACAAAATGTAAAATGTACTTAAGTCATCTCACCTTTTGTCAAGACATTAAACCATCTTAGATCAGAGTGTGGAATAAAGTATGGTACATTTTATGTAACATTTTAATGTTTATGCTTATAAAAATCTAGTGAACACACTGTGGTTATGCCAGCTCAAATCAATAGCCACTAAAACCATGACTTTAACATTTTGATCCCTGGGGACAAGGGGTAGGGTGAGGGTAGGAGTGGGGAAATAGGAACACTGACCAGTATAACTGTGCAATTCTGGAACATATTAATTAAAATATGCCTTAACATTTAGTGAATTTCTAACTCAAATATATAGTGCAGTGGAAAGCATTTATTTGGACAGGAATACTTAGGTAAGTTGGTGGATATTTCATTCTTCAGTGTTTGATTTTTTTCATCAGTTGAAATGGGTTTTCATTTTGTTAAAACTGTAGCCAAAACTGTTTTCACATCATTCTGTAAGTTATTGAGTGGTCTCCAATATGAAAGACGTGTTCTCATTTTCCTTCCTCTGATTAGCGGTCTGATGCACATCATTTTTGTATAAGCAATCAGTTGCTTCCATAATCAGAAGGCTATATATTATTCTAAAGACCCTACTGGATCTAAATAGGTTTGAGAATCCATATCAATATATGCTATGTATTTTTTGAAGGAAAATGAGAATGGATTCATTAAGACTATTAGGATCAAAAAGAATAGGAATACATTTTTTTGGTCCACATTATGACCAAATAAAAATCAGTCCTGTAACATTTTGTTCATGTTTTGAAGTTGGAGGATTTCTCGAGACTTTGGCAAAAGGGGGGTGGGGTGGGGAGGGATTCGCTATATTTGTGCTTTCTTCCCTTTATACATTTTATTAACATGACTTTTAAAAGGCCTGTACAGTCTTTACAATGAAAACTGAAAGTGCTTTATTATGGAGGAATGTATTTGCAGGTAGTCATAATATTAAGAAAATGTTCTCACATGTGTGTAAACACATACTAAACTTTTGACCTTGAGAGCGTAATTCCTTCAAGAAAAATAAAATAGTGCATAAAATAACGTATATAAAATTAAATAAAGGACTTTATTTACATACCACATAAAGTAGCAAACTGTTGAATGAGTTTCAAGATACTGTTTATTTTTTCTGCATGTAGTTTTAGCTTTAGAAAGAAATGCATTATAGAAACAAGTATAGCAAGAAAATTAATGTATATTTTAATGATACACTATTATTCCCTTTAAACTTTAATAGTAGTAAACTGTCCTTACTGTTTTAACGTACATTTGGTTTAACAGATTGATCAGCATAACTGTTCTAATTTAGCTGATCAAGTTGTACTATATTTAAATCATCAACAGTATATCTTGAATGTGTTAATGAGGTCAGTTCACAGTACAAAAAGTTACATGGACCTTTACACTTTAATTTTCTCTGTCAATTTAAATGCAATGTGTAAGAAGTTTATTTTGTTATTGTGAAAACTAAATGTAAAGGAAACCACCTTCTTCCATGCAGGTGTGTAATCTTGAAAAGGAAAAATGCTTCCATGTTGAAGCCAGATTTTCTGTAGTAAAACTTTTAAACATTATTTTGAAAAGAAATATGTATATAAATATATAAATATTCTTTGAAATGACACTAAGTCTCTGGTCCAGGACCATACCTTGTGTGAGGTGTGAGAGACCATGACAGTGTCTGAAAATGGAATAAATGATGATGCCTTTAATTTAAAGTGGCCCACTAATTAACTCTAGATGCTCTATACATTGAGTCCTCCATCTCTCCAAATATATCTCCATAATATGTTGAAAACATGCTAATAACATTTGTATGAGGTTTATACTTCTGCCAAATAGACTCAGAATCAGATGAATTGTCTTTGTTATCTTGCAAAAGAATCAGGTCCAACTGTGACAGGCACGTGAAGTACAGACGGGGTGTGTCCTCTGACCTGTGTCGTCGTTCTTGTAATCCAGCGTGCAGAAATGCTAGCTGGGACGGGTGCTGAGGCCACTGCATCAATGTTATGTGTTTGTTTAGAATTCTGTTGTTAGAAGAAACTAATGACTAAATTAGTGTGTATGAAGAGTATATAGGTTGTTGATCCCCACCAACTAGACTTTAAGCTTATGTCAAGGATTTTGGAAATCATTTTTGTTTGTGTCATTTGCTAGACATGGTTTTTAGTTATGTTTGATTATCTTTTCTACATGAACTCAATTTTTAACACGATAACCTAATTAAATTTAGTATTACATTTAATTCATTTGATAAAGCTATATTGTAAAACATTTGGTTTTTTTCCCCACTATTCACTCTTAATTCTCTGCATTTGTCAATTGTGACATCATTTGTGGCTATATTGCAATTTGACTTGGCAATATTAATATATTTTAAAACTCAACAAAGAAGCATGGCAATACGCTTGAATGACTTAAGAATGGTATAAACATGGTATAAAAACGGTAATAAAGCTTGGAAGCAGGGAGGAAAAAAATCTTATTTCTCCCCTTTTTTTGTGTGTGTCTATAGGAACTGGTTCAGGGTTTTTTGCTTTTTGTTTTAAATGTAAATTGATAATCTTTTATAAGAAGTAAATAGAAGCATTATTGGGTGCCTTTGTTTGTAAACCAAAAAGTAATAAATGAATCCCTATATTTCCATTATAGTATTTATTGTATTTTTACAATAATTATCCTGAAAACTATACTGAAAATATTACCTGTCAGATAATGTGGTTAGAATTACAGGAAGCAGTCCTCACATATACTACTTACTTTTTTTTAGGCACACTTATTACCTCTTGTATCTTAATGTTATTTGAGTCTCTTACAAGCGTTTTAGGGAAGCATACAGACAGGATGAATACCTTTCATTAAAGTATTATTTTTATGTATTGTCTGGAATGAGGTGGTTTTTCTGTTTTCCAAAAACAGTACCAGGAGACTGCCAGGGTCTCATTTAGGCACCAGCTATTCTCCTCCATGTTGAATGATATCATTTTAATTTATAGGAACATTTGTAGTAATTTTTCTATTGAGTAGGGATGAGGGAATCACTCACTGGTACTAGAGGTTAACTATAAAAAAGAAGGTATTGGGCTGGGTTCAGGTGAGTGTAAATTGCCTTCCAAGAATGCTTTTCAGGCTGCTTCTAAGCCCTCACTTGAAACCATTAGCACTAATTTGCTGTACTTTGAGAAAAACTCTCTAAACTTTTGCATGGGAAACTAGAGACTGGAAGGTATGCTGCATAACTTGATATAGAAATGATTTAATTAAACTTATAGTCTCTGTGATAAAAGAAATATGAACTATTTTCTTATTGAATTAATGTTTTTATCTTGAAGCATTTTCTAGTCATAGAATGAATTTATCTTTTTTTTTTTTTTGGTAGTGTGCTCTTCCATTTCTGTTACTCTTAAGATTCCTAAGCTAATCATCTTTGTCAATTGAGCATAGTTGTGCATAATTGTTAAATAATTCCTTTGATTTTTCTTTATTAAAGAAAAGTTTGAGTAACATTAAGTTTGACGTGCTCCTTTTGCAAGTTGATGGCTCTAAAATACATTTATGGAAAAAAACGTAAAGTGATAAGTATGAGTTCAGTATCTTTACTGTGGGCCTGAACTCAGGGGAATAAGACTATAACTGTCTTTTTCTTTTCTTTCTTTTCTTTCTTTCTTCTTTTTTTGGGAGGGGATTCACAGATCACAGACATTATAATTTTATACAAGAAGAAGAGAGGCAGTGGAGTGGAGATTTTTCTAGTTATTCTCTTTGAAATATTTACCTTAATATTCTCAACTAGACGTTTAACTTCATTTTCATGCTACAGCTTAATGGAGTTGAATTAGGCAGAATTCCATTATTTTTTGCTGGTCATACAGAAAACCTAATACATTCTTGTGCTCTGTCTCTTGTGCGTAAATCTGTGGAGAACCCTTGAGATTTTGTGAATAACTAGATAGTATTAGGTTGAACCATATAAAAATGCTAATATTTGCTCGTCTTAGACCTGTAAAGGTCTAAAACTTTCATGTGACTCATCCTAGTATTAGAGTTGCTTTTATTTTTTTAGCAAACATCTGAACCTAAACAAACAGTTGAATGTGGTCTTACTTAAAATAGTCATCCTGGGAGATTGTATATTTGATCAGTACTCAAGTTTTTGACATTAAACACCTAATTTTCTGCTTTATGTTGTATCTTTCACAAGTTCTTGTCATTTCTCCCAACTTGGGTCTTGACAGGTGCAAAAACCCTTGCACTTTTAATGTTGTAAAAATAACACTAGTGAACATTTGTTGAGCACTTGCTGTGTTAGGCACTACTCTAAACATTTTACATATACGCGCTCATTTATGCCTTTCAGCACCGCTGAAAGACAGAGGAGGGGTTCCTCTGTCACCTGTGTTTTATAGGTGTGGTAACTAAAGCATATGATGGTAACAATTTAGCCATGTTACACTGGTAGTGACAGCCAAGGTTTGAACTCAGGTAGTCTCACTCCAAAGCCCCACTACACAGTGCCCACCACACTATACTGTCTTTCACTGTAGGAACACGAATGTTTCTGGACCATTCAGAAAAGTTGTCTGACTTGCTGTTGTACTAGATGTCTTTATTGGCTTTCTCATTTTGGAACCCAGCAGTCATCAGAATATTCAGAACTTATTATGGGTTCATGCTATTTTTTTATTGTAATTATCAGTTCGTCTGTTCGTATCACTCACCGCACTGTAAGCTTCTCAGTGGTCCAGACCTGCATATAACACACTACCTACCTTTTAGGATTTTTTCACTTAACATAGGAAAGTAAACATAATTTTCACGTAACGTACGAAGAAAGAGAAGGACGAAATGCTAAAAGCACTGCTTAGTATTTCAGGGAAGAGCTCATATAAACATGACATTGAAGTTGTGGTTGTAAGTCTGATTGGGAGAATGCCGGGATAGGGGTGCATTCCAGATATAGAAGAGAGCTTGGTAAAGGCTGCGAAGTGTGGAGCAGGGAGGAAATATTTTGATGCTATGGGGGGTAAGATGGTAAAGGAAAGATGAGGCTGTTGGAGGTCAACTGAGGGCCTTTAACGTGGTTAGAATTAGCTATATAGGCTGTGAAATGCCTCTTTTCCAAACAGTTTTCCAAAGCATACCCAATTCCTATTAACTATCAACGGATTTTGGACTTGAACTGACCCATTGCATTTCTTTTCTAAATGAAATCAGTTTGAGAGGGAAAAAAAAGCCTACTCATACAGTATTACGAAGTGTTTTTGAGAATACAAACCCCAACAGAATTTGAACAACTGGTCTCCGGTTTTCAATTATTTGTGATTATCCAGGTGGGATCCCTAGACCAGCAGCACCTGCATCTCCTGGGACCTCAAACAGAAATGCAGCTTTCCGAACCCATACTAGACCGACTCAATCAGAAATGGGTGGGACCTGCAATCCGATTTAACCACCCCCCTCCCCAAGTGGTTGTGCCATGGGTGCGCTGAAGGGGAGAAGTGCTGGGCTCCACAGTCCGTCTTTGTGAGGTACCAGCAAGGTCCAGGCAAAGTGCTATCCTAGGATCCTGGACAAGACCTGGAACGTCCCACTTGAAACTAAAAATCGGCACATAAAACACCATGCAAAACACATAGTAATAGATGGAAAAGGGTCTGCCCTGGCAGGAATAATGCCGAAATGTCTGGCTTTTTATCCCTATTCTCTCATATTTTCGAAGTTTTCTGCAGTGAGCCTGAGTTTTTTTGTTTTTTGTTTTAATCAAAGCAGTTTTTATTTTAAAGTGACTTTACAGTTAATGGAATCTGGAAAAATAACAAACATGTAAAAATGTGTCTTTTCTCCAGTAAAAGTCAAGGTCCAGGGGCGCCTGGGTGGCTCAGTGGGTTAAAGCCTCTGCCTTTGGCTCAGGTCATGATCCCAGGGTTGTGGGATCGAGCCCCGCATCGGGCTCTCTGCTCAGCAGGGAGCCTGCTTCCCCCTCTCTCTGTCTGCCTCTCTGCCTACTTGTGATCTCTCTGTCAAATAAATAAATAAAATATTTTTTAAAAAAGTCAAGGTCCATTCTTTCTGGATTTTTAACTCCAGATCTTGAGGTGGAATTGTTTTACAATTAAGGAATGACAACTTACTTACAACTTACTAGGCAACTTTGAAATTGCCCAGGTCTTTGTTACATTTTTAGTACTTGGTAGGTTTATTTCTTGCGCTTCTTAATTCTTACTCGGTCTTTTCTGATGTCCTTGCTGTCTAAGATCGTCCACGATTTTATGTCCCCTTCGTGCAGCAAAGTAATCCTAGCCCTCCAGCTAGCTTAGTTTCCCAGTGTAATTCTCATTAAAGTGTTTGTATTATACATTAGTTAATTGTGAGTTTACAGAGGATCTGCTCCCACCGGGACCGTTCAGCTCTTGGTAGACTGAGATGGTATTTCTGTTCTTAAAGCTGAGTTCTAGAACCTGTGCCGTGGGAAACTCTCTTAACTACTATAATGGGGTGAGGCAGTTGAAAGTACTGCTAGTACTTTCTTTCAAAACATTGTCTTGTTTGAGGAAATCTAAAGTAATCAGGATTCTGTTGCCTTATGCTTTATAAAAACAGGACCTGCCCTCGTGAAATTGAAAAATACCTCCTCCCTTTGTTTTCTGCATTTGATTGTGGGCTCTCCCATAGAACAGGGCCTATTTTTTACGTTACCTGGCACATAGAAATTACTCAATATACCTTTCAACTTGCTGATAATGTGAAGTTTATCTTCTGTTAGTCACAGGATTGTTCAGCTTCCTGCTCATGTACAAGATTTTGCAATCAAGGAGACTTTGTTGAAAAGGATGTGAAAGTTGTTTACACCACTAACTGTTTATTATTTATATAAAGCCTAGGGATGCTAACAAAACAGTGCAAATGCCCCAAATCAGAAACTCCACAGTTGACAAATTTTACCAAGTCTTATTCAACAAGACTTTTTATCCACTACTACAAAATCATGCTTAAATACTATCTTCTAAACTCTCAGCAGATCATAAAGTAATAACTCAGGACTGTATTACCTCCAGAGTCTGTCTGTATCAAGATATTTATTCAAGGAAACCTAGTTGTTTAGATGGAAGGGCAAGATGATAGCTGGTGTGTGACGATTCCTAATGGTGAGCTTTGGATTAGAAAAGTTTTGGGTAAGCTTTATGAATGCTTAGTTTAGTAGTGCTAAAGCCACTGGGAAGGTGGGCTGTGTGTGTACCATCTGCTGGCGCTGTAGAATGGCCTAATGGAACATTTTGACCTGGCCCTATCCTCTGCCTTCTTCCCCACTATGCTAGAATGCATCTTATAGGCCTGGGCCAACTTTTAAAGTTGTCTTCCTCTGACATAAGAGGTGTGCTCAATGCACTACAGGAACTGCCCATCCTGCTGTGATGTCTTCAACCCTCAATTCCTTCATTGTATCATTTCAGTTTTGTTCTAACTCGTGTTAAGAGCACCCTCCTACCTCTCCTGTATTGTCAGATGCACTTAACCTGCAAACACACTGTGTATATCCATTCTCTGTTAGCTTAACAGACCATCAAATTCTAGGTCATTACAGAGCAAATGGACCGTTTCTTGAAGAAATGTCAGTACTCAGGTCCCGGATAGGATTTAGCATGATTTTATCCAGAGCTCCCCCTTGGCACTAGGGTGGACATATTAGCATCATCGCAAAAAGGTACACACAAAACCATCTGCCTTGGAGGAAAGGAAGACAAAGGCAGATAACAGAAACGTGTAAAATTGTGAATCTTTTGCATTTTTCAGCAGATTCCACTGCCATTTCTGTGCAAACACACTGTTTTGTAAACGAATACGCCCACATCAGCGTCTCTGACATACTGTCCCATGGTAACTAGAATACACTGTGCAAGTGCACAGTCACTTCTAAAATGTAGAAAATACTATTATATCTTTTTCGTAAAGACAGAAGCAAGGTCATATAGTGGAAAAAGCATTTATTGCATTAATTTTGCTGTGAGACAAGGTATGACGACTGCCGCCTCCCAGCCGTGTGGGGCCATGAGGGTGTCATTTAGCCTTTCAGCCCCACCTTCCACATCTATGAAATACCAACCTGGGAGTATAGTAATAAAGTGAATGTAAAATGTACGATTCGTACGAAAGCAGTAACTACTCCCTCAAAAGTCACCATCAACATCCAAGGAATAAAACTGGAATAACTAGAGAATGAATTCTGTTAGTGTAACCCAACTTATATCCTCTGATTCTACACTGTAATTTTCCCATTTCTGATATTTCTGTCACATTTGTTTTATCATCAACAAATACAGATTCTGAACTTTTTTTATAAAAATAAAAGAAACTAGCTCCCTTTTGCCTGCATTATTAGTATCACTTTCATTGAGCACGCCTCTCCACTCTGGCTCTTCTGCCACCAATAGTTCTTGCTCCCTGGGATGGGAGGAGGATCCTTCAAAATTTCCTCATCCAAGGACAAAATTCCCATAGTCATTTCATTGAGGGCAAAATTCTTTGAAGATGGCCAGTTCCCAAATCATCCATTTCCGTAGAATTTTTGTTAGCCACATGCCTTGAGACAGCTCACTCTCTTTCTCTACCCCAGTGATCTGTAGGCTGCCGGTGGTCAAGCAGTTTGTCTTCCTCCTTAGGGTGAGAGATTTAGAATGTGTGACCTAATTTGTCTAATTTGGTCAAATCCAATTTGTCTAATTTGTGTTCCAAGAACATTTGGGGAATTCCCCTCCTCTTGCTCATATTTGAGAGAGAAAACCTGAAAAGCAAAACTGTGTTTTCTAATTATATAGCGTGGCTCCTAAAGTAGTTCACATTCCATTAGCTCTGTAGTCGTCATACTGAAAAGTGAAAAGGCACAGGAAGATCGGTGGCCTGTAGTTAGAAAAAAAACCTTACACTTGTGAAACAAGCTCTGGAAATCATCCCACCCTCACATATGTACATTTATAATCTTGTCTGAGCCTCCATCCTCAGAATGGAAAATCTTCAGAAGAGTCTCGCACCTAGCAATTGCAGGGTACGTGTGTTTGGAAATTGTTAAATCACAGGTTCTTAGCCCTAGAGTTGGGTCTGTGCTTCACCAGGCATTCCGTACAGCTTTCTCACCCTTTTTCATTTTCTAAGGAGAATGTACAGTGTTTGTACATTTAGTTGTCAGGATTTTGTTTTTTGGCGTAATTTTTTTTTTCCATTGCAGTTTAAGCCAGTACATATACAAAATAAACCTAGTTACTTTCTACCCTTTTTCCCTTGGCTAGAATTCCTAGTTACTCCATTTAAGTTTCTAATTCTCACAGTCCGTCCTTTGGAGTCCTCCCCCAGCCCCACCTTTGCCCCCAAGAGTAGGTTCCTGTGCACGGTGTTCTTCTTTTGCCCCTGCGGACCCACTCTGCCCTCTGTTCTGCAGCTGCTCTTTGCTACTGATTTCAATGCCATCAGTCTGGTTCCTCTCCAAAGCATGCTCTTCCAGCACCTGAATGATTTTCCTAAATCGTAAGTCTGTTCACGTTCACCCCTATATGTAAAACCCTACATGACTTGCCTTTTGTACACTGCCTCCAAGATCAAGTCCATACTTCATAGCACAATTGCAGCACCACATTATGATCTGGACAACTTCACATCTCTCACGTTCTTCCTAGTCCTCTTGCCAAACCACTTGCTGTTCTACCAAAATTCTAATCTCTCTCTTGCCTTGATCATGGTATATCCTCCTACCTGCAAAATTTTGTCTATTCTCACCATCTTTCATGTTTCAGTTTAGGCATCAAATCTGGATCAGGAATGCTTTCAACTGCGATTATCCAAAAACCCAGATTGCAGCTCAGTTTTCTAATTTTTTGCTACCATTGATTTATTGTCACCGTCATCATTGCTGGTATTATTTATAAGAGTAAGATCAGTCTTCTGACCTGTGTTCTTCAGTGATCAGTAGTTCTGATAAATCTCCATTCCACACTCTCATTCCCCTGGTCCAAACCAGGGATCAGAGACGGGTTATTGTCTTAGCTATTGTTGCCAGTTGGTTAATAACTGATACCTGTGTTGAAAGAATTTTGGGACTCGAGACACTGAGCAGAAGAGAATGCCTTGCATGATCATTTATTGATGTCCGTCATGGGTGCGGAAAGCAAGCATGGCCTGTGTGCAATGTATCTGCCGTCTTTTGCCAAACTTCTGCATCTCAAGTGGCTTGGTGTTAAAAGTTCCACAGTTAGCTTGTCAGGATGGAAAAGCACAATTCTACAACAGGAAAGCACAATTCTACAACAGGAAAGAAAAAGCAAAGATTATTTTTCTTATTAGCATTGATAAAGTGCATTATTCCACTTTATTTTTTTATTTTAAAGATTTTATGTATTTATTTGACAGAGCACAAGCAAGGGTTGCAGCAGGCAGAGGGAGAGGGATAGGGTTCCTTGTGGAGCAGGGAGCCTGACACAGCTTGAACGTAGGACCCTGGGATCATGACCTGAGCTGAAGGCAGACGCTTAACCAACTGAACCCCTTCTGCCCCAGCATTATTCCACTTTAAATGATAAAACAGTCTTACTTTTTTTGGATTAAACCCAATTTAGTTGTGTATTTATTATCTTTTGTTTGTATACACTGCTCAACTCAGCTTTCTAGTGGCTCCACTTTGAATAATAATAATAATAATAATACTTTGAATTATTGTTACACCACTTAACCTGACAAGAGTATTTCCATTTACCTCTCTCCCGTTCTTCCTGCCCTTGTCGAACTTTTTTTTTATTTCCAAATGTTACAAACTGCAGTACATTTTTAATATTTTTGCTTCAAATAGTCAACTGTGTTTCTTATACACAAGAACTTAAGAAAACAAAATGTATTGAACATTTCTGGAGTTCTTTCTTCATGTAGATTCATATTTCCAACTTACTATATGCCCTTGGCCTGAAAATATGAACATTTCTGGTAGCGTACGTCTGCTGGTGGATAATTCTTCAACTTTTGTTTATTTGGAAATGTCTTTAGTTCATCTTTGTTTTTTGTTTTTTTTTTAAAGATTTTATTTATTTATTTATTAGGAAAGAGAGAGAGTGAGAGAGAGAAGGTCAGAGTGAGAAGCAGACTCCCCATGGAGCTGGGAGCCCGATGTGGGACTCGATCCCGGGACTCCGGGATCATGACCTGAACCGAAGGCAGTCGCTCAACCAACTGCGCCACCCAGGGGCCCCAGTTCATCTTTGTTTTAAAGGATATTTTCCGGGCGCCTGGGTGGCTCAGTTGGTTAAGCGACTGCCTTCGGCTCGGGTCATGATCCCAGAGTCCCGGGATCGAGTCCCATATCGGACTCCCAGCTCTGTGGGAGGTCTGCTTCTCACTCTGACCTTCTTCTCCCCTCTCATTCTCAGTCTCTCTCTCTCTAATAAATAAATAAAATCTTTAAAAAAATAAAATAAAATAAAATAAAGGATATTTTCCCTAGAAAAAGAATTCTAGTTAAACCCATCTGGTAAACCCATCTAGTAAAATTTCATTCAGATACTATAATTTGTTTAGTTTTTGAATTTGCATTTAGTTCTTTTATAGTTTTCATTTCTCTGCTAAGATTTCTTACATCCATCTTTTCCTTTAAATCTTCCATTTATTTATAGTAGCTCTTTTGAAGTCCGTGGCTATTAATTCCAATGCCTGTGTCTTCTTGAGTCTGTAGGGGTTTTGCCGGGGGGCGGGGTGGACATTATGTTGTTGCTGCTGTTCCTAGTTGTAGGTCACATTGTCCTACTTCTCATGTCTAATAATTTTTATTCCTTGATGAACCATGTGGATATGACGTTTGGGTTTTGTTTTCTTCCTGTAAAGAACATTGGTTTTTGTTCTTTTAGACAGTTAATTTATTGGCAGATTAGCTTAACACATTTGGGCCTTGGTGTAGCCCTTATTCGAAGGTTAGAGCAGACCTACTCCTGTGTACGGCCCTTCTGAGCTCTTCACTGAGTGCCTGGGTGCCATTTTATTCTGGCTAGTCAGAACACAAATACCGTGGATGGTACAACCTTCAGAATCTCCATTTAGCTTTTTTTTTTTTTAAGATTTTATTTATTTATTTGACAGAGAGAGACACAGCAAGAGAAGGAACACAAGCATGGGGGAGGGGAAGAGGGAGAAGCAGGCTCCCCTCGGAGCAGGGAGCCTGATGTGGGGGTTGATCCCAGGACTCTGGGATCACGACCTGAGCTGAATGCAGACGCTTAACAGCTGAGCCATCCAGGCGCCCCAAGAATCTCCATTTAGCTTACATAGACCCCGATGGAGAACTCTGTTCTGACAGACTCGACAGATTAGTATTTGCCCAAAAACCCAATGGGGGGTCCATATGCAAATTTCAGGAGCCACTGCCCTGAGGAGCTTCCTCTCTTCTGGTATCCTGAATTTCCGTTTCCAAGCACCTCAGCAGCTCCAGACTCTGATCTTTGCTTCTTTCCCCTAGCAAGAGTACCCTCAATCCTAGGCTTCCCAAGGCCCTGGAAGTCCCTCCTGAGAGAGAACCAGCTGATCCCGGTACTATTTCCGGCTATGTGACTAGGGAGGTGCCTGATAACCAGGAAGAAACCCGCAGCTCCCTTGTCCCACAAGACCCAGTTGGGGCAACCAGCTCCCTGTCCCTGACATGCCCCTTGCTAAGTCCATCTGCACACTTGTGTCTTCCCAACAAGAGAACCCCACCAGAGGTGTCAGTGGAAAGGGTGGGATTGGAGGGAGGCCTTGGTTCCTCCATCATCTCCACTAACACCCCCTAGCCATTGCTTTGGTATTCATTGATAGGGATTAATTTTTCTCAAATGTGTGAAACACTTGAATATAAGAATGCTTAAAAATAGTGCTATCTTTATATATTAAAAAAATTAATATGGCCACTTGAGTTCTTGGGAACAGACTCTGGGATGGGGTTTCAGGATGAGGAGGTTTACGAGGGATCAAGACCTATGCAAAGGAGGAAGTGGCAACAGGATTGGCAGAGGAGGAAATGAAACTGCGTTGGAGGCCTGCTAAGGCTTCAGCTGTCTAGTTGGGAGCTTGAGTCGCTGCTGCCTGTCAGATATCTTGCAGCAGGCCAGCGTGGCTGAGCCTAAATACCCCACCCCCCTCACTCAGTCACCAGATACGTGCTGCCCGAGTTGGGGCAGAACTTGGGCCTGGCAACTCTTGAGCCAGAGCAGACCCTGCAGAAGCTGACCTCAGAGGCTGTCTGCTATCCACACTGCCTTTGAGCAGCACATCCTCCCTCGAAGGGGAATGTAGTGGTACATCTCCCATGTCTACCACAAAAAAGAAAAAAGGCACTTGCTGTAAAAATGCAACTTTAAGACAAATACCCTCACTGATCTTCCTACCCCAATTGTCACTCCTAAGCTCCATCTACTTAGAAATTCTGGAGCCAGCTAGACTCATCTTTTGAAATACCAGGAAGCAGTGAGGACTTAGGCTGTCATGGAGCCTCAGTGGAGTAAAGTTGGGCTGGGGCCACCGGACAGTCTCCAGCACAAAGACCGTACCAGCATGGAGCCATGGGCAGGGCTGAGCTGGCAATAGCTGCCAACGGAAGAGCCAGGCCTGGGCATGGGATGCATGGGGTGGGTACGGGCCGTGGCCTCTAGGGGAGACCCAAAGGCATGTGGGCATAGGATGCAGCTGAGCTTTGAGGGAGAGAGCGAAAGTGCAGTGAATGGAGATATGAGGGAGTGAGTAAACAGGCCGGGCAAATGTAGGAGTGGAGGGAGGTGAGGCACCAGTGGTGGCGTCTGACGAGCAGGAGCGGCAGATTCAAGTGCAGAGAGAAGGTCCACTTCCTCTGGGTGGGAGGGTACTGTTGCTCAATGTTCTCTCTCACATGTGCTTACTTGGTGATTCCTTACTCTCTCCCTTATGCTCTGGTGACTTCCCACGGACCCAGGGCTGACGTTGGAGGCTGGGGTAAGGAGTTGCCTGGGGAGCCTGCCCATTAGCATCTTCAAAGAGAGAAAGTCACCGTGAATGAATGAGAATGAAAGAAAGGGAGATCAGCCTTGAAATGGGCACCTGCCAGGAGACTCTCACTTGGGGACCAGGACTCCTTCCTGAGGGCTTGGGCCGGCAGAGCAAAACAAGAGAATGCAGAACAGTAACTGCTCCCCTCTCCTTCCCCGCCCCCAAGTGCAGAGAGATGCCCCAGATCTATCTTAGGCCAGAACAATGACTGCTCCCCTCTCCCTCCCCGCCCCAAGTACAGAGAGATGCCCCAGATCTATCTTAGGCCAGAACAATGACTGCTCCCCTCTCCCTCCCCGCCCCAAGTGCAGAGAGATGCCCCAGATCTATCTTAGGCCGCATCCTTTCTCATTTTCCCTTCCCCCTTCTCCTCCTCCTGTACCTCTGCTCAACTCTGGTCCTCATCGCCTCTTACCCCAATGACTTCAACGCTCCCACTCCCTAGTAGATCCACTTCCTCCTCTCTGGCACTCCTTAGATTGGTTCTAGGTAACCAGAACAATCTTTCTAAACCACACACCTGATCAGTTCTCTCATCTGCTAGACACTTTGATGTCTTCCCACTGCCTTAAAGTATGATCTCTTCAATATTGTCTACGAAAGCATCCTTGATATGCTCCTGTTGGCTCCTCTGCCTTCTCTTCTCTCTCCCTGCCTTGCACTTTATACTCTGGTAACAGCAAGCTGCAGCCTCTGCTGCTTTGCTCGTGCTGTTCCTTCCATCTAGAATGTCATCTCTAACTTTAGCTTTCCCCATTCATTGTTTGAGGCTCAATCCAGGTGTCTTTCAAAGACACACTTGTCTGATTTACCTGCCCCTACTCTGTGATAGCTTTTGGCACAGTTGCCTTGTAGTTACTTATGCAAAAAGAGTGTTCTAGCTGAGGCTAGAATGGGAGTCAGACTTGGACTGGGCACCTTCTTGGATTCTATTCACATGAGCTGATAAGCAGGAGGGTAGTTTGGGAAGCACTGAGGGAAGCACTGAGTGTGAGATTGGGAAACAGAAAGATGGGAGATAGGAACATAGTGGGGCTGTTTACAAGAGGCATTTATTCTCTGCCAAACCCCTTGAAATGTTGGTGAGGCTTGGTGGAGAGGTGAGTCGCACACTTTGGGCTCAGACAATGCAAATTCGGGGTCTTCTGGTGACAAAGTCCAATGCAACTGTGAGGCCATTCTCTCCTCCTTGGCATGGAACCCAGTATCACCCTGGCACCCTGAGGCCTGGAGGTTCGGGAGGCATCCTTGGCACCCAGCCCTAACCATGTATGGGTTGCACAGGTTGTGACTTGGGCGTGGGCACCCAGAACAAAGGGCTGGGAGTAGGGCTCAAGTCCACCCAAAGCAAGAAGGAGCTTCCTCTATTTTGCACAGAAGGCTTTGTGATCTTGAGGCAACCGTATTGGAATAGCTATGAGCTTGTCATTTATTGGTGTGCGGAAACTCCCTTTTGCAGCTGTAAGGTTAGAGGACGTTGACAAATAAGAACCTGGTCGAGCTGTGGGTGAGGGTTAAGTGTTGGTGAAACTGATGGATTGGTTCAGGATTATCTGTCAAAAACTGGGAATTTCAAGAAATATTTGAGGGACACTGCAGGGAATTAAAGTCTTTGAGTTAGTTGAATTCATGGGCCCCCATTTATATTCACAAGCTACTGAGGATTAGGGGCACTGAATTAATATTTTCAGTTTCCCTACACTGGACCCCCAAATCTGAGGGCTGGACTATTCTTGTTCTTTTTTTGCACCCTGCCCAAGTTCTGTTCCCCTTCCTGCTTCCATCCCATAGCTCTCCTGAGCCCCACTGTGAATTGAGTGACGGCCAAGAGAGCTGTGGGCTTAGAAACCTCACCCCGTCCCCGCAGCTCTCTGCAGACCACCTCCCACCAGGTTTCTCAAAGAAGATGCCTGTCTTCATTGCCTGCGAACCGCCTGGCCTTGGGTCCCTTTTCCTCTTTTCCATTTTCTCAGGACAGACGAAAGGGGGGATGCTGGAGAAAGAACAAAGGCCTTTGGAATCCCACAGATCTAGGTTCAAGGTCTGGCTCTGTCACTTGAGCCCCTCAGGCAACTCATTTACCTCTCTGAGTCTGCTTTTTCACCTGTAAAAAAAGTCATTGTGAAGATGAAATGTGACGGGGTATATAATGTACCCAGGACCATACCCGACTCAAAGTTAACTTGCTTATAAGTGCGAGCTAGCTCTTGGAATCAGTAACAGGCAAGCCTGGGAGCACAGGCTCTGGTCTGCTCCTGCTCCTGCGGTGCAGAGATTCTGACAACCCCGTGGTGCCACCTTTACTCAACCCAAATATAACACGAGCAAATGCAGATTTTCTTTCCCCCAGAGCTGCTGCACCGGGTCTGGGATGGGAACGCAACGTATGGTATGAAGTGCCTATTTGTGTCAATACTTAGTCTACAGTTTCGAAGGGAGGATGGCATCATCACTCTGGGACCGGGACAGGTCCCCTGGGAATCTGAGCAAGAGGCCATGGGTGAGGGGAGGACAGAGGGGTGGAAGCCTCGGGAGCACAGCTGGGCAAGGTCTGAGCGCACCTACCCCAGCTTCTGCCTCCCAGAGCCCTGCAGGGAGACCTCTCCCTGCAGATGGGGGGCGCACTCAGTGGCTCTCTGTCACCTGCAGGCGGCCCCAACCCCTTCTCAGCTCGGCCCTCCTTTATCTTTGCACGTACGTCTCTCCAGCTAACCTTTGGAGCTGCTACTGCCATTTCAGGCAGCACGACTGTCCTGCACATCTGCGGACATCTGACCTCACTGGCCTCCACTTACCCAATGCCTGTAGCCCGCACCCCCTACCGTTCATTGCTAAATGCCTCCCCCTTTCCCAAGTACACCAAGGCAGTCTTCACCTGCTTGTTCCTCTGCCTGGAATGTCCCTCCTCACCCCCATCTCTCCACCAAGCCCCTCAGGAACACCCAGCTCAAAGGTCACATCTCTGGGAGCTCCTCCTAATTCGCGAGACCCAGTCACAGCTGTGGTCCCTCCCTGTGAGCCAGCAGGGATCACCACTATTGGATGGCTGTTTCCAGGTCAACTTCTTTCCTTACACTGCGGCTCCCAAAGGGCTGGACCACATTTTAGAAGCTTTTGTGTACATTTCGCAGTCCCTAGCCTCCCGCTTGAAATGGAAAAGGGGCTTCACTCTAGGATCCTCAGGGAAAGCCTGAATCTTCCTTGGTAGGGGGCAGGGTGGGGACAGGGACCGGGGATCCAGCTTGGCTTCCCCTGCCACCCGGCGGCGGATCTTGCGCCCGCCTCTGAGCTCTGGAAAGAGCAGCTGGGCGGGCAGCCAGAGCCCGGGGCTCCTGAGGCCCGCTCCCAGCCGGCAGGAGCCTGGGTCGTATGGCTGTCGTGATTATTATCACCGTGATAACCAGTGTTTAGCAGCTATTTACAGCTTAAGGAGCTTGCATTTCACACATAGTATTTCACCCACACCATACGACAACCTTGTGAAGTCGGTGGAGCAGCAGGTCTTAGTCTTATTTTACGGATGGATAAAGGGAGGTGAATAATATCAATAACAACATTAGCTGCTACTGCAAAAATAACATCTCTTCTTCTCCCACCTGCCGTCTTTTCCCTAGCTTAAGGACTGAGTAGTTCACAGGTGCCAGGCAGGGGCCTGAGGGATTTACCAACATCAAGTCACAGCCCTGAAGGCGACTTTTCCTGTCTCAGAGTGCAGGCAAGGCCCTAGAGCCAATGGGCCCGTGCATTTCAAAGCAGCGCTGTTTGATAGAAATGCAATGTGGGCTACGCGTGTAATTTAAATTTTCTAGTAGCCACGTTAAAAAAATTAAAAGGAAAAGAGGTGAAATCAATTTTAATGAGATATTTAACTCGCCCAATATATCCAAAAATATTATTCTGTCTAATTGATATAAAACATATTAATGAGATATTCGATATTCCTTTATTCATACTGAGTCCTTAAAAGCTTGTATGTTGGTTATATTTCCAGTTTGGACCAGCCATACTTCAAGTGCTCAGTAGCCATACGTGGCCAGAGGCTGCCATATTGGATAGTGTGGTTCTAAAGAAAAGAATTTGGCTACCTAGTAAAGCCTTTGCTGACTGGAAGTCTCTAACTAGCTTGTGACCCTTGTAATCCTTAGCCTACCATCAGTGTCTGGACCATTTGTAAGAGGAGGTAGGGGAATGGAGGGTAGGTAGAACTGGGGAGTGGGAATCACTTTGAAAAGAATCGTTGGCATGCTCTGTGACTGCCTTCCCATATCCTTGGAGGACAGGAGGTTAGACCCCTTCCTCCAGTTTGAGCCACGTCATGGAAGCTTCTGTACGGTACCCAAGCCGAAGCCAAAGCGTGATGCTGGCTGGAATAGATCCTGACGTCAGAGCAAGGAATGAGAGCTGCGGAGTGAATGAGGTGGGTTGTACATATGGTGAGGCAAAGGGCATGCTCTCCATGGGACGTTCGTCACCTTAAGGGAGCCGCTGCATTGTACTCGTGCCATTACAGAGGTGCTGCCCGGAATGCGCCAAAAGAGCGAGGACCGAGGGGCCAGTTGTGAGCGGTCAGCCAGAGCTTGCGTCACTCACAGCCCAGCATGGTACGACAAGAGGGATCATAAAAATACTCCATGAGAGAAAGAGCCCGTAGCTGGTACCTGCCGCCCAGGGGTTCATGAGGCTACATTACAACATTATCTATGGAAGGTCTTGCCCTTTTCCTCAAATCTCCTGCTCATCCCTGCATATGATCTGGGGGATGCCCCAAAATGGCAGCTTCTTATAGTGGAAGGCAATGGAGTAAAGAAGAGTAAAGAAACTGACCATGAGCTTCTTTCCCTTCTGTGGCTTCTCTCGTAGTGGTAGACATTACGGGGGGCTATGGCAGGCAGGAACTGAAGTTCCTAGAGGACACAAGACTAGGTGGCCTCAGTTGGAGCCTCATGCCTTGCTTTTTGACAAGGCTTTTACTTACTTCAGTGACGATCATTCATGCCATGACTATTTACTGAACACTCAACAATGGTATCTGCTTGGGGCGCCTGGGCGGCTCCGTTGGTTGAGCATGTGCCTTCAGCTCACCCCAGGGTCCTGGGATGAAGCCCCATGTTGGGCTCCCTGCTCAATGAAGGCTCTGCTTCTGCCACTCTGTGCTCCAAAAAAAAAAAAATCTTAAAAAGAAATAGTAGTTGCGATTATCACTATGCTAGACTTTGTTATTTGGATTAACAATTATCCTAATAAATAACTAACTGGAGGTAACACTATCAACTGTGATTAACTATGAGGTTAATGTTGAAGGCACTATAATACAGGTAATCAGAGATCTCTGTGATATGCAAAATAAATCCAACTTGAAGCAGCAAAAATGAAAAAAGTAGTGGAATGGACCACGTAAGTTAGCAATTTAGAATTTATTGACCTCGCAAACTGTTTAATCCAGAAACTGAGACAATATTATTTAATCTCTTAGGCTTTTTTCCCCCGTTTTGCTTTGTGTGAGAAATCACAAACTCTCTTGCTAGAAATCGCTTCTTCTGCCAAGCTAGGGAACATGGTTGGCCAGGGACCCAAACTTGCACCTTTTCAGCAGTGTAAGCAAAGGCAAGAGAACGTTGTTCTCACTGGCTTTGGCAGTACTGTTACTAGGACTCTGGTCTGACTGAGTCAGGTGCCCATCCTTCGGAGTTGGGGATTAGGGAAAGAAAAGGTGTGGCAACTGACTATGTCCGAAACACAAGGATTGGGGGCAAGTTCCTTTGAGAATATTAGCAGAAATGAGATGGAGAAGCATGCCAAGAAGATGAAGCCACAGTTACCACCGTCCGCTCACAGAAGAGGGTGTGACCAGTATTTCTTCCTTAAGGAATTCCTAACAACCTTTGTCAAATACCTCATTCAAGTCCAGAGAGGTTATGTATCTTTAATTTTCCTAATAACCTTGGCTGGGTATTTTTTATTTGCCCCTCCTGATCTGCTCCCCAATCTTCTCCTCCACCCTGCCCTCCACCTGCTCTGTGCCCCAGGAGGCTGACTTATCTGGACTATATCAATAGTTTCTTTGCTCCTATTTGGATTTCCAGTTGAGGTTGGCCAACAGAGACAGGAAATTGGAGGGAAAGAGAAAGATGAGTTGGGATGTTTATTTTCCAAACTCCCTTAATGCAAGATTACTTCAGACTTCCCAGATCTCTCCACCAAAGGTGGTGTGGCTCTGAATACAGGAACTCTGTCTTTGGGTTTCCACTCACCTTCAGGCTCAAGGATGGTGACATCCCCGCTGTTCCAGCCCAGGGTACTGCACTCTTCCTTTAGTCTTTCTACTTCCTGCACATCTTTGTACACAGTTTCTTTATACAATTCTCTTTTAAAGCCATTGTAATTTGAGTACGCTGTTACCTGACATAAAACCTCTCTGCAAGGTAGATGAAATTAATTGGTTGTGATTGTCTTTAAGCCATATTGACTCCAAATGGCCTCTGCTTTCTTTTCTAAGCATTCACAGGCCATTCTCTTACCTCCTCCTTTCAGACTCTAGTAGGGAGTCAATGTCAGATTTGGTAGGCTGTAGTTCTGGGAACATTCTTGAAAAAAATACTGCTGCATTTGCTGGTGTCGTTTCTTTAATACCCTCCCCCATGGTTTAAGGTGCTCTAGAGATTTGGCCGCTTCACCCTTTTAGTTTTTCAGTCAGAATAACCCAAGCCTGGGTGGCTCAGTCGGTTAAGCATCGACTTTTGATTTTGGCTCTGGTCATGATCTCAAGGTTGAGAGATTGAGCCCCACATCGGGCCCCGCACTAGGCGTGGGTCCTGCTTAAGATTCTCTCCCTCCCTCTCCCTCTGCCCCTCTCACCCCAGTTCATGCTCTGGCGCGTGCTCTCTCTCTCTCTCTTTCTCTCTTTTTTTAAGATTTTATTTATTTATTTGGCAGAGAGACAGAGAGACACAGCAAGAGAGGAAACACAAGCAGGGAGAGGCAGACAGGCAGAAGCAGGCTTCCCACTGTGCAGGGAGCCTGGTGCGGAACTCGATCCCAGGACCATAGGATCATGACCTGAGCAGACACTTAATGACTGAGCCACCAAGGCACCCCTGGTGCTCTATCTCTTAAAAAAAAAAAAAAAAAGAATAACCCAGGTTATGCTGTGGTAACAAACAATTTCCAACACTGGAAAGATAAAAACAGATCGATTTCTTGTTCCTGCTGTGTTCCATCAAGAGTCAGCAGAGGGCTCTGCTCATAGTGAACGCTCGGGGACCCAAAATGACAGCAACATATGGTGTTGGTCACTGTGCCAGAGGGAAAGAGGGGTCTGGAGCATCTTGCATGGGCAATTAAATGTTTGGCCTAAAATTGACACCAAACTTGTCACAAGGACCCGTACCTCCATATGCCTCCAAAGGGGCCAGAAAGGCAGTCCTACTGATTGCCTAGGAGGTTCCTGATTTCAGGGGTATCTCTTACCCATCCAACTGGGGTATAAGACCTCTTGGGACAGAGTTGTTTTTGTGCGGCTTCTTTCTAGCCTATGTCTGGACCAAGATCATATTCAATAATACCCTCCTGAGAGGCAGCTTGTCCAGCTGTGGTTTTAAGAGTGAATGACATTTAAAAAAAAAAAAAGAGTGAATGACATTTGAAAACAAAAGGTATGCTAGACGTTATGATATTGCCAGCGGTTGCTAAGGGGTGTGTGTGTATGTGTGTGTCTGTTTTACACTTGATCTTAGCCAAAAGGCCGAGAAGCGATGTGTGTCTGTTTTAATGTCAATGATGTCAATGGTAAATACTAGTTCTTCCAATAGTAAAACCTCATATGAAAAGTAAAAAAAAAAAAAAAAAAAAAAAAAACATGCAGAAGGGAAAGTGTATCTTCTAGATGTGCCCATTCTGCCATGAGGTTTATTTCAGAGTAAGTATACAATTTGGGAACCAATAGGATGCATGGCACATATTAGGCTAATTTTTGTGGAGGGAATGAGTATCATCATCTCCACATATTCAACTAGCCTCCTGTATCAGCTTTTTCTCATGTTGCCGGGCAACAGAGAACATATGTTCACTTTAAGCATACTGTAGAATGGAGAAGCTGAGCTACGCACCATGCCAATAAGGTGAAATGCTGTGGGTTCTTACTCGAGCACAAAAACCGTAGAGTCTGGGCTAGACGGCCTTTCACTGTAAGAAGACAAAGGCATGGGTGGAGACAGGCCGTATCCACTATTTGCTGACCTCACCTCTATAACCTCGAATCTCCCTAGCTTTGCCAACCTGAGAGGATAAGATATGGTTGAATTAACATTGAAGCTCACATCCTGATTGCTGTGAGTCCCATCTGCTTACAGAAGAGCTCCAGGTGGTCTCAAAGTCACCTCTTGGTATTTCTGCTTACCTGGACTCGGGCCGAGTCCATTCATGCTTTCCCATTCCTTGGTGCAGATTGGTGCCTGCGAACCATTCTGTCTCTGCTAATGGTGCCCTCGGTTTGTTTATTACACAGCTCTGTCAGGCACAGCTGTCCTCTGTTGGTGGTACCCTAAGCCTTCAGGGGGGAGTCAGGGATGGTGTGACCACCCCCTCCAACTCTGAGTCACATTGGAGCATCAGGATCCTGAAATAGCACACAGGTCCTTCAAGAAGAGAATGTCCTCAGCTTCTGACCCTGTCTTCTTCCCTCTCTACCCTCACCCTACTCCCCATCCTAAGCCGACTCTATTCCCCCCTTCACTCCCCCTACCATTTCCTGTCCTCCATTCTCCACGCCTGGTGGGGGATGGCTCAAAATTCGGCTCTCAAACTGGGCCAGGAATCTGTCAGCATTTCTTTCCCCTCACCTTGGTCCTCGTCATGTCAAGTAAGTAGCGGGTGGTAGAGCCAGGTTTTAAATCCTTACGCACCTTTGCACTCACTTTCCCCTAAAAGCATACACTGAGACCCTGAGATAAAAATGAAATACAAAAATTATCTGTTTCAAGTCAAAACTTTAGTTCTCCCCCTTTCCCCAAATCTGTCCCTCTCCATGCGTTCCTTGTCTTAGTAAACGGCCTTACACCCTATCCAGGCTGCTCATGCTCCTTCCTGCCCAGAAGTCCTACTAACGCTACTTACAACATGGCGTTCAGACCCATCCCATCACCTCATCCAAACCACTGTTATCCCTCTTCTGGCCAACCTGTCAGAGTTCTCCTACCTGGTCCCATCGCTTCCAGGCTTAGCCCACTTCATTCTCCATAAAACAATTCCACTCAATTCTCCATAAAACATCCCTCATCATTGGATCTCCTATTCCATGCTAGCCTCCCTCCTGTTTGTTGATCACATTTCAAAATATTCATGTGCCTGTTTCACCCCACTCCATCCTGCGCTCACTGACTTCCTTGACTTCCCCTGAAAGGCAGACAGAAGTCCCCTACTGTGGCACTGGGGACAAAACCTGCAGATACTTAACCATAAGCATGTTTGCATTTAGCAAAAGAGGACAGAGGCTAAAAATGCTAGAAAATTCCTGTTTTAAAGCGAAGAAACCAGTGTGTGCCACAGTGAAGGACTTGTTATATGTATTTTTCTTTGTTTAAATTTTTTTTGACCGCAGGTAGATAGTGTTGATAGATAAATGAAGACCCTTTCTGAGGGGATGTCACTATCTCTTTTGTGTGGATTAGGATTCAAATTTGATTAACCAGGGCTGCGTGGTACACAGCTTTAATGCCAGCTGTGGCCAGTGAGATGTGGGGCCTGGTGACGAAGAGGTCCAGGACAAGGTTGACTTAGAGCAGACAAAAGAAGTGAGAGGAGAGTGGGATGGAATAAAGTTGTGCTCACTCAGAAACTGCAGGAAAGAGATCAGAGACAAAAAGTTTATGTTAAAATGAATCTACTATGCTTATTTGAGTGTTAGAAACCTCATAGTCCAAAACAAATTTGGCTTAGTCCTTTATCTGCCAGAATTAATAGGAAAGGCAAAGTCTAACATTGTATGTGCCTCCGTGTGTGTGTGTGTGTGTATATGCATGTGTGCATGCCTACATGCACAACTTTCCTGCCTAGTAATCGTGCAAGAGCCTTGGGGGTTTATGGGTAACCTCCAATGAAGCGTCTTTGCAGGTGGATGCAGCTCTTGGTTCTCCTTGCCCGTGTCCTGTTGGATCTATTCAGAAGCAGTGACCCCCTTGCTACACAGAGATCTTTGCTAAGATTCCTAAGCTCTGGTGCCTGGTAGCCCGTGTTCTTAACCATTTCTGCGTGGAGTCTCTAGTAGTTTGTTACTACTCAGCATCCATCCCCTGCTTCCACTAGTTATAGTACCCAATTTTCTAAGTTCCAGGGAGGAAGCATGAGACCGGCCAGTTAGAGTGCTCTGTCTCATGGATTTAGTGATTGGCTTAGTAATTGGCATATATTCTATTGAAAAGCCAATATGATTTTTTTGGAGACAGCTCCTGGGGAACATTACATGGATCCTGCCAATGAAAACAACAGAGAGAAGGAAATGCAACATTGAGAGGTAGATAGAGACAGTCCTATATATTTTTATATTCCTGGATCAAGCCATACCTGAAGTTACCCATGTACTATTTAGTAATCAACCAATAAATCACCCAACTTCTTTTATCTTTCCCCCCACTTAAGCCTGGTTTGCCTCTGTTTCCCATCATTTGCAATAGAAGGTATCCTAACAGATACTGAGTCCTCCTCCTGGAAATTTTAAGTGAGGCAAAGGTCATAGCTGTTTATAAATCCAGCATCTCCCCTCTATCCTCCAAGTCTCCAAGAATATCATTCCTTTGAGGTTTGGGTGTTTTCCCTATTTTCAGCCCTTGGAAGACTTTCCATCCTGGAACAATCCAGCTTGAGTTTCTATTTATGACTAGGACTTTGAAAACGAACAGAAAAAACCCTGTTAGTTCTCCCACGAGCCAAAGGGTACTTAGATCTCTTGGACACAAATGCTTGACTGATCTTCTAGAAATGGGGAGGGGATTTACCTTTTCATTTGCCTATAGGTAGGGGAACAAACTAGAATAGATATCTCAATAAATTACCTGCTAGTTAACTTTAAAGGTATAATGCTAAGGCAGCAAAGTCCTAGTAATAGAGCACATGGCCACTGACTCACTTTCATGTAGGTTTGAAATACCATAAGGACAAGACTGCAGAGCAAGACACAAGGCACGTGACCCAGGGCTTCCTGACCAACTGCCATTGGAGAGGCTGGTGGCCAGACTTACATTCACACAGCTGATTGCAATTTCAGATGCCTCCCGGGACCAGGTAGGTAACAAAACTGTGACCTAGGGGAGGATGGAGTCACACAGGCACCAGTGGGGACCTTATGGAACAGGACAAGACTGTGCAATAAACAGACCACTGATACTCAGCTTATCCTATTGTCACCATGCGGGGAAACAGGCATAGTGTGGCTCGAGTTCAAGAGAAGTCCTAAATTTTGCAAGTTCTAAATGTTTGCAGCTAATCACATTTAAAAAAAGCAAACAGGACTGTCCAGCCAAACAAAATACACAAGCTGGCAAGATGCATCTTCTTCTGTTCCTTTGTTTAGGTCCAAGATAACTAGTGTCTCTCAGATAGTGTATTCGTCAGAGACCAGATTCTCCAAATGTGGGTGCCCGGCTTTGGTCGCCATGGGAGATGGGTATCTGGGTTGACCTCTTCTTCCTTTCCAGGTACGGGGCCTGCCTCTCCTTCAGGGATTTCTCACCCTTGATTACAGGTGGTTGGGTGAGGCTGGCTCAGCCCCTCAAGGTCAAAGTCAGCCCACAGGCCGGCCCAGGCCAGGGATCTCATCCTCTTGCCACAGTGGACTAGGGCAATAGGCAATTCCTGGATTTCTTTTCCAAAAACTATTGGGAAAGAGAAGCTCTATTTCTTCTGACATTGCTAGCTAGCTACAGGATTATGGATCTGGAGGGTTCCTGTGCCATCAATGGGAGAGGGTTGGAAAAGAACTGCACTATCACCAAGGAAAGCAGCACATGGAGAGGGCAAAGGTGAGAAAGAGGAAAGAGAGATAGAGAGGGACCAAATGTGAGCTCCTGGTTCCAGCCGTACCTGAAGCCATGCCTACATCTGGACTTTGAGGAGATTAGCAAAATTTTCTCCTTAAAATAGTTTTAGTTTGTATGCTCTTACTAGTCATCAAAATAAGCTTGTCAAATATATAGGGTGTTACTGACTACCAGATCACACGTCAAATATAACTGAATCCTGGGAACCCAGAGGCCTGTGGCTGGGAGATGGGACATCTCTGAATCCAGCATGGAGGCTTTAGGGAGAAGGCCAGAAGAAGAAGACACAGGGCTGACAGATCCATCTTTCCTGCAGGGGTTAGTGTCAAATGTGTGCTCAGGAAGCAGTCCACGTTCAGCCTGGTTTGCTATCATACTTGTGTGCTGTGAGTGATTTCAACATAAATTAGCTCAAATGGGGTTGATAAATGGAGGGATGATGTCAGGGGCGTGTGGAAGCTGCCCTGGTTCCCATGGGGCGCTCTTGGCCTGGTGGGAGCTGAAGCCCAAATTCAGGAACACAGCTAATGACGGCGAGGTCCTCCCTTGCGTCCTGTCACCTTAGTTGAGCCACAATCTCCGCCCTCCCTGATCCTGGGCTTGTTTCCTCATCTCTGTGACTCAGAAGACTATAGCTTCTCTTACATTGCCTTCCATCAAATGACACTTTCCTCCTTTTTTTCCTTGTCAAGTCAAAGTCCTTTGTTTTCTGCAGATTTTTAAAAATGTATTAAGAGCTGAGAATTCTGCTGGTGTTTTTTATTAAGATTGTTATTGATTTGGTTAGTGCTCTGGTTGCAAACTTGTGTATGTGTTGAACTGTCTGCCTCAATCCTATTTTTCCATTAAGTCTCATTATTTTTAGTGTGCGATTTTACAGAAAGCATTTTCTCCCTCCCTCAGGTACACACAGATCTCATTATTGCAGAAACACCTGCACTTTTTTAAATAAACGGGCAGAATGATACATAGCCATAGATGTGCTGACCTTGGACCATGTTGTTTCGGTTATCCTTCATTTGCTTGCTTTTATATGGTATTACCAAAGTTCAACCTATCTTTTAATAATTTTGTTTGTTTAGTATGGAACTATAAAAAGGCTTACACACGAATCTCAGGTCCTAATAGGGTGAACCTGGAAGGTTTTCTGGGTCCCCAAATTTAACTTTCAAACCTGAACAACCTCTCTGTGCCCCTCCGCATCCAGGAGGGGCCTTTAAGCAAAACCATGTGCACCAGCATAAGCAGCATAAGCAGATGCTACACGCCATAAAGGACGTGAGATGCAGGCAGCTGGAAAATTGTGCTACAAAAATAAACACCCACTTTCTGCAAATTGGGCAACTCTCATTAGCCCCAGGAAGCTCATTTTCATGGTTAAGTAGTTAAGCTGCTGATTAAAGCCACAGACCATTTAGGCACCTGCTTCTTCTTTCATTTTCCTTCTGTTTCAAACTTTGGCCAGGAGATGGTGCCCTTGAATGCAATTTGGTAGAGGATCCCTCAGCGTTGGTGCTGCAAGACCCACTCAACACTTGCAAAGACTTCCTTCTTAAACTGAGAAAATGACTTGGATTTTCTGCTGGGGAGAGGAATGCAATTTTAAATCCAGCTAGAAGCCTGAGTGGCTAAGAGCACAATAACAACACCAGCTGTCTTGTTTTCCTCTGAATCTAAACATTCAATTAATGCTGATTAATGTGAGGGGGGCAGGTGTAGCCCCAGTGCTGTGATACTGCACCAGGAAGTAATAATACTTTGTAGAAAAAAATAAGGCACTTGAGGAAGGACTAGCATTTGATCTTACCACATTAGAATAAAGACAGCTTGGTATACCAGGGTGTGGTACACCTGGCTTTTATATCTTGTGCACAAATATCACATAGAATGGCTTATACCTTCCAGACTTGCCTTTGCATGTTACTAGAGGCCTTCGAAGCCATTATTCCCAGGGCTGAGTAAAACAGGAGGTTTCGGAGCCAAAGAATTTATGTATCTTCAAACATTGCTTTTTTGGCAGCTTCTACATATCTATATATGTATACATATATAGATATACATATACACATATAATACATATATAATATATATAAATAAAGATTTTATTTATTTATTTTTCCATGAATCTTTTGATAAAGAAAATTATTATTATTTTTTAAATTTTTTATTAACATGTAATGTATTATTTGCCCCAGGGTACATGTCTGTGAATCATCAGGCTTACACATTTCACAGCATTTGCCATAGCACATACCCTCCCCCATGTCCACATCCCTACCCCCCCACCTCCCAGC
>CM052815.1:36818928-36845776 GCA_028533885.1 Nasua narica | reverse complement strand
CCGCCCGCCCCCCCCCCCCCCCCCCCGTCCCTCTCCCCCGCCAGAACTTCTACAGTCTCTTTTCTACTCCAGACTTTCTGAGGGCTTTCACGGGGCACAGGACAGACGCTGGATCCTCCAGCCTGACACTCACGGTCTTTCATAAATCACTTCCAAGCAAGAGCAGGTTAGAGAAATGGCACTGATATTATCTAAGGTCATGTCTAAAGCAGTGACCTCTGTTTGGAAGCACACGCTCAGGCTCCATGAATATTTATTCATAAATCACTTCCAGACTTTCTTGTCAATGCAGTATTTACTATTATTAGACCTTTATTTCTAATATTAAAGAAATTCTAAGTAATGTTTCATGGTTCCTTCCCACAGTCTGATGGAAGGTCTTGTTCATCCCTTGTTGTGCACACCCCCCTACACTTAGGAAACCGCCAGCTTAAGTGAGGCCAGCCAAGGCCTTGGAATTTCTCTCCTGTTGGTGTTTAAGAGAGCTCAGGCCTTCAGGGCTCCTCGGGCTGGCAAACGTGTGCTGGACAGTCAGCCCGCCCTTTCCCGGGGCTGGGGAGGGATAGTATCGAAATGATCTCTAACTTGGTGGGGCTGGAAACAGAACCCAGGCATATATAGGGACTGAACGAGGCTCATGGTTGGGGGGTGGGGTGGGTCCAGGATCTGCAAAGCCCATTTGTCGCGGTCCTGTCTCCCTTAAAGAGTGCTTGGATGGTGTATCCATTTGCCAGGACTGCCACAACAGAGGACTATAGGTTGGGTGGCTTAGACATGAGAAATGTGTTCCCCCACAGTTTTGGAGGCCAGACGTCTAATCATGGTGTTGGTTCTTTCTGAAGGTGTGAAAGGGATCTTGTTCCGGGTTTCTTCTCTAGCTCCTGGGGCTTTCTTACCTATCTCTGGTGTACCTTGGTTTGTAGAGGCTTCCCTGGGAGCTGTCTCTTCCAATGGTGTTCTTTTTATAAGGTCACCAGCCATATTGTACTGGGGCCTGTTCTAACTCCAGTGTGACTTCATCTGAACTCATTACATCTGCAACCACTCTATTCCCACATAAGATCATATCCTGAGCTATTGGGGTTCGGATTTCAACCTATCTTCTTCGGGGGGGGACACAATTCAACCATAGCAGATGGTCTCTGCTGAAGGCGGCTTCCATAATCCCCCTTCTCTAAGCTTATCTGTGGCGGACCGGTCCGCGGCGGATCAGTGTGTACGTGCCTTATGCCAGGGCTTCTGAACTTCTGAGCACTATTGACGTTTTGGACCAGATCATTCTTTGTTGTTGGGAGGCTGTCCCGTGCACTGTCACTAGATGCCAGGAGTACTCCGCCCCGCTGGGCAGTTGCAGTCAAACCCCTCTTTAGACCTGCAGGACATTGCCAAATATCCCCTGGGGGGGCGGATTCATCCCGAAGAGAACCATCGCTCTGGACGTGGTAACACGAGCCATGAGCTCCTGCTGTGCCCGGTCCCCTGGTGCTGCTGCTGTTTCTGCCTCTGAGGGGAGGCTAGCTTCCCCTCCCCTGTCCCTGCAATGCTGGCTCAGCGGCCCATTCTTCCTCTTCAGTTCTCCCTATTTCAGCGAAGTGTGGTGTTGATCCCACAGGCCAGAGTGGGGGGCTCGGGGAGCAGAGGAGAAACCAGCTGCTCCTGAAACTTTCGCAGGAAGTGTGAAGGGGTGACCTCCAGTGCTAGTGTGGGGAAAGTCCCACAGGGCAGGAGGGCCTGTGGCCTCCTTCAGCTCCTTCAGCAACAGCCGCATGTGGCAGGGGGGGGGGGAGTCAGAGAGGTGGAGGGGGCGGTGTCCTCCCCCGTCACTGTACTGGTTTTAAGGTTATGCAGTAGCACTCACTGAGGTGCCACGCTCAGTGCTATGCAATTTCACAGACAGAATCTCCTGTCATCCTCATACTAACTAGGAGCCGTCGCTCCAATTAAGATCCTCCTTTTAGAGATGAGAAAACGGACTCGGTGAGGTGAAGTAACTTGCCCCAGGTCACACAGCTAGTGAGTAGCAGAGTCAGGATTTGGGCCCCAGCCGGCCTGTGCTCCATTCCACGTCTTCTCAAAGGCCCACCTGAAGCCCACAAAGTGCAAGTTCCAGGGGTGTGTGGCGGAGCTAGGCTGCCTGAAGGAGCCCCTCGGGTGGGGCCAGTTTCCCTGCCTGGATCAATGAAACACTTTAAGAGAGACAAGGCCAGATCTCTGATCTACTTCAGAGAGCCAAGTGTTTCCAAGCAGCCTCCCTTGTTCCCCGGACACCCCTGACACACAGGGGTTCCTTGTGCATCACAACCCTGATCTCTTCCTTGAAGCAGGTCCTTTTAGACCTGCGCAGACCGTTTAAGTCTAGATGGCGGCCATGCTTGCTCAAAAGTATACTCTTTTCTTAATTTTACCTGAACTGTGTATGTGTGTACGTGTCTGTGTATGTGTGGCAAGGATGAGCATACCGGTGAGCGGAGGCTGGAGGAGGCCCAGAGCCTCTCACCTGTGGATAGTGTTCAGCCCTCCAGCTGTGCAGAAGGGAAGTCCCCACAGCAGTCCACACAGCACCTCTCCATCCTGCCCTCAAAGGCCTTCCCCCACAGTCCCCTGTTCCTCCACTCTCAAGTAGGCTTCCATGTCACAGAAAGACATGTGATATCCTAGAGGAGCAAGGCGCTAGGAGTCAGAAGGCGCAGGTGTGAACCCCAACTCTGCCGCGGAGGGATTTCGGAGAAGCGGCTTCATCCCTCTGAGCCTCAGTGCTTTGAACTAGGTCCCGAAAGGACAGTGTTTGGCATAGAGTAGGCCCTTAATAAGTGGGGGAGATATCAAATACAGTGTTTACAAGCTGTTTATCGCAGGCACTAACATTCACAGCATACCCTTGCCGCGTCCGCCTGCGTATCGTCCTGGGCTAGAAGGTGAGAGGCCCGTTGGATTGGGCTGGAGGACCTCTAATGAGAGGAAAATGCTGGGACTTAGGCTTTATGAAGCTTCCGAGGGAAGCCAGACGTGGGCTCTGCAAGGCTGGGATGCCTGGAGTCGGGTATTGTTCTAGAAATATAATTAATGGGCCACGCACCAGTGCGTCATTGCTGGGTCCCGACTCCGTGGTAGGCCCCGGGAGATGTGGAAGTGAGTGAGATCAACTTTCTCTGTCACGGGGCTCACAGTCCAAAGGGGGAGGGGAGGAAGAGAGAGAGCATTAACCTGCAGTGTTTAGAGCTCTTCCGCGCCGTGAGCAAAGAGTTGCAGAGAGCTTCATTGATTCTTCTGGAATCTCCTCAGACATGACATGTGAATTGGGTGGCTGTGTTTTCCAGACAGGTAAGTGTCATTAAAAAACAATCCATGAGCGCCTGGGTGGGTTGGTCGTTTGAGCGTCTGCCTTCAGCTCAGGTTATGATCTTGGGGTCCTGGGTTGGATCCCTGCATCCAGCTCCCTTCTCAGGGGGAGTCTGCTTCTCTCTCTGTCCTTCCTTGTGCTCTCTGTTTCAAATAAACTCTTTAAGAAAAAACAAACAAACAAAAAATAACAACAGCAAAACCACTCCAGGCAGGAAACGTTGACAAAGGTACAGAAGCATATCTAAGAAATGTCCCTCAATTTCATGTGGCTGGAATAGGGAGTGGAATGATCGCGGTGGAGGGCTGGAAACTGCTCACAATTATTGAGCACTTACCTCGGGCTAGGATTGTGCGAAGGGCGCTTTGCATGCATTGTCTAATTGGATCTCCTCGGTGCTGTAACTGTTCCATTTTACAGAGGTGAAAGTGGGAAGCTTAGAAGGGATAAGTGATGTGTCTGCAACCACTGCGCTAGGTGTTAGGAGAAACAGGGGCCATAGCTGGGTCAACCGGATTTCAGTGCCAGAGCTCAAAAACCAGGCTCAGCCTCCCCCGTGAAAAGCCTTGAACGTGGCGCTAAGATATTTGGACACTATCGGGCAGACACACCAACCTGCATTGTCATATGGGTGTGATCCATGTCTCCCAGGCGGCAAGGCTCAGGGAGTTGAGAAGAGGACAGCAGTTGCAAGGCACATTTGCCTGCGGGTAGCGGCCCAAGGAGCCCCCTAGCGGTTGCGCACGCGCGCTGTTTGCCCCGCTGTGGCTGCTGGCCCCTCGCTCCTCAGTGTGGCGCGGAACAATGGGCAGGAGGTCACGAGGGGCATTTCAGCTTTTATTGCCCTTGTATGATAGCACGTTGGCCTTAGGATTCAGGATGAGTCCGCTGGGAGGAAAGACCATCCATGGAACAGACTCCATGCTGGGCTTTGATGTTTGCTCCCCTTTCCCCCTGGTTTACTGTCTCTGACTCAAACTGGTACTCTTTCCCTCGAGGGTAAATTCCTTCTCAGAAGAGTCTCGGGCTTCTCATGCAAATAGGTTCTCAGTAGACAGACCTAGTCGTACCTAGCTCTTGGGTTTGATTCCTAGAACTCCTAGACTGACCACAGCTTGGCCTCAAGCCAGGCCCTTCCAGCTATGTTTGTCTCTGTGGCCAGGTGCGCCCTCTGAGATATGGGTTCATGTCTCACATGGAGTGCATTTTCCATCAGCTTTAGTGAAGACCAATTAGATTTTACTGTATGAATCTTATTGATTGATTGATTGTGTGAATCATCTTGAGTCCGTAATTCCAACACGGGCAATATCAGGTGAAAATTGGTATGTAGGAAGCACAGACATACCCATAAACAGATATATAGTATATCTGTGGCAATAAATTTTCGCCAGAGGGTATTAGGGGGAAAAATGCCTACAAGGCAACTTGGGGACAATAGGGAAAAAAGGTAGAGAAATGCTCTTAAAACCCTAAGATACGGGTTCTCAAGATAAAAGGAATATTTATATCAATTACAAATACACTTTCTATGTGATTATCTTTCTGCTTATGAGTACATTTCCATGTAACAAACATTAGTAAAACAAAACGAATGTTGGAGACTCTGGTGAAGATTGTAATGTGTTATTACTTAGGCTTAGTTTTTAGTCCTTTTAATTTTTAAAAATCTTTTACTATAATTTCAAGTTAATAATCAGAAAAATATGTTAAACTTATTTCTATCTACTTTTCATTTGAATCAAAGAAACTTGATGCATATGCTACAGAATGTGTCTACAAACGTTTCAAGGAAGCCTCTTACGTAGGCTATGCTATATTTGGGGTATTTCCTATATTTGGAACTCTGTGTCCTTTTTTAGTGAAAACATAGAAATTCCCCAAATGGTTTTATTGGCACTGGTTACCATCACGGAATTTGGGCCGAAAGCCCTCTAGACATCTGCGCTCAATTAGCTTTTGATTATGGACTAATTAAATGCATTTAAAATATATCCAAGAGACAGATATTACAGTTAAGTATAATAATTAAACTAATATTATGACCAAACATATTTTAATCTCTCATCAGTCCAGGGCACTCATGGAAGGAATATTTTTTATTTAATTTTATATGTACAATTTATAAAGTTTTCACATAAGCTCCATTTCCTGGTTGTGTACCTCATCTAACACTCCCAAGAGTCCTGTGAGGTAGGGATTATGATTATTTTACCATTTTGTTTTAGAGATAAGGAAAATGAGGCTTAGTCAGCTTAAATAATTTCTTCAAGAGATTTAGCTGCCAGTGATGTGTACAAGCCAACTTAGGCTGCCATAATAAAGTCCCATAGACTGGGTAGTGTAGGGAGAAATAATTCTTTTTCCTACTACCCTCTTAAGTTCTTTGATTGGGGCCTTGAAATTGGGCTGACAAAAGGCAGATCCACAAGAGAAAAACAGATTTATTAGCAAGTGCCTCACCCTTACACAGGGAAGCACTCAGGGATGAGTAATTCAAAAGGTTCATTAGAATTTGGGCTTATATAGCATCTTAGCGGGAGAACAATACATTATTAGAGTGTGTCAAGACCAAGGAAAAGGACCTTGAGTCTCCAGGGGCAGCAAACTAGTCGTAGATAAAGGCTGGTTTAGTGAAGTTTTTTATGTAGATTCCTCTCCATTGTCCGGGCTGATAAAGGTGGAAAGTTGTCTCCAGTGATTGGCCCTTGTTTTTACTGGTAGAGAGGGGAAGGAGATTTATATCTCATTTTTAGGCAAAGGAAGCTTTTCTTGTATCTACTCCTTCTCAATTGCCTTCAGCTCAAAACAATCCTCTGCCTAAGTGGCATATTTTGGGGTGGCGTATTCTATCCCCCTATAGTAGCTTAAACAACAGGAATTTATTTTCTCAGTTCTGGAGGCCATAAATCAGGGAGCAAGGTGCCAGGAGGGTTGACATCTGGTGAGGCCTCTTATCCTGGGTTACAGACGGCCACCTTCTTGCTGGGTCCTTATAGGGACTTTCTTTTATGCATGTGAAGGGAGAGAAAAACATCTCTCATGTCTCCTCCTCTCCTTATAAGCTCAACAACCTCTCAATTAGGGTACCACCCTTATGACCTCATGTAAGCTTAATTACCTCATTAAAGGTCCTTTCTCCAAATAGAGTCACATCAGGCATTAGGCATCAACACATAATTTGGTCGGGTGGGCGGGGACACAATTTGGTCCAGAACATGGTGGCATTGGGGTTGGATTCCTCTCCTCTGACCCCTAAACCTGTCTGCCAGCCCTATCACATGATCTCTCCATGTGCTGCAATCTGTGCCCGGAGCCAGACCATGGCACCAAGCGTTGTGCAAGCAGGCAGTGCTAGAGGTGGGACGAAGGCCTGAATCCTTGGCATCAGGAAGAGGAATCACGGGCAGAAAGGCAAGCTTTCCCTCTCTGTGGTCATTGCCCATCATTCAGGCATTCATTATCTCTTGTGTTGACTATTGGAAGAGTCCCCTGCTTACCTTTTCTGCCTCCAGCCTTGACCCACTCTATTCCCCCCCACCCAAAGAGTCCTTTTCCTAAAATGCACCTCCTTACTGTGCTTAAAACTGTTCAGTGTTGGGGCACCTAGCTGGCTCAGATGGTAGAGCATGTGACTCTTGATCTTAGGGTTGTGAGTTTGAACTTCACCATTGGGTATAGAGATTACTTAAAAATAAAATCTTTAAAAAAAGAGTTCAGTGTTTCTCCATATCTAGAAAAAGTCTAATTCCTTAACTCTGCGTGTGAGAATCTTGACCTTGGCCAGAACCACAGCTCTGACATCATCTGCCATGGCTGTCCTCAAATTGAATATTCCAGCTACACAGAACTCCCTTTTGTTCTCTCCAATACGCTACTCAAGAAAATGTCTTTTCTTATTTTAAAACTCAGCTCACAGAGCATCTCTTCTAGGAATCTTCCCCAGGAATCTTTCCTAAAGAAACCTGGCCATGCTTTTCTTCCTGAAGCATGATAATTTGGTTATAAGAAACGGTGACCTTCTCTGGGAATTGTCTCCATTTTGATCCCCCCTAATGGAATGTGAGCCTCATGTAGAACAGGGTTCAGTAAGCACTTGCAGAGCAAACAAGGATTTCTGGTGGCAGGTCCCTCACCCAAGTGGGTCTCTTCATTTTCATCATTCCCCAGCAGCCAAGAAAGCCAGCTTGTTCTTACGTGGACCTGCAGCCCTGGCTATTCTCTGATGGACAATCTCGAGGAACAAATTGACCCTTATGGATTTTCTGCAGTATTTAGAAAATATCACCAGAAAAAAAGGGATTTCTCCTTACTCTTAGTAACCAGTCCTTTAGCCCTTCCTCTCTTTGGAAAAATTTCTTCTGTGCCCAATATGGCAGCCCAACTCCATGTTGCTGCTAGAACTCTGGGGGTCTCTGAGGCTCATAAGAAATCAGTTCTCTAAGCTTTCCTACAGTAAGCCAAGGCACCTAGAAGGTCAAACACTGAGCCCTGGCAAAAACCCTTCAGTCAGAGTCCAGACTTGGCTTTTAACTTACCACCTGCAGCCAATTGTCTCTTGAACTAATTGGTTGGCTAACTGTTAGGGCTTTTTTTCACTGACCAGCTGTTTAACTCAGTGGTCTATTACTTCCTTCCCTACTGGAGATATACAGAATCTTCCACAGAAGACTTCGATGTCTGACTCAGATTCTACCCTTCATTCTCTCTCCTTCCCCTTCTGGAA
Organism: Nasua narica; assembly: GCA_028533885.1. Classification (NCBI taxonomy): domain Eukaryota; kingdom Metazoa; phylum Chordata; class Mammalia; order Carnivora; family Procyonidae; genus Nasua; species Nasua narica. The sequence goes on along the minus strand of CM052815.1, from coordinate 36,837,710 downwards.
CACAACCACCTTCAGTGCCAACCCAAGGAGAGAAAGAACTCAGAGTGTCCTTAGAACTCTGCTGCTTATTCTGGAAGGGAAGAATTATAGTAACAAAACTGTCTTTTCTTTAGTCAAACACACATAAAATCCTGAAGACGATTAGGATGGCTCTTCATTTTAGGATCAAGAGATCTATTCCAGCCTTTACAGAGCCCACAGGGGGGTGAAGGTTCAAGCATGGCTTCTCAATCCTGTCTAACTCTCCCTGATCATTTTTTGTTGGCATGATGCCTTTATAAGACTCTCAGAATTCTCCATAGGCTCATCCCTGTGGTAACAAAGAGTAACATTGCCCAACCTCGTTTCTTGTTCTCTTTTCTACACTCTCCTCTACATTTTACATGCTGATTTTACTCCACTTACTATCACACCACATTTTTCATGTTTGTTTTACATGATTGTTGCAACTGTTGTAACTTAATATTTCACCAAGTGCATATACATTTTAAATTATTCTCAGTTTATTTACTAATTATAACAATGTTATATATAATTATTATAGAATATCATTAATATATATTATATATAAATGTGTATAATGCAATTAATTATATTATATAATTATATTAATGTTATTTTTCACTCTTGTATGTAACACTTTGATGGATAGTTCACAAATACACATTTAAAAAAGAGATTTACGTCCTTAGGGTTAATTTACTTCCTTAGGTTAATTAATGGAATGACTGGGTTAAACGGGATGAATATCACTATGACTCTTTCAGGCTATTATTCTCTCTCTTTATATACACTGTGACAACTTTGTGGAGGTGTCTACTTTTGAGCAAGATCACCCACACTGAGGGCTATGATTTTCAATTTATCTTTACTAATTAAATAAGTATAAAATATTACTTTCAGGTCCATTCCAATTTCCATTTAAGTCATGACCAGCACCTTAAAATACAACTTCTTAGTAAGGCATGGTCAATGTGGACTTTTTAAGCACCACTAACTAAACTGCTATTTCCAGGTTCTTTTAAATCCTATTCATTTCAACTTTGGCTCAAGACTTCATTGACATCTGGAAATGTGACTTCCTACAGCTGCTTCATGGGTGCCCTTCCCTGGCTCCCCTTCACCTTCTTGCCATCCTGGCCTACGCTGCTGTCTATGCAGGTCGGCATCTCTCTAAATTGTGCATCTGTTCTGCCATGTGAGTTATGTCTAACTGCATTTCTTTCTCTAGAAACATGTTTTGACTCTTTGTTCCAAATGCTCGGGATTACTGTTCTATTCCAACAGCGCTGTCAGAGCCCAAAATAGTTTGGAAAATTTTCTTTGGAAATTGTTCTCAAAGACATTGGCATGTTCTTTTGAATATCCTTATTAGTGGCAAAACTTGGTATTTAGAAGGTAGATTTTTAAGATTTGTTTTGGAAGGAAACTAGTATCTTTTACATAACTTTCCATATCAGATGGATCCCGTCAGAAGCCAAAACCACACCATTATTTCAGCAGAGAGATATAATATAAAGAAACTGTTTCCCAGATAGAAGAGAGCTGGGCAGGCAAAAAGGGGGCACTGGGGAATCACAAAGGTAGTAATTGTAGGAAGCAACTGTCTGCCGTAGAGATGGGGAGACAGAGGGAAAATGTTGGGATTACTAAAGCTGGGAAATTTCTAGAAGGAGCCTGCAGAGATGGCACTCCACCCTCCATGGAGGAGGCAGGCTCAAATGGAATTCTGTGCTCGGAGCAGGAGAGGCTCCTTGGAGCTGGGATTCTGACCCCGTAGGAGGCGGAGCCAGCGGCGGGGGCGGGATCTCAGAGGGGGTTCGCTGAGCTTGGTTCTGGGTGTGGAACCGCCACAAACTAGAGCCACCTGCGCTGCCGGAACCAGCAGCCGCCGCGGTGGGGGAGGAGAAGTGTTGCTGGGGCAAGGCTGATAGGAACGGGAAGCAAACAAAGGAGAAGGCCTCCATCTCCCTCCAACCCTCGCACTCCTTGTGGCATCCCCGCCGGGCTGAGCCTACCCAGCAGCCAGCTGGAAAAGGAGAACCGCCTTCGCAGAGGCTCCGCCCCAGCAGGAGCAGCAGACTGTGGAGGAGGGGAAGAACGGGGCCGAGGACAGTGTCTCCATCAGCCGCGAGCCCCCGGGACCAGGCTCTGTGAGTATTGTCGCTTCTGAGACCTCCTTTACTTCTTGTGGCGCTCGGGTTTCCGAGGACTTCCTGCCCACGTGCGGACCAGGGCGTGGAGGCCTGGAGGGAGGAGGGGATCGTGGCAGCAGCGTGAGGACATGTGCTCCTCACTTGGTGTTCTCTGCTTGGTCCGCTGCCTCTGCTGAAGGGAAGCTTTCTTGGGGATGACAAGGCGCTGTGACAGAGGAAAGAAAGGAAGGAGCTAGGGGCGTGGCATAAGGCTGTGCCACATGTCCTGGGATTCTTCCCGGCGACCCACGCTCTACATCTCTAGAAATTTCTGCCCCACTCACGAAGCGTTTGGAGTAAGTGGGTTTCCTATGGAAATAATGGAACGGTTTGAGCGTTGCCCTGCGAGAGACTCGCAGACAAACAAAGACAGGGTCTGCAGATGCAGCACAGGACTTAGCGGAAGTCTTAATGGCGGCGGAAATCTCGGGAAGCTTTATGACTTCACTAGGCTGTGTAATCCGTCTGTATCTTAAGACTTGGGGGGCTCTCACGGACGTTTAAGTCATCCCCAGTTTATAGGCAGAGAATTGGAGGCTGAGAAAGGTTAGGTAACATGACCAAGATCACGTAGCTATTAACTTGTAAAATCTGGATTTGAACTCAGTTCTGATTCCCAAGATACTTCTTCTTTGAAATGGAATGGACAAAAGAAGCCACGTGGTACTATTATCAGCCATTTTTTCAACATAGAGTACATACCTGAAAACATGCTAAGTGCTTATTTTGTTTAATCCTCATACTTTCATGCGGTAGGTATATTAGGCCTGTTTCACAGATAGAAAAACTGAGGCTGACAGGCTAAATAATATGCCCTCTTCACAGCCAACAGTAAGTGGAGCTGGAACCCCAAAGTCCACTGGACTTCAAATTTTGGGCTCGCCACCCGTGTTCATTAGACTCTAAAGGGCCTGAGAATCGGGGTGGGGGTGGTGGGGGGTGGGGAGTGTCATGTTAAATGCAGATTCCTAATCAATAGCTCCGGGTGGCCCCGAAATGCTGCATTTCTAATCAGCTTCCCAGTGGTGTTGATGCTACTGGTTCATGAACTATATACCTTGATTAGCAAAGCAAGGCTCCTAGCAATGACATACTGTGTCCCTATCCTGCCAAAACCATCTCACTGTTTTCACTGTTGGCCTGCCACCAAGACCCCAGGAGGCATCTGGATCAAACTCAGTTGTGATATGACACAAACAGCTCGTCCTTCTTTCGTTTTCCTTCCTCTGAAATTTTTCATAGTAAACTAAGTAACGGAACAAATCCATCATCTGGCAGGTCATTAAGGAAAACATGATTTTTGCCCCCATGTGATTCCATTCAATTAATGAAGCTGTCATTAAAGTCCATGAATGTGTCAAGAAAATTAGTTTCAGGTGTTAGATTGTTTTGGTTCTAGAATAATTTCTGTAGTTTTAATGAGGAATGTTTGAAACATCATCACCCTTTTCCCCATCAGGGGCTCACAGCCCAGGAAACCTAAGAAGTCTGCCATATTGGGGGTCAGCGGGATCTTTACAGGAAGCAATTCACAACATCTCATTGTTGTCTCCTTCTAGTACACTGAGATCTGCTCCTTGAGAGTTGAGAATGTTTTCAAAGCCTTAGCATTTCTTTAGGGATAGAGAAGCAAATGTAGCTAATGAAAAGTGCTGACAACTTTGTAAAGGGACCCAAAGAAGGCTAGCCAGGGATCTCCCACTCATGTTGTCTGCCCAGAAAATGGAAAGCCTTCAGGAATATTCATTTCCCTTCTCTAACATAAAGTATTCATATCATAAACTCTGGTTTTAAAAAAACAAACAAACACTCTTATTCCAAGAGGTACGTGGGGTGGGTTAATGTTTAAAAATAATGGACATGTTTTCCCCTTGCAGTCCCACATTTCCTAACATATTTGAAGTTAAACCTCAACATTTTCAGCGATTAGTGTTGGGTTGTAGCCAAAGGAATGATAATGAAAAGTATATAAGTACATATATAGATATATATATGTTTTTGGCTTTGGAGCTTTAAAGCTGAGTCTGGACTGTAGCAAAAATAGTAAATTTGCTTCCCCTTCACCCCAGGGAGCTAAGCTAGGACTATGTGAGCTGGAGCACCGAGGAAGCAGTCAGGATGGAGACGGTTAATTGCTGGTGGAGGTGTCTGAGAAGGAGTCTTGTTTTGTTCCCCATCTGTGGGCTGACATCCTAGGACAGGACAGAGAAACAATGGAAACTAAGCTAATGGTCTTGCTTGGCATTCAGTGTATTCCTTCCTCTGAGAGGCTACTGTGGACTTCTATATATATTCTTTTTTTCTTGCCTATATTTATTTTTATTTATTTAAAAAATATTTTAAATTTAAATTCAATTAATATATAATGTATGATTGGTTTCAGAGGTACAGGCCTGTGATTCATCAGTCTTACATAACACCCAGTGCTCATTACATCACGTGCCCTCCTTAAAATCCATCACCCAGTTACCCCATCCCTCCACCCCCTCCTTTTTCTGTGTTCTGGAAAGAATTTGCTGATATTTAGTTGAAGATTTTGTCTGTGCTTATGAGTTAAAAATTGTCTATTTTTCTTACAGTATCTTTGTTGGTTTTGTATCAGAGCAATGCTGTCCACGTAAAATAAGTTGAAAAGTGTTCTCTGCTATTTTCTGGAAGAATTTGTGTGAGGTTGACATCACATCTTCCTGAACATTTGATAGAATTCACCAGTGAAGACTCTGAGCTTAAAATTTTCCATGTTAGAACCTTTAATTACGGATTCTATTTCATTAATAGATATATAATCATTCATTTCTCTTTCTTCTTGAGTCAGTTTTAGTCTGTTGTGTTTTATAAGTAATTTGTTTCATCTAAGCTATCATATACATTGGCATAAATATGCTCATAATATATCTTTATTATATTTTGGGTGTCAGTAAGCCTTCTACTGATATCCCCACCTCCTATATTGGCAATTTGAATCCTCTTTCTTACCAGAGATTGATCAGTTTTGATAATATTTCAAAGAATCAACTTTCGACTTTGTCAGTTTTTCCTGTTTATTCTCTATTTCATTCTGCTTTTATTTTTATTATTTCTTCCATTCTTCTTCCTTTGGATTTATTTTTTTCTTTAGCTTCTTAGCTTCTTTAAGTAAAAATTCTGATTTTTTAAAATGTTAGGCCATTTTTTTCTACGTTAGCCACGAAAGCTATAAATTTCACTCTCAGCACTGTTTTTGCTGCATCCTACACATTTTAATATGTTGTGTTTCCATTATTATTCATTTGAAACAATTTTCCAGTTTCTCTTGTGATTTCTTCTTTGACCAACGGATTATTTACAAGTTTACAAATTTGTTGTTTAAATTCTAAATATTTAGGGGGATTTTCTAGATATTTTACTGTTAATGATTTCTACTTGGTTTTATTGTCTACTGTGGCCAGAATCCATACACTGTAAGATTCCAGTCTCTTAAAGCTTATTGCAAGTTATCTTATGTTCTTGCCATGTGACCTCGCGGTTTCTCCTGCAAAAGGAGTAGAAGATATTTCCCCCCCCCCCCACTTTGACTTTCAAGTTGACTCTGTGACTTGCTTTAGATAATGTAACAAAGTGGAAGTAATGGCATGTTAGTTCCAAGCCTAGGCACAAGAGGCCTCTGTATTTCCCATTGCCTTCAGGAAGTTCTGCTGTCTCTATGGAAAGAACACGCCAGGGCTAGCCTGCTGGCTCAGGAGGACGAGAGACACAAGGAGGAGAGCCTGGCCTTAATCAGCCTAAGAAGTCAACCTCCAGATCGATGATCAAAAATAAACAATAGCCAAACTATGGAAAGAACCTAGATGTCCATCAACAGATAAATGGATAAAGAAGATGTGAGATATATATATATATAATATATATATATTATATATATACACACACACACACATACACAATGGAACACTATGCAGCTATCAAGAGAAATGAAATCTTGCCATTTGCAATGACGTAGATGGAACTAGGGGGCATTATGCTAAGCAAAATAAGTCAATCAGAGAAAGACAATTATCATATGATATCTCTGATATGAAGAATGTGAGAAGCAGGGTGGGGGGGGATGGGAGAGGGAAATGAAACAAGATGGGATCAGGAAGGAGATAAACCATAAGAGACTCCTAAACTCACGAAACAAACTGAGGGTGGCTGGGAGGTGGGGGGGGTAGGGATACGGTGGCTGGATTACGGACGTTGGGGAGGGTATTTGCTATGGTAAGTGCTGTGAAATGTGTAAGCCTGATGATTCACAGACATGCACCCTGGGCCAAATACTATATGTTAGTTAAAAAAATATAATGAATGAATGAATGGATGAATGTCATTTTAAGCCACTGAGAGTTTCGAATGATTTGTTATATAAGAGGTAGCTGGTGTAGCCATTCTCCATGACAGGGGAGTAAATGAATGTCCAAGACCTCGCCAGCTGGTCTGTATCTATTCCAATAGGCTTCCCTGCACATTTGAGCTCAAGGGCTACCAGGCCTGTGTTCCCTTCCTTCTAGCTGCCGCCGCCATTGCTTTTCTTCCCTTGGAATAATGACAGTGAACAGTGACAATGAATTAGGGCATCCGCCTGATGAGTGTGCTCATGGAGTTGTCCTGACAGTCCCGACTGAAAAAGCTCAGGCGTCCTGGGAGCGCAGCGGGGCCAATGGGCAGCGTGAATGGGGTGCTGGGACCGAAGCTGACCCGTCTCCGTTTTCTCCAGCAGCCGGGGGAATGTGGAGTAGAAAGCACAATTTAAAAACCTGTACTGGTCTGCAGCACCCTTACATTCGCTCCCAGCCTTCACCCATATGCTTTGGGACTCCGCTACCTTCCGGAGGTCATTCCCTTCCTATGTAAAAACCTGGCGACCTTGAATCTGGTAAGGATTAGGCTTCTGGGCCTGGCTCTGCATTTGGTCTATTTCCCTGTATTTATTCTGGCATCTCCAGTTTGGTAGGGAGAAAGGGGGCCAGCAGCACCTATTAGTTTTCCATCTTGCTAAAATTGGAAGCTCCAACTTTTCCTGTTTCTGCTAGTGTATATGTATTTGTGAGTGTGTGCAGTGTACAGACATTTGTATCTATGTACGTACAGGTTTACATTCCTTTTGTCTGACAGAGGTATACATACACATACACAACTATGCATACGACAGGTATATATACATATATATGCCTCATATATATAAATATTCCACTAATATTTATTCACGCTACATTTATTAGTCTACTATTGTTTTTCGCGTCTGCTCAGTCTTGAAGAGGTGGGCTGGCTCACTGTGGAGCCTGAGGCAAGAGTAAAAGGCTTACTTATCATATGTCTGAATATTTAAAAGCTATGAAGCAAGGTAATATTTTGTTAAACAGAATGTGTCCTATCCTCCTACCTTGACAATGACCTCTTCATAAGAACCTGGGAAGGCCAGGTTCAAATTTAGAACTCTTGTATCCCTCAGAGTTCTATATCAGAAGTAGTGGTATGGAGAAAGCTCTTCCCTAACCCGGGGCCTGCTCCCCTATCTTTCTACCCTAGACTGGAGTACACACTAGTTCATGCACTCGAGCATCATTTACCCCCCTGCAAAAAGTCACCCCTTGGCTGTGCTTTGGACATAGGCACGGACATTCTAATAGCACAGACCACCCTTGGGAGAATGGACAGGGGAAGAGGGCTGGGCAGGCCAGTTAACTGGCTTTAGGGACATTTTGGCAGGGAATCCCAGGGTCTGAGATACCCAGATTGTCATCTATAAGGACTAGGGACAAGAAGGGACACCTTGTTGGCCCTCCAAACATTGCAAAGCTAGCAGAGGACAATAAATATACATTGTAATCGTACTATAATGCTAACAATGCTTCATTGAGGTATAAATCCTCCTTGAACACGTGTATTATTGCTTTAAAATACCAGCTGCAAATCTTTTCCTTAGAATTTTTACATATTTATTTTTAAGCAAGGTTGACTTTTTTTTGGTATGTTATTTATTAAGTTTTGGTGTTAAGTTTATGTTAGACTTATAAAGTGATTTGGGAAACTTTCCACTTAAACATTCTGAAAGAGTTTCAGTCATTTAGGTAAGATTCTATGTTCCTTGATGGTTAGGTTAGTTAGATCTTGCCTGTAAAACATGCAGGGTCTAATGTTCTTATTTATTTTTACTTTTTAAAGTGGTGGATTTATGAGAAACCTTGCTAGTGTATTGTATGATTGTTACTGTGTTCCGATAGTCTACTTTTCCTTGAATCAATTTTTGGTCATTTCCATTGTGCTGGAAAAATCAGCCATTTCATCTCGATCTGAAAATTTATTGACAACATTTTATATGATATTTTATAATGATTTTTGCTATTTTTTGCAACTATGGTTTTATCTTCTTTCTCATTCCTGATGTATTTATTTGTCTCACACTCTTTCTGAGTCAAACTTCCTGGAGTATTGGGCTTATCTATCATTTCTGCAGGCAGTTGTTTCGTGATTCATTATTTTCAGCATTTTATCTTTATTAATTCCCTCGTACTTCTCTTACTTCATTTTGTTCTCATCTTCTAAATTGAATGCTTGGCTCGTTTGTGTTCAAATTTTCAAATGCAAATCCCAAGGAAATAGCAGGTGCAGGGTGGTGAATAGGTAATGAAGCCAAGGGTCCCAAGGAGGACAGGACGTGAGGTGGGGGAGGGAGAGCCACACGAGGGGGAGTTATGACAAGCAGCATAGAATGCGTGAGGCGTGGTTGTCAGGGTGACATGTTATAAAACACTGCCATCAGGACACCCGGCCTCCGCAGGCTCTGCGTCCAGCTCCTGTCTCCATTTTGGCCATGAGCGCATCGCGATGAGCTTGCCAAATACCCAACAGAAATCCAGAGCCACAATGTCTACTGCATTTGTGATCCAAGACTTTTAGTTGAAAAAGAAAGACTTTTAGTGAAAAAGAAAAGCCAACCGGGACAAACATAGGGGTACTGAATTTTACTTTGTCAGGGAAGGATATTAAATATATGCATACAGCCCTTTGTTATTAGCACAGTGATTACAACCAGATTTAGGATACTTTAACATACAAAAGTAATTAGCTCAAAATCACAGAATAACAGTTTTATTCAATTTGCAATGCGGTTCTTCACAGAATTCCAGCCCGAGCATCACAAAGCAGAGTACAGAAGGGTGGGTTTGAAGCTGGGTAGCAATCGCTTAATAACCAGCTCATTTGCTGGCCATGGGGGAACTTAGGGAGCCCTACTTGCTTTAGGTTTAGGTCCTTAAATTTTGGATCCTAGGAGTAAGTATGAAATGGAGTTTGAAGACTTACCACAGGGACTGTAACTCAGCTTTGTTTTATCCCAGTCCTTAACAATTAAGATGAACCCACAGTGTCAAACACCAGGCAATGGCAAACGTCAGTCCTCTCCGAAAGAGGATATGATCAGGTAGGTCACAGATTATTTCCACAAACAATTTTGTAAAGACAGCATCTGGACTGGATAAAAACCAGCTAGAAACACAAGGAGACAAACCAATAAGAATGAAAACCATCAGAGGCAGAACCAATAGGCCTTAATATGTTGGAATGATCAGATATAGACTTTAAAGTAATGGGAATTATAGTATTCAAGGGGACAAAATACAATGTCTAGGATTAAAAAAATTTTTTTTATTGTGTTACGTTAGTCACCATACAGTACATCGTTAGTTTTTGATGTAGTGTTCCATGATTCATTGTTTGTGTTTAACACCCAGTGCTCCGTGCAATCCGTGTCCTCCTTAATACCCACTACCAGGCTCCCCCATCTCCCCACCCCCCTCCCTTCTAAAACCCTCAGTTTTTTTCCCCAAAGTCCATAGTCTCTCATGGTTTGTTTCCCACTCCCTTTTCTCCCTCTTCATTTCCCCCTTCATTCTCCTAATGTCCTCCATGCTATTCCTTATGTTCCACATATAAGTGAAACCATATGATAATTGACTCTCTCTTCTTGACTTATTTCACTTAGCATAATCTCCAGTTCCATCCATGTTGTTGCAAAAGTTGGGTATTCATCCTTTCTGATGGCTGAATAATATTCCATTGTGTATATGGACCACATCTTTGTTCGTCTGTTGAAGGGCATCTTCAAAGATGAAGGTGAAAGAAAGCACCCAGACTGAAACACAGAGAGGCAGAGGTAGGAAAAATACAGAGTAGAAGAGACAAAAGGTATAGGGATATCCTAGATCGATTTAATTTTTGTATTATTAACATTCCAGTAAGCAGAAGACGGGGGAGGGAGGTGGGAGGGAAGTGAGAGAGTGATGGAGGGAGGGAGGGAAGGAGGGAGAGACGAACAGAGAGAGAGACAAAAGGAATGGGGAAGAAGCCATACTTGAAGAGAGAGTGGCTAAGAATTTTCAAAACGGATGAGCAGTATGAATCTAGTCTTTCAAGGCTCCCTTCAAATGTCTTGCAGGACAAATAAAAAGAATTTCACCATCTTTACTATGATGTGTTTAGATGTGGAAATCAAAGATAAGGAAATAATCTTAAAATCAGCAACAGAACCAAGTCATTTTATCTCCAAAATCACAATAATAAGATCAACTACTAAGACATCAACAGAAAGAATGGAAGCCATTGGATAGTGGAGTAAGAACTTTTTAGTGCTAAAAGAAAACTGTCACCTTAGAATTTTATATTCATCAAAAGCATCCTTAAGAATAAATAGGAAAAAAAGACTCTTTCAGACAAATCTAAACGGAGAAAATTCATAACTGGTAGACTGAACTATAGGGAGTCCTAAAGGGCAGATGGAAATTATATCAGTTGGTCATGTAGGAAGGAATAAAGAGCAATAAAAATAAGTAAATATGAGTAATATTTACTGTATAAAACCATTTAAAATATTTACCATTTAAGTGTTTAAGTTAGATTTATAAATAAATGATAATATAAAGAGCACATAAGTGAGAGTTGAAATGTTTTACATTGTCCAAGAAGGTTAAAGTACCAATTAATACTGGGTTGGATAAACTCATAAGCCATGATGTAATCTCTAAGGCAGCCACTAAAATAATTATAAAACAGCATTTGTCTTCCTAGCTAATAGAAAACTGAACAATTAAAAATATTTCAAGAGAAAGTAGGAAAGGAGAATAAAGGGAGATAGAATATGTTTGACAAAGAGAAATAATAAAATAAATTAAAACATCCCCCCCCATCGGTAATAAGAAAACAACTGGACTAAGCCCTCTGATTAAAAATCAGAGATTACTCAATTTCATGCTTTAGATGAGGTGTTCATAAAACATAAGGGTATAAAAAACAGGAAAGAATTGAGGTCCCATTCACAAGTACCAGGGCTTAGGATTTCAACACGTGTTTGTAGGGGACACAGTTCAACCCACAACTGTACCCAACAGAAACACATGAACATTGTGTACCTTCAGATGTGTAAGAGAATATAGGTAAGAGTAGCCTTTGTCAGAACCCCAAACTGTGCTATGTTATCAATAAATCGTAGTGATGTAGTAATATAATAAAATACTCTATAATTTCTTAAAAGATTTTATTTATTAGAGCGAGAGGAAGCACAAGCCAGGGGAGTGGTGGGGGCAGAGGGAGAGGGAGAATCAGACTCCCTGCTGAGCAGGGAGCCTGTCATGGGCCTGATCCCAGGATTCCAGGGTCATGACCTGAGCCAGAAGACAGCTGCTTAACTGAGTGAGCCACCCAGGCTCCCCTTAACGCTACATGATAATTAAAATGGATAAGTTATAGCTATCTACAACAGTGTGTGTCTCACAAACATAACATTAAGTTAAAGAAGCTAGATGTTGGGCGCCTGGGTGGCTCAGTCAGTAAGCCTCTGCCTTCGGCTCAGGTCATGATCCTGGGGTCCTGGGATTGAGCCCTGCATCGGGCTCCTGGCTCAGTGGAGTTTCTCCTCTCCCACTCTCCCTGCTTGTGTTCCTTTTCTCACTGTATTTCTCTCTGTCAAGTAAATAAATAAAATCTAAAAAAAAAAAAAAAAAAAGCTAGATGTAGAGAATACATACTATATGGAATCCATTTATTGAAAGTTAAAAACAGGCATAACTACTCTACTATTTAGGGGATATATGTGAGATGGTTGAACCAAAAAGAAATATAAGAAAGTGATTACCATAAAAGTCAGGGTAGTGGTTACCTTTGGAGCTAGGGAAGGGGTTGCAATGGGGAAGGGGCATGAGGAAGGTTCCCGGGTGTTGGCAGTGTTCTATTTCTTGATCAGGATGCTGGTTACAAAATGTTGACTTTGTGATAAATCATTTGGTCACACCCTTATTTCATTTACTTTTCTATATATGTGTTTTATTTCTCATGTGTATAAACACATGAGAGAGAGACAGAAGAAAGAAAGAAAGAAAGAAAGAAAGAAAGAAAGAAAGAAAGAAAGAAAAGCAAATTCAGAAGTTTAGTGAATTTGAGGCCATCTGGGTTACATTTGCAATCAAATGAACCAAACCGAAGAAGTATAATTAAGTTTATTAGAAACAGCATATTGTCCTCAATTCTGCTTACTAACCTGGATGGGTATGGCCCTGCAATATCTCCTGAATATGAAATTGTTAATTGAAATCATTGAAAATGTTAATTTATGCAATAATATGTTTTTGAGAATCCACAGTGTGCTGGACATTGATGTGCTTTTCCTCTGAGTTGCATTTTATGTAGTTCTGAGGAAATATAGACAATTTTGGTTTGAATAGCTGCTAGTCTCAGATTTTTTCACGGTGAGAATCTCTTCCCTCACACCACCCCCACCTTTGCCCACGCTCTAGTTGCAATGACTAAAACTTGTGAAATACTATGTATTAAAGCAGACAGGATGCACATATTCAAAAAATATCATGACCATCTGAAATCAGGGTGAGAAAGTCTGTTGCCAATCTGTGGCAGCCTGAGTTGGGGAGTTGATGTGCATGTTCTCTGAATACTTAAGTTAGGTAAAGATTTTAAATCTCATTGCTTGAAAGTGATCCAAAACCCAAAGTGCCAGCCCCACTGGCTCCTCCTTTGGGAATACAGATGTCATCAAATCTCAATAATGACAGCTATTAACACAGCACATGAGGCTGAAAAGAAATTTAAGAGGACATTTATGCTTTCTTAAACTTTTAGTATCTTCCATTCCTGGCTTGAAATTCATTGCATATGATGTTGCTGTCTTGCTTAAAACGATTAAGGTCTAATGGACCTGTAGAATATGCCAAAAGTGAATTTCCAGGAGCCTGGCTTGCCTAGTCTTAAGTAACCCATGTTCGGGTAGTGATGTGCCAAGGCTCCAATCAGCTTGTCTTCATAGCCTTTCTCTCCTTCCAGAAGCCATGGGCTTCAGGAGGACAGGGACTATGTTGCCTTCCCTTAGCAATGTGTACTCAGTACCTAGTATGGTATTAGGCATGCAGCAAACACCAAATATTTATTGATTGACTTGCTGATGGAAAAAACAAATGAGCAAGTACTTAACAAAAAACATGTTTCCCTAAAGTGAGCAGTGATATTCCAGAATGGTTTTCTGGAATGGTTTTATGTTGTAATTAATCCCCTGATCCACCAAAAAGGGCCTGACTTTTGCATTTCATGCATTCAATCAACTAATTTTTATTGAATGCTTATGTAGAATGTAGGGGTACTTAGTACATTTGGTGATAGGAGATGGGGAAAATTTTTCTAAGTGGTACTAAGTATTGGGGGCTGATTTTAAATAGGTGATCAAGGAAGGTCTCACTGAGTTGATGTTTGAGTAAGATCTGAAGGAACCAAGGGAGTAAGAGGTGAAGCAAGAGGAAAGAAGGGAAGGAGGTGAGAGGTAAGGGTATATCTCACAAAACAGCATTTTAGGCAAAGAAAATAGCATGTACAATGGCCCTGAGCCAGAGAATCATGGGAGAATTCAAGGGAAAGTAAGAAGCTGTGTAGCTTGAGGAAAGCAAAAGGGGGAGAATAATGGGAGGTGAGGTCAGAGAGTTTCTTGGGCCAGACTCTGTAGGGTTATATAAGCTACTGGTTTTTACTAACAGTGAGATAGAATCCACAGGATGATCTTGAGCAGGGGATTGACATGGCCTGTCTTGCTTTTTAACAAGATCACTTTGATGGTTTTATTGGAAAAAGATATAAAGATCAAGAGCAGAAACACATGGAGTCAGAGCTAGTCTATGGAAAATTCTAGCCATCAGATAGGCACAGTACTAAGCGGAGAATTTGCTTTTTACCAAGACCGAGTCACAATAGGTCTCTCCTTTCAGGAATACATTTGATGATAGAGTGAATACTATAATTAACAATAGATGTTTTCTTCTTTTTGGATGAAAATATGTATTTGGTAATACATGAATATGCTACTGTCACTGCCATTTGGAAAGGAGTTTTGGAATGTTTAAACAAAATGAGTGAGAAATTGTAGACTGCTGTTTTGAATGTTTTTGAAGAGTACCATTTGGCATCTTTAAAGGCATTTTTAGAAAGAACTTATAGGAGATTCAGATTAAAATTAATGGAATATAGAGAAAAAGCAATAAAGATGAACAGTGCAATCAGTAGTAGTTATTTTTAATACTGAGAAATGAATTGTAATAAAATTTTCAGATTATACAGAAAGCAGCAATTCATTAAGAGGACGAGATCAATTTAAAATAGAAGTTATAGGGGCACCTTGGTGGCTCAGCAGATTGAGCATCTAACTCTTGGTTTTGGCTCACGTCATAATCTCAGGGTCATGGGATCAGGCCTGCGTGGGGCTCCTCGATCAATGGGGAGTCTTCTTGGGATTCTCTCCCTCCCCTAATGCTCCTCCCCCTGCTCATGTGCTCACTCTCCTGCTCTCTCCCTCTCTCTCTCTTAAATACATAGATAAATAAATATATAAAATCTTAAAAAGAAGAAGTTATAAGGTCAATTATCCCATAAATTTAAAAATCCGATTAATAAGGAGAAGTGATTAAATAAGCACATTGCTGATTTGGCAAAAACCAAAACTAGTGACATTAATGAAGATAACAGAAAAGTCAAGACATCCCAACACAATAAGATACCAATGAAAACTGGTTAAAGAGCATTGTCTATTCAAAATAGTATTGGAAAGAAAAGCTTGAAATGAAATCTTAGAGCTCATTTATGAAGGAAACCCGATGGAGATTTTCCCAAATTCGAAAACAACTCTAAAAACTTATATGACGTTACCGATAATAACAAGTTGTAAAGCTGAAAGGAAATTTCTAAAATATCAGTATTAAAAATCTACTTTCACCAACCATGTTAGAAGAAAGACCTAATTGTCTTTTTGCTCTTGGTGTAGAAAATGAAGTGTTGACCAAAGAGTATGCATCCCCAGAATGGTAGGAAAAAGTATGATAAAGTGTATCAGGTAGTTGATTAATCAAGATATTGCTTCTGGATTCACAGACTTTGTTGACTTTTTAAAATTTGGATCTCGTTGTGATTTTTTTTCTCTTGCTAAATTAATTAAACAAGGAAGCCAATGAAGTAGCTCTCACAAGGTGGTGGCCTACATAGCAACCCAAAATCCAACCTGTGTATATAAAATGCCTCAAGGTCATGAAATCGAAACCTAAGGACAATCAATCAAAAACAGCCAGCTAAGCTTTAAGCTATAGGCATTCAAATAATTTCCTTTCTATGCTTCTACCACTTCTGTGTATGTCTTTCTCCCAGCTCCTGTCAGTGGGGTGCCTCTGACCTCTTCCGGTCTGGCATTGCCCAATTAAATTGATTTTTGCTCAAGTAAAAAAAGAGTTTAAGAGTAAACTCTTAAAATTTTTAATATGCCTTAGTTACCTTTAATATTTTAAGTAAATATTTACTTTCTGCCTAGATTTTTAATGCAGTTTTTTTAAAGAGGGACCCCCCCCACCCAGGTGATAGAAGCTTCAGGCTCCGAAAATCTGGACTCACTTTGACCAATAGGTTGGTTTGTGTATTTTAAGACTGCAGAAAAAAAAAAAAAATAGATGTCCACAAAGATAGATAAAAAAATTTGGAGTTCAGGATATTGGGTCAGTTGGAGAAGTACATTTGTGAATGGAACATTATTCATATTCCAGGGTGTGGCTCTGATTCTCTGCAGATGCTGACTGGGTGTCTCACAGATTTAACTCATCTGTGACACTACCTGGAAATAGTGTCAGATTCCACAGGTTAATGGCTCAGTCCCACAAGATTGCCCCTCTTCTCACTGCAGATGTCAAGCTCAAATCCAGGTGGTTGCCTGGGTTTCTGACCACTTTGCTTAAATCAGAGGTTCGCATGACCCCCTCCTTGGGTTCCATTGATTTGCTCGAGTGACTCACAGAACTCAGGAAACTAGTTTACTTACCAGATTACTGGTTTATTGCAAAAGATATTAAAGGATCCAAATGAACAGCCCGATGAAGAGCTACATAGGGAGAAGTCCCAAACACAGGGAGGTTTGGTGCCTGGACATGGATGCATTCTGGTTCACCAACATGGAAGCTCTCTGAACATGGCTTTTCTGGAGACTTCATGACTTAGACATGATTGATCAAATCATTGGCCATTGGCCATTAATTCAACCTCTACTCCCTCTCCCCACCCTGGAGGTAGAAAGGTGAGACTGAAAGTTCCAACCCTCTAACAATTAGGTTGGTGCCCTAATAATTAGAAGGCAACCAGTCTCATTAACATAACAGAGATATCTCTATGGCTCTTGTTACTTAAGAAATTCCAAGGGTCCTGCCAGATAGAGAACAAAGACCAAATATAGGCATTCCTCATTTTATCGCACTTGGTTTTATTGTGATTCATAGATGTTGCATTTTTCTTTTTTACAAATTGAAAGCTTGAGGCAACCCTGCTTCAAGCAAGCCTATCAGTCCCGTTTTCCAACAGCATTTGCTCACTTCCTGTCTGTGTCACATTTGGGTATTCTTACAAAATTTTAAACTTTTTCATTATTATCGTATTTGTTGTGGTGATCTGTAATCAGTGATTAAAACGCAATAAAAGCTCATGATGGTTAGCACATTTTAATTAAGTTATGTACATTTTTTTTTTTTTTTAGGCATAATGCTACCACACAATAGACTATGGTATAGTGGAAACAGAACTTTTATTGGCGGTGGAAACCAAAACATTTATTTGACTTGCATTATTCTGATATTTGCTTTATTGCAGTGGTCTGAAACCCAACCTGAGATATCTCTAAGGTAGGCCCGTACATATTTCTTATTATAAAATATAATATTATTTATTATAAATATAAAATTTTATATTATTATTATAAAATATATCTAAATGGTATTTAAAAATTTAAGATGCAGGGCCATGTTATGACTTTTGTGGGCTCTAGGCAATTTTGCCTTTGTGAGTCTCTTCCTCCAGTAAAAAAAAAAAAAAAAATATATATATATATATATATAATCATATAAAATTGTATAATTATCAATGATTAATATGAGTCAATAGAATTAATACTTGATATATAATAATATGCTAATTAACAAATAACAAAATAATAAATAATTACATTATTGTATATTTATATATTATTGTCAAAATCTGACCTCTGTGCTTTGGAGCCAAAATATAACACAAATGCAGTTTTGGATTAAAAAAAAGGACAATAACTTTATTGCTTTGTTGGGCAAAGGAGGCTGCAGTGGGTTATGGCCTTCCAAAAACTGCAAGCCTGCCTAGAGGAAGGTGCTGGGTTTTTTTTTTTTTTTTATTAACATATAATGTATTATTTGCCCCAGGGTACAGGTCTGTGAATCATCAGGCTTGCACATTTCACAGCACTCACCATAGCACATACCCTCCCCAGTGTCCACAACCCAGCCACCCTATCCCTAAACCCCTACCCCCCAGCAACCGTCAGTCTGTTTCGTGAGATTAAGTCTCTTGTGGTTTGTCTCCCTCCTGATCCCATCTTGTTTCATTTTTTTTCCTCCCTACCCCCCAAGACCCCTTGCCCTGACTCTCAAATTCCTCATATCAGAGAGACCATATGATAATTTTCCTTCTCTGATTGACTTATTTCACTTAGCATAATACCCTCTAGTTCCATCCACATCATTGCAAATGGCAAGATTTCGGGGGTTTTTGGTGGCTGCATAGTATTCCATAGTATGTATGTATGTATGTGTGTGTGTGTGTGCTTGTGTATATATGCACACAAACCACATCTTCTTTATCCATTTATCCGTTGATGAACATCTAGGTTCTTTCCATAGTTTGGCTATTGTGGACGTTGCTGCTATAAACATTT
This sequence comes from Nasua narica, assembly GCA_028533885.1. Lineage (NCBI taxonomy): Eukaryota > Metazoa > Chordata > Mammalia > Carnivora > Procyonidae > Nasua > Nasua narica. The sequence continues at coordinate 36,819,245 of CM052815.1, read as the reverse complement.
GGGTGCATGTGCCCCTTTGGATCCCTACATTTGTATCTTTAGGGTAAATACCCAGTAATGTGATTGCTGGGTCGTAGGGTAGCTCTATTTTAAACTTTTTGGGGAACCTCCATCCTGTTTTCCAGAGTGGCTGCACCAGCTTGCATTCCCACCAACAGTGTAGGAGGGTTCCACTTTCTTCACATCCTCACCAACATCTGTCGTTTCCTGATTTGTTAATTTTAGCCATTCTGATTGGTGTGAGGTGGTATCTCACTGTGGTTTTGATTTGTATTTCTCTGATGCCAATTGATGTTGAGCACTTTCTCGTGTGTCTT
>CM052815.1:36748555-36818828 GCA_028533885.1 Nasua narica | reverse complement strand
CGAATAACTTCTCCCATTCTGTCAGTCGTCTTTTGGTTTTGTTGACTGTTTCCTTTGCTGTGCAAAAGCTTTTCATCTTGATGAAGTTCCAATAGTTCATTTTTGCCCTTGCTTCCCTTGCCTTTGGTGATGTTTCTAGGAAGAAGTTGCTGCGGCTGAGGTCAAAGAAGTTGCTGCCTGTGTACTCCTCAAGGACTTTGATGGATTCTTGTCTCACATTGAGGTCTTTTATCCATTTGGAGTCTATTTTTGTGTGTGGTGTAAGGAAATGGTCCAGTTTCATTCTTCTGCATGTGGCTGTCCAATTTTCCCAACACTATTTGTTGAAAAGACTGTCTTTTTTCCACTGGACATTCTTTCCTGCTTTGTTGAAGATTAGTTGTCCATAGAGTTGAGGTTCCATTTCTGGGCTCTCTGTTCTGTTCCATTGATCTATGTGTCTGTTTTTGTGCCAGTACCACACTGTCTTGATGATTACAGCTTTGTAATAGAGCTTGAAGTCTGGAATTGTGATGCCACCAACTTTGGTTTTCTTTTTCAACATTCCTCTGGCTCTTCGGGGTCTTTTCTTGTTCCATACAAATTTTAGGATTATTTGTTCCATTTCTTTGTAAAAAATTGATGGTATTTTGATAGGGATTGCATTAAATGTATAGATTGCTTTAGGTAGCATAGACATTTTCACAATATTTGTTCTTCCAATCTGTGAGCATGGAATGTTTTTCCATTTCTTTGTGTCTTCCTCAATTTCTTTCATGAATACTTTATGGTTTTCTGAGTACAGATTCTTTGCCTCTTTGGTTAGGTTTATTCCTAGGTATCTTATGGTTTTGGGTGCAATTATAAATGGGATCAACTCTTTAATTTCTCTTCCTTCTGTCTTGTTGTTGGTGTATAGAAATGCAACTGATTTCTGTGCATTAATTTTTCTATCCTGCCACTTTACTGAATTCCTGTATGAGTTCTAGCCGTTTTGGAGTGGAGTCTTTTGGGTTTTCCACATAAAGTACTGTATCATCTGCAAAGAGTGACAGTTTGACTTCTTCTTTGCTAATCTGGACACCTTTTGTTTCTTTTTGTTGTCTGATTGCTGAGGCTAGGACTTCTAGGACTATGTTGAATAGCAGTGGTGATAGTGGACAGCCCTGCAATGTTACTGACCTTAGGGAAAAAGCTCTCAGTTTTTCCCCATTGAAAATGATATTTGCTGTGGGTTTTTCATAGATGACTTTGATGATATTCTTCCAAAACAATTGCTTGTTTTCCCCTTCCTCTGGATCCCTGCACTTCTTTTTTGGGGGGTGAGTTTTTCTGCCTTGTCATTTTATCCAAATAAGAATAGATGAATGAGAGAACAAAATACTAAAAGGGTAGCAATGACCTCAAAAAAATATACACTAGCCAAATCAGAAGAGAGCCAAACTGGGGGGAGAAGAAAGGGAGAAAAAGGAAAAAATATATATATATACATATTAGACTGGTGAATGGAATAGAGCTACACACTTGATTTTGGTTGTCTTTTGGTCTGTTAGAAGAAACTACCTCCCAAAAATCTTAAAGAAATAAAAACTTATATATATAAAAAAATAAGGGTAAACACAATTAAGGGATGGAATATGACTAAATATGAAAATTAAAAATGATTCTAAAAAAGGAATTGATAAGATAAGTTGGTTGACAAAAGAAAACAAAAAAAAAAAGAGGAAAGTATGTGATCAGGCTAGAAACTAGAACAAAGCCATGCACTAGATTTAGGGTATATTTTGATCTTTTAGAAGAAATTGTATCCCAAAATTAAAAAAAAAAACCTATATACAGAAAATAAGATTAAATACAATGAAGGGATAAAATATGACTATAACAATGAAAATCAAAAAAGATTTTTAAAAAGGTATTGATAAGATAAAATAGTTAAAAATATTAAAATAGGAAAGAGGAAAAATTAAAAAATATAATAAAAAAATAAAATTAAAAAAAATTTAAGTTTGAAAGACTAAAGGATCATGGGGAAAAAAGCCATGAATTCTACATATTGCTTTCCCCTAGCTCTGTAGTTCCTGCAGTTCTCATTCATTGGTGAACTTGGTCTTGGCTGGATGTTCTTGCTGGTCTTCTGGGGGAGGGGCCTGTTGCGGTGATTCTCGGATGTCTTTTCCCAAGGCGGAATTGCTCTGCCCTTGCCAGGGGTCGGGCTACATAACCTGCAGGGGTTCGCTCTAGGAAGCTTTTGTTCCCTGATCGCTTTCCGTACTACCCGGGGGAATGAAGTTGGCGGCCTCCCAGTCTCCTGCCATAGGAGCCGAGAGCTCGGTCCTGCTCCTCAGTGCACCCTCAGAGAAAAGCAGGCAGTCCCTCCTGTGTCCCTGGTCTCCGGCTGTGTTCCATGCTCACGGGTCTGTGACCAAGCGTTTCTATCTCTGGCGCACCGCCCTGTTTGGAGTTTCCAAACCCAGCTGATTCCTGCAGCGCACCTCCGTAAAGCTTCTCCTGGAGGAGGAAGGTGAGTCTCCTTGGATGTGCTGCTTGTGGGGTCCCTGCTCGAAGAGCAGTGGCCCGACTGTGTGCCGGATCATGGTTTAAGGTAACCCCAAGCTGGGAGCCCACTGCTCGGTTCTGGCTCTGCAGTCGGCTTCCCCACTCCGATACCTGGGAGCTCTGCCACACTCAGGCGCCCCTGGTCTTTCTGTGACCCTGAGGGTCCTGAGACCACAGTCCCCGCAAGGGCTCCACCCCCAGCTTAGCCTCTGGAGCCACATCCCTCAGTGGAGCTCACTTCTAAAAGTTCTGATTTTGTGCTCTGCTGTTCCACCGCTTGCTGGGAGCCGGCCCCTCCCCCTGCAGTCTCTCTTCCCATACATCACGTCAGAGTCACTTCTCTGCAACGTCCTACCATCCAGAAAGTGATCACTTTTCTGTTCCTAGAATTGCTGCTCTTCTTCTCTTCGATCTCCTGTTGAGTTTGTAGGTGTTCAGAATGGTTTGATAACGATCTAGCTGAACTCCTGGGACCTGATGATATTTAGAGCTCTTATTTCTCCGCCATCTTTCTCCTCCCTCTGGCTGGGGGTTTTATAGGAAAATCCAAGTACTAGCTGGTTTGACAGCTAGTTGACAGAATTGTATACTTGCTGCCAGCCTCCTTTGTCTTGTCTTTAGGGTGGTACCAGGTTCCCAAAACAAAAATCTAGGAAGAGAGGGGGGTGGTTTCAGAAGAGAGGTAAAATGTTACTTTAAAATCAATCTTTGCTGGACCATTAGTGCAGCTACTTTTATTTTTGTTCAACTCTATGTTTTTAAGAGGTTTCATGATTATATGTCATATATAGAACTATACAGTAGTAGCATATATTAAGATGACTAACATCTAGGCTGAATATATTACCATATTTACTTTTTCTTCTAATTTTAAAGTAAATTAAAATATTTTCATGGGCCCTGAAAAGTATTGCATAATTGTTAAAGTAACCAGATTAGGCCCAAGACAGAGTCATCATGTTAAACCTCATATCAGCAAACCAAAATGTTACTAAAATCTATGCTGGCTCTCCCGGAAAAGGGAGGCTCAGGTCAACCAATCAACAGATGCCTGCCCAGCACAAGTTACCTGACCTGGCTCCGAATAAGGAAAGTAACCAGCAAATGGAACTATAACTTTGTTGTTCTGGCTCACTTTGGTCTATAAAAATCTCTTGCCTTGTACAGACTTTTGGAGATCTTTTCTAGCTGCTGGATTGATGCTGTCTGATTCATAAATGGCTGGGAAAAAAAGCCTGCTAGAACAATAAATTGTGGAAAATTTTCTTTTAACATAGCCAGTTTTGCATATCCTCTCCAGATCAATCACACCTGATGGCCTGCTTCTAGTTGGCCTGCCTCCAACTTCCCCATACCAATGACTTCAGTCAGGGTGTACCTGAAGCCTTCCTTTCTTTTCACTGTAAAGGTTTCTTGCTCCCCTGCCTGCCTGTGACTCACTGCTCTATAGTGAGTTCAAGCTTTGGTTCATTTCCACAGGGACAAGACAGTTGGAGGGGAGGAGGTCAACAAACTGGAGGTCATGATAGTAGAAGAATCAAGTATGTGGGGGTTAAAGCCATATAGCATTATGACAGGAAGAGGGTTGGAGGGACAGACACTGATGGGCATTGGTCATTTGAGAGAGACCCCAAATACTGAAGAAAGAGTGGGAGTCACCCAGGGTTCACGGATGGTGGGTGATAAAATCTGATGAAATTGGAGCCAGAGCTATGACTCTTACAGAGGTAAGAGGTGATAATGGCAGGGACACAACAATGAGGAATTGGAAGGACTTCTCCCCTTCAGTGCCAGTGAAAGGAGGGATGTTGGAGCTACTGCAGCGGGAGCAGTGCCCTAAGGGAAGAGCCCGGTTTCAGTTAGAAGACGAAGGTGACCTATCGAGAAGGCTTGAGTGATTGGGGAACCTTGCGTATTATGACCATGAATTCCAAATAGTTGACCATTTTAGAAATTGGAGAGGGTTATGAGATGGGTCAGAACATACAGAACATTTTGGAGGTCTTGGAGATGAGGGATAGATTGGGGGATGTGGGCTTCCTGCAGTGACTAACAAAAATGGAGACAAAGGACATACATATGGATGGTGAAGTTGTGGGTGTTGAGAGGGAAGGGATGGTTGGGGATCTTGTCAAGGAGGCTTCTGAGCTCTAGTGCTTCTTCTGGACTCCTTCTGGGGTTCTGGAGGCCTATGGAAGATCAGTTGTCCACTGAGCATGTGTAGCGCTGTTTAGACCCCAAAGTGAAGGTGTGGAAGGTGTGAGAGAGAGTCTTACAAGTGGGAAGGGTTCCCATGTTGGCATAGAGATGGCGTTGTAAAGACTGTCTTAGCTGCCTCAAAAGTCCTGCCAAGCCCTCAACATGAGCCAGATACACAGGCACTGAAATATTTGTTGAATGAATAAATGACTGACTGACTGACTGAATAAATGAATGAATGAATGAGCGAATTTCCTTTAGTAACTGGAATATTTAACATCCACAGCCTAAAGCATCTGCATTAGAATCACTTCTTGGGTAGATACCTACCAGACTTCTACACAATTAAAAGAAAAACAGAAGAAAGAATAGAGTCTGCCTGCCCTAAGAGAAGATTCCAGCCCTAGAATGAAAAAAATGCTCACTCCTAAAATTATGGTTTTCTAGATCTAATCATTTAAAGATCCAGATTGCATAGGGCAAAGAATGGCTGATTACAGAATAAGGGAAAGGAAAAGAGGAGGGTAACTTTATTGGTGGTGTTGAGGGTGGTCAAAGAAAGAATATGATGAGTTTTGAACATCAATTTGAAGTAGGAGCCAGCGTTGGGGAGAGGGGCAAGTATAATAGGTATTTCCTCTAAGTTGTAGGAGCCTGGGGTGAAGCCAGGGCTACTGGCATCCAAATACTAAAAATAAAAGAAAATTAATTATTTCACTTCTCTTCATTAGCCACCCTGTAGCATCACCCAGCATTTCCTGGGTCTCTCCTTGCACTAGCCATCAGGAGTCATTCCCTGGGTCATGGGTAACAACCCTGGGAAAGCCATCAGAGCACCTCTTGGCTTCTGGTTCTAGGCTTATTCAGATGCCTTCTTTGTAACAGCTTCTAGAAGAATTCACATTCTGCTTCCCAGTTATAGACCCCTCAAGGCCACACTCAGAAAGTAACAGATTAAAGGGACCATAAGGTGTTTTTAGTCTAATGCCTTACCTGATTGCAGAGGCTCTTCAGAAAATGGCATTCAACTTCAAAGTGACACGGCATTTACCACCCCAGAGGCAGCCCATTCCATTTTGGTCCTTTTCAGTAAAAGAATGTTCAGGCTCATTGAACTGAAATCCCTGTAGCTTCTTTAGTGGCATTCCTGCCAAGATTTTGTAAGCAGTTTAATAAGATCAGTGGCCATAGGATTAAATGCCATAGGATGTCTTTCTGGTGATCAGAATTCAGTCTCTGTTATGGAAACAGAGGATTCAACCCTGGTGCAGTCTTAACAATCAATTTCCTTTTCCATATGCGTTATTTATCAATGTTCTTCTAATGTCATCCTCTGATTACATTATTAGTTTCTTTTATGCAATCTAGCAAGCATTAAATTAATTACAGAATGCCCACTGTGTGTCAGGCACAGAGGTTATGGCCCCATGGGTAAGTGAGTCAGATAAGGTTCCACTCTCCAAGACGTTATCGGCTACAGGGATATAGAGCCAAGGCAAAAGGCGTTAATTCAAAAGTGAGCTAAGTGCTATATTATGGGAGTTATTAGAATATGTTGGAGTTCCCACTGGGCCACCTAATCGAATTTGGATTATAATGTGAGAAGTGAAGTGGCTGGTTTTTTAAAGTACATGCTAGCCCGGAATGTAGACTCCACTCACCTTGGACAAATCTGTGTATGTCACATGTTTCATCAAGCATTCATAGGCAGACCATGCCCAGTGGTGAAGCCTTCGGTAGGGCAAACCCAGGGCTAAGCAGTCATGGATGGGATAAGGGGCTGGCAGGGTTGGAAGAGTAGGGGGGGTGAGTCTTGGCCCTGCGTGCCTCTTATGGCTCTCAAATTCCAGACTCTTGGGTCGTTCCCTAGTGGGCAAGGTTCTCAGAGTGACGCAAGTTCTGGGCCTCTGATAATACAGCAGGAACACATTTTGCCCATTGATTATTCAATAGAACAAGGTCAGAAACATTAAGCAAAAATATTTCAAAAAAATATATACATGCACATGGATTCATCAGTTTCCTAATTGTGTGCGTACCTGTATGTTCACACGCACAAATCCAATATGCCCAACTGAAGATGGAAACAGTTGGGGGGAAGACATTTTGTTAAGACAGTGTTACGTATTTGAAGACAAAATTGATCACTAAATATATTTCCCAGATGTCAAATCACACAAGTTAAGAGCCTCATTTCGCTGATAGCATTCCTAGCCTCAGGCTTTCTTCAATTTTTACATTTTCTTCAACTTAATGAAATCTGCTCTGATTAAAAAACACGGTATCCATTAATATGCTCCAAGTTATGGCAGAGGGGAGGAGATGGGTCTATGGGTCTCATACAGAGATTTCTGGTGGGGAGGAATGTGGACCAGACTTTAATCCCAGCTCCTCTCCCTCTTGTCCTGTGATCTCCAGCAACTTCCTGAACCACACCACATACGTACATGAAAAGAGTCCCCACGTCATGGAATTGGTGCGAGCCCACCATTCATTGACTTGACAGATATTTACCGAGCCCTTGCTCTGAGGTTCCAAATCCTCAGGACTGGGATACAGCTGCGAAAAAGATGTGCAAAGAGCCCTGCTCTTGTGGAATGTATGTGACACGGGGAATGATGGTAGACAATGAGTATAACTCACAAAGGAATTATTTAGAAAATGATAATTTCTAGAGAAAATGAAAATGTGATCAGGCAAGGTGAGCTTGGGGGGGTGGGGCGGGGCTGCACAGGTCCCATGGCTAGAGTGGTGCGGTTGGGTCTTGCTGAGACGGTGTGGTGTAAGCTGAGACCCAGAGAGGGTAAAGGAATTACCTAAGTGGGTGGCCGGGAGAAGACTCTCACAGGCAGAAGAAACAGCCAATGCAAAGGCCCCAAAGTAGGAAGTTTCTTGACCTGCTTAAGGGTGAAGGAGGCCAGTATATATAAAACAGAGTAGGAAAAAAAGAAAAGAACGGGGAGAAGTGGGGGGTCTGGGGTGTCACAGGATCACATAATACCTTGTAGGTTGTTGTAAGGGTTTAGGATTTTACTCTGAACAAAATGGAGAACCACTATAAGATTTCGAACATTTGTTTTGAGGCTACGAGAGTTTCCTGCCCACGGCTTTGAAAATAAATATCTAGGAAGCAAGGGAAACTGGCTAGGAGGCAGTAATGGGGGTGAGAGATGACTGTGACCCGGGAGTAATGGGAAGTGGTGAGAAGTGATGGGATTGAAGATAAATTCTGGAGGAGGGCCAGCATGATTTCTGATGGGTTGAATAGGGATCATGAGCACGTTTGTGGAGGCGAATCGGGATCTCAGTTTGGATATGTTTAATTTGAGATGTCTAGTAGGCATCAATGTAGACATGTCAAGAGGCAGTTGGGTATGACTCTGGAGTTTGAGAAGGGGTTCTGGGATAGAGAAATAGATTTGGGAGTGTGTAGGAAGACTCAGTCCTTCTCCTGTGTTTCTCCCTTGCTCTCCAGCATTGCTACCCTCAGAACACTTCTGACACTAGAGGTGGGTGGGTTCTCTCACAACAAGCAATTCTCTGCAACTCCAGCTGGGTGTCCTCCAACTGAACCCAATTCTGCTACTGTGTACCTGGACATAGCATCAGATCCCACAAGTTTAGTCTTCGGTCCTATAAGGCTGCCCCCCCCCCCATGCAATCAGATGCCAATCATAAGCCTAGGTTGTCCCCTGTGCTTCTGATTGATCAGCTATAAATTGGAGGTTCCCGTGACCCCCTCTTCAGGTTCCATTAATTTGCTACAGTGGCTCATAGAAATCAGGAGAGCAATTGATTTACTATTTATTATAAAAGGGTATGATAAAGGGTGCAGACAGACAAACATCGAGATAGAAGAGATGGGTAGGACAGTGTGTATGGGAAGGGGCAGGGCGCTTCACCCCCCTGCAGGCACGCCTCTCTCCCTGCACCTCCGTGTGTCTGCTCCCCTGGGAGCTCTGCAAACCCCATACTTCATGTAGGCGTGACCCCTCATCATCTCCATCTCCGGCCCCTCTCCCTTCTCTGGAGAGTGGGCTGTGGGATTGAACGCTTCCAGCTTCTAATCATGGCTTGGTGGTTCTGGTGACCACCGCCCATCCAGGAGCCCACCCAGAGTTGCCTCATTAGAACAAAGAAACACTGCTATCACCCAGGAAATCCCAGAGGATTTAGGAACCCTGTGTCAGGAACTGGGGTCAAAGACCAAGTTTTAGGACAAAAGATATTCTTAGCACTGTAGTCACTTGGGCAGTTACAAGAGTTTTAGGAATTTCGTGCCAGGAACTGAGGGCAAAGACCAGTATGTATATATTTTCTCTTATCTTACAGGGAGTCATCAGAGACCCACTAAACTATGAGGCAAGTTAATTCATTGAGATGGTAATTTGTATTTTGCTGTCATTTTATTTTCCCCTTCACATCCGCCCCCCCCCCCCCCTGCCCCGTGAAAAAAGAGGGAGCCAGGCTTTTGTTTCCTTTTGTCTCCGGGAAGTTTGGCAATAGAAATATCCATTGTATGAAGGCAACCCCTTGTCCTTGCTTTTGTTTCTGGAAGGGGCCTCCCAGAGAGGTGTAGAGCAGGTGACTTTTGGGGAGTGGCTTGGTTCGGTGGTTCTGGTTCCCAGGGTCTTTTATGAGGCTGCAGTCAAGATGTCGGGTGGGGCTGCCCTCATCTGAAGGCTTGTCTGGAGCAGGAGGGGCTGATGCTAAGGCGTCCTTGTGATTGCTGTAGGAGGACCCCCTCTGTAGGGCTGCCTAAGCATCCTTGCCACATGGTAGCTGGCTTCCTCCAGAATAAGGGAACTTTAACTCCTTTTTCGTTATAGTCTCCAAAGTCACACACCATAACTTCCGCCACATTCTACTCATTAGAAGCAAGCCACTAAGTCCAGCACGTACTGAATGGGAGGGGAATGAAGCTTCACTTTTGAAAAGAGAAGCATCAAAAACCTCGCAGTCATCTTTTAGGACCACCACACATGGCACTAGAGATCTTCCAACCGTACCCAAAGACTTTCCTACCAGTAAGTAAGCCAAGACGTCCCTTTATTTGAAAAGCCAAGTTGAGTTGAGATTTTTTTTTTTAATTACTTATAGCCAAAAGTATTGTAATGAATGCAGAAGGTGTAAGTGGAAGTGTCTGATCTGGGAGAGGATAGCAGTTTCCAGAGCTGAGGGGGGAGATAGTTTCTTGGGAGGTGATAGGCTCTCCAAAAGGTAAGGGAAATGGCAGCTCCCAGGGAGACTGGCTCTTCCACACTGAGACTCCCGGGCTGCACAGAGGTCCACGGGCCCTGCACAAACATCCTGGCACTGCGTTACCCCTGCCTTTTATTTTCTGCATTCTGATGCTTTGACATCTGGGGCCCTGCTCATTCTGGAGGGACTGCTCCTCCCATGGCTAGCCAATTCCTGGAGATAGTAAATAGCTTACCTTTGAGAGTATTTTTCACATGCAAACTGACGAATCCAGAGCCCACACCCCAACTGCCTTCTTTATCTGACTCTCATCCTCTGAACCACTATCCACCTGCACTAATCACTGTAGGGCCAGGTCCTGGACAGCCAGGGACAACCCCTATGCACAAGACCCCACTGAAATAATTCAAACGAGCCAACCCCATACCTGGCTACCATGCCTTGTCTGTTCCTTTCTGAAGGAAACACAATGAAGACTCTTGCACCTAGCTCTGCCCCCATCTCTGTGCCTCCTAACCAACCCTGGTGCTTCTCCGTGTGGCCCCTGCATGGCCTGGCCTCACCTCCCCTTTTGGGAACAGTGAGTTACAAACTATCTATTCAATGGTAATCATCTCTCGATCTGTTGGCCTTACTAAACCTCAACTTCTGTACTAACACATTATATTTTAAGGCAGGCACACAATATGTAAAACTTTCTACCTTCAAAAGGCCACGTGGGTATAGACATGGATGTCCATAGACATATATCTATGACCAGTAGTGTTCCTTCCTGAATTTTCTGGACTGTGTAAGATTCTAGGGGAATATAGGGAACAGGGACTGGCCAGTCAGAGGCTGGGGAGAATCAGATTTAATATAATTTTAAGAAAAATGCCAAGAAACTACATAATACAATGCTTCTTAACCTGAGCATGGTGATTGTAAATGAAGACCTGCTATATTTCAGTTTTGGTTTTTGAAGAATCTGTGATAATCATCAGAGGCAGTTGTTACTATTCATAGGTTGATTTTAATTTCCAAAGTAACTTATAAAGATTTATTTTTAAAAATTTCTAGCCACTACCATCTCCCCCCTTTGACCTCACGACACATTTAAACATTGGGATGTGTGAAAGCATTTGGTGACAATTTTTGTTACACAGATGGTGCATGCCTCACCTCGTCTACAAAAGTTGGTGATCACGTTGAGTCTTATTGCTTGAAAACAAATGTACAATTATTTTCATAAATTTAATCATGAATTTACTTCATGGTCAGTTCAATTTGGCCTTTCTGGCAACCTGTGGAATTTCTCTAGAATTCAAATCTCAGCCATCTCTAGTAGGTAAAAAGCTTTCATTTTTAAAATTTGTATCTTTTTATTTCTTCCTGGGTAGAAAGGAGATTCTCCCTTTAAGAAGCTTCTGTCAATAGCCTTTGCCTAAGACTGACGTTCCCAGTAATGTTTTCTTCTTGGTAGTCATTCTAATGCCTTTTTTTTTTTTTTTTTTGTATTATCTGTCCCAGCCCTTTCTCTGAGTCTGTATCTCAAATCTGTCCCATCATTGTCCTCAGTATATGACTCTATGTCCTTCATGGACGAGATGGAAGTCGTAAAGGGAAAACTCAGTTTTTCCCTTTCTTTGTATAGGGAAAAACCGCATTCTTCCCTATTAGGTGTTTTTCCCCCTGTGTGTCTCCTTTACTTTCACAGGAAACACTTTACTTTTGACACTTCTGATCACCAAATGTGTGAGGTTTATCCCTATACCAAGTAATTCTCACCAGTGGGGTGGATGACTGGCTAGATGGATGGGTGCCCAGGAGGTAATAACTACCGGGGTCCTAAGTCACATAAAGCATGCAATTTAACCCAATTCTGAAAGTATCTGCCTGGAGTTAGTGCCAGATCCCGCAGGTGAAGGACTCAGTCCCACAAGATGTTTCCACCCCACTTCAGATACTGGTCACGACTGATAGATCTCCAGGTTACTCACAACGTCTGTCTGAATTGGCCACTAATTGAAGGTTCCCAGACACCCTTTTCAGGTTCAATTAATTTGCTAGGATGGATCACAAAATTCAAACATTTTCTTACATTTACTGGTTTATTAAAGGATATGATAAAGTCTACAGATGAACATCCTGATGAAGAAATACATGGGGTGAGGTCTGGGAGGGTTCTGAGCACAGGAGCTTCTGTCCCCGTGGAGTTGGGCTGTGTCACCTCCCTGATATGGATATGTTTGCCAGCCTGGAAGCTCCCTGAACCCCATTTTACTGAGATTTTGTGGAAGCTTCTTCACATTGGCATGATCAATTATTATCTCCATTTTAGCCCCTCTCCCCTCTCTAGAGAACAGGAGAGGTAGAGCTGAAAATTCCAAGCTTCTAATCATGGCTTGGTCTTTCTGGTGACCAACCCCTATCCAGAAGCCATCCAGAAGCCCACCCAGAGCTGCTTCAGTAGAGCAAAAGATGCCCCTGGTGCTCTTACCACTTAGAAAACCACAAGGATTTTAGGAGCTCTATGAATGGAACTGGGGGCAGAGACCAATATATATTTTCTCTTACCTCATAGAAGCTGATGAAGGAGTTTCCTCATTCATCCTCAGGTTCTAAATTCTCTCACTTTCCTTCAAATGTCAGAGGAAGGGGCTGTAGGAAAGTACTCTTCTCTTCAGCTAGATTAGTCCTTTCGACTCTTTGAAGGAAAAGGCCCCCGTAGTTATTACCTCCTGGGCACCCATCTATCTAGCCAGTCATCCACCCAACAACTAATTATTGAGCACCTGCTATTTTAGGGAATCAGAGATGTTTAAGACACGGCCCTTGTCTTTAAGGACTCTAAAAGAAGACTAACTAATTAGAAATCCAACAATTACAAAAGGGTGTACCAAAAACCCTAGGTAGGACCGGGGTGGTGATGACTTACTATGGCACAGGGTGGTGTTTCAGTTTTTTATTACTGTGTAACAGGTCACACCAAAATTAAAACAACAATTTATGATTTCTCGTGATTCTATAATCTCAGCTTGGCTTGGCTGGGAAACTGCCCTGCTTTCTGTGTTATCTGCTGGAGCACATGATGGCTCCTTTGCTTGCCTGTCTAGTTGGTCATCTCAGAGGACTGGGGCAGCTGGCTGCTGGCTGCTGGCCAGGCCTCTCTCACCTTCCAAGTGGCATCTCCACCTGGCTTGTTTGGCCTTCCTCATAGCAGCGTAGTTGGCCTTCTTTTGGCAGATTGCTTCTAAGAGTGGGGCATAGAAGCTGCTAGTTCTCTTCAGGCCTGGGTGTGGAAGTCCTAGAATGTCACTTTCACTATAGTGTATTGTCAAAACAGGTCCCGAGTCCAGACCAGATGCAAGAGGAGGAGATGTAGATTTCACTTCTTGAAGAGTGGAAGCCATGCCTGTACATGGTGGAAAAACATTTGTGGTAGCCATCTTTGGAAATTACTAAGGAAAAAAGGTCAGGGAAAGCATCATAAAAAAGTGATTACATTTGCCAAGGAGAAATTGTCTAAGCATAAACTCCTTATCCTTTTGGCTTCTATGAATAAGGACTTCTTGTCCCTATCTCATTTTTATTGTTTTTACCAACTCTCTATCCCATTGCTCAGAGAACCAGGCATGGTTCATGTCTGCCATAAAAATAATACATGGAGAGTAGCTATCTGAGATGTGGTAAAGAGTCTCTTGTTCATACTGGGGCCTTCTTTTGATTGTCCTGACCCTTGATTTGTCTCTCCACATTCTTGGCATTTCTTTTTACACCTCGTAACATACCCCAGTCAATACCAAGTTATCAATAACTTGAAGAAGCGGTATGTCCCTTAGACAGGAACATGGAAACATGGACTCTGGAAACCTAACTATCTCTGTTCCTATAGGACCAGAAGTTCATTTCTGGAGCCTCAAAAACTCTAGAAATCACGTTGTATCTGTGTAGTGTGCATTCTGGGGAGGTATTTATTTGCCGTTCTCTCTCTGGATTTAGCAAAACTTTCTTGGAATTTCCATCTTTCTCGGCGGTTCTAAATGGACCTAAAAGTAGAGACTTAAGCCCGAACCTGGGTCAGAAGCGTAAAGCAGAAGTGGTGGTGGTCCCCCCTCTCCACCTGACTTTCAGGGTCTGTATGGTGGTCGTGGCAGGCAAATCAGGAGGGAGGTAAGAGCGTGTGATGAGGGCTCTCTGGCCAGCCACCTCTAGCCACCACTCTTGGCCAGAGTCACCTTCTCTTCCTCCCAAACTGGGAGGCTCTGCACGTTGCTCTCATTTCTTTACAGGAGCCTGTTGCTAAAGTCCAAGTGGGTTTGGAGGGTCTGAACAGAGGCAGTGCATTGGTGAGGAATGGCCAGGCATCTCTGTGCAGGGCTCCCTTCCACCTCACATGCACTCTCTTAGACTCCCCGATCCTGGAGCAGAGTAGCTCAGGGTTCTGCTTTGTTTGCACAGTTGCTGCTTTCCCCCTTCTTCCGAATCCCTGCACTTCTCCAGGGACTGACAGCTCTTCCTGGGCGTAATCCTTTGTCTGGGAGCTGCCTTCTTTCATCATCACCACCTGAAACAGTCCCTTCTAAGTTGGCTTGGGCTAAGTGTCCGGGAGCACATGGCGACTTCAGAATCCAGATGCCACTGTAAGCCGTCTAAAGACAAATGGGATGACGTGGTTTGTTGTCCTTAATGAAACCGGGGTTAACTTGGAAGTGAACACCATGAGCTATGAGCCCCAAAGGACCCCTCCCTGTCAGGGTCCAGGCTGGGCTGGATGTCACTGACAGGACCAAGCTGACTTTCCTTACCCACAGGGTCCAAATGTTATTTGTTTTTGTTTTTTTTCCCCCAAGCATGTTTGAGAGCTAAATATTTCGGAGAGATTTTGGTAGCAAGGCTAGGAGAAAAATGGAAAAAAATCATGATATCTTTAAGAGCTGGAAATCACTGTCGTGCACGTTGTACGAGCCATGGGAAGATGAAGATGCTGGTCCACGTTTACACTGCCCACAGTGGCAAAGATTTGAATTCAGGACTCTTTGGACCGGGATGGCCTCTGCTCCCTGATTAGGAGCCCACCAGCCGTGGGTGAGCTAGTAGGAGCTCTAGGCAGGCAGGGCCTGCCTGCTGCCCTGCCCAGGGTGCTCCCGCAGGCCTGCTCAGCAGCCTGTTTTCTGCTTTTTCTTTTCCTGATACAAACCCCAGTGACTTGGTCTTGCTTTTCTTTCCACTAGAGCTTCCATCACTGTCCCCTGGTTTTCTGCCCCCGATCTCTGACCATGGCCTGCAGTTTACCCAATTCCATGCTTCCTCCCTGCTCTCCAAGGCAAGCGCTTATTTCTTTTGTGCGTTAAGGGTTTCCCTGTGGGTCGCTACAAGGACACAGAGACAGGTGACAGATTGAAGAGCTCTGCAGACACTCCGCACTCCTGGCCTCAGGTCTAGAGTACGTGACCTGTTTGTGAGATAGATAAGGAAGTCTTGGTAGTCACCAAACATCCATTTTTATTTCAGAAAGTGGAGCCCACTAGCTCCCCACTCTTACCACTCACTGTCCCCCAGCTTCGGGATGAAAATATTTCTGTCCCTTAGGAAGCTTCTCTCCCGCCCAAAGGCTGCAGCCTGGCTAGCCTCTGGAGATTTCCTGGGCAGTTTGCCTCCCTGGAGTCTTCCAAACTGGCAATCACTCAATTTCCTGACTCTGCCATTCCCAACGTGTCCTGTGCGGGCGTGCGCTGTCTTTGTGACTTGGCCCCAGTCCTTTGAGGCCACAAGAACCCTGATTAAGTGAATGGTCAGTGGCCCCTGGTAAATTTAGATGCTAGTGTCAAAAGGCATCACAGGACACCAAAGTCTGAAGAAGTCGGTCCCATCCAGCTGGGTCACCAAGAGACTACATATTTTCTCAAAATTTAAAGCATTCAGTTTCTTCCTGCCTAAGAAAAATCTCAGAAGGGAATCTGAGTCATGGACAAAGACGGGGACTGCTGTGGATTTATTTTCCTTTTTCTTTATTTTCAGCGGGGAGATGGTACAATTAGGTTGGAATAGAATAGGTGATTGTCTCGCCAGGTGATTCTTAGGGGAAAGCAGAGATGGGGTAGCTTGAAAATAGTCTAGTATGAGCCGCAGCTGTAGAGTGGGAGGGAGCGTCAGCATTCTCAGCGGGCAGTGAAAGTTATTCATTACCACCGACACTTACAGCACGCTGAACACACGACTTCTATTTATGCTACATAAAATAACGTGATACAATTTTTACGGCCCAATTTAATGCAGTAGAGGGTATCGGTTTAATAAAGACAAGAACAATAGAATTAAAATTATCTATAGATCTACATAACAAAAGCTAGTAAAAAGCGAGAATTGTGCTAATTTGACAGGAAATAGATCGCACTGTCCTAAAGTTTGTAAAATGGAGAGAAAGTGCCTCACTCTGAATTTGTGTGAGTTGGCAGGTGCTGATCTGGAAGAGGGGAAAAAGCAAAAACCACGCAGCCGTCTCTTCTGAATTCCCAGGCGGAGCACACGCTCCCTTCATTTATTCCTTCCTCTGACAGCAAAACAGAGTGTCTGCTGTGGAAAACTGTAATGTTTTGAACAGCGATCTGACAAACAAGCAAACTTTCCTCTGGTTGTGTAAGGTTTTTTTCGAAGTTGAAGTTCACTGCACTTTGGTACCTTGCTTACCTTCTAGATACCCGTGGCCATTGGCTGAAAATGGTTAACATAAATATAGAAATATCAGCAAAATTGCTCCCTGGACCCGTGGAGAGCCGTGGGCTCAGAGATGAGGGTGATTTCTAAGGACAAAAAAATGCATGTGGTGTGGGGGTGGATTTCCATTTTATGCCACCCACCACGTGTTAGTGGAGCTTCCTCTGAGATTCCATGTCAGGGCTGGGCTTGGTGGAGAGGCAGCAAAGTCTCTGACCCGGTCATGCCCTCAAAGACCTCACTGTCTGTAGGAGATGCAAGTTACTCTCATATGTTGGCTTTCTTTTAAGGGTTCAAGGTTGAGAGTAAATCCCAATACTCTTTGTTTATTCTGCCTGAAGGTTTCTCTTAACCATGTTCCTAGGACCAAGTTCGTGGCGGTGTTGGCTCCTCAGTGCTCTTTTGCCTTTGTCCATCAGTCAGCTCCCTTGAACTAGCCCCGTTCCTTTCCAGGATAGGAGCAAACCAACCACAGGCTCCCGTTACTCCTCACGGCTGCAGGAGTGGATTTGGGGGCATTTGATATCTAACCCATGTCAGGCCACTGTCAGATCCTGAGCTCTTTTCTCTGCAGAGTGGCACTCAGTCTTTGCCCCTCACAATTCTAGGCTGCCCCTGAGGTTTTTTGGAGAGTGCTGCAGGGAGGAGGAAGGAAGAAGGGAGGCTGAGAGGCTGGGCCGAGACCCTCCCCTGCCACATCAGCAGGTACAATATAGCTCCACTCCCGTCTGTTTTACATGCCAACTCCTCAGAAATGCTGTCAAATCCATAAAAGGCTCAGCGAGGATGGAGGCTGATGAAGGATTTGACCATTAGGGCATCTGTGTGATGGTTAATTGATGTGTCAGCTTGACTGGGTCACAGGGTGCCCAGGTACTCAGTTACATATTATTCTGGATTTCGCCGTGAGGGGGTCTCAGGATGAGATGAGCGCTTGAACCCATAGACTAAGTAAAGCGTATTGCCCTTCTCAATGGGGGCGGACACCACGGAGGGCCTGAGTAGAACAAAAAGCAGGAGGAAGGAAGAATTTGGTCTCTGCCTGATTATTAGGCCAGGCCATCAGTCTTCCCTTGCCTTGTGGTGGGACTTTCACCATTTTCTTCTCTGGTTGTCAGGCCTTGGGGCTTGGACTGGAACTACACCTCCAGCTTTCTTGGGCCACCATTGTGCAGATGGCGAGTCATGGGACTTTTCAGCCTCCACAATCACATGAGTCAATTCCTTATAATAATTCTCTTTCTTCCTCTCTTTATATGTCCTATTGATTCTATTGCCCTGGAGAACCTTGGCTGATACATGGCCTTAGGTCAGTTTCAGAAGAGGGCTGGGTGCAGAAGCCAGGCTGAAATGAGTTGGTGGGAAGTAAGGAAGTGGAAGTGGTAAGTATAAATGCATTTTTTTTCTGGAATGGATATAAGGAAGTACCTTGGAGGGAGGGGAGGAAAGGTTTAGAGAGAATTTCCTTTGAGAATTCATGACCTTGAGGGTAGAGAGGAAGCTCTCCACAAGTTGAGAAGGAGACACAAGAAGTATGTGTGGGAAGGACAGCTGGTGGCACATCATTCACAGGAAGTAGGTGGGGAAGGAGCCAAGGCCACCACCAGGCTGGGTGAACTCAGACAAGTCACCTATCCTCTGGAGCCTCCAAGCCTCCACTTGTAACCTGGACATCACAGTGGCCACTCCACTGGCTTGTAAGGATGAAACGAGACGGATTGTGTGAAGGCAGGTAGCACAGAACCTGGTACATAGGGGGCATTCTCTCCTCTCTCCCCTCCTCAGCTACGGGCCACAATCCCGTGTCTCCTGATGTCCACATCTCTGTGCACCTGTGGGTAGAGTCAGGGGGGTCAAAGTTTAAACCATGACTGTACCCTGTACTGGCTGTTTGACCTTGGGCAGGTGACACCATCTACCCCAGGCTCAGTACTGACATCCGTGAAATAGGAATAACACTTTTATTTCAGGGTTATTTGTGAAGGTTAAATGAGACTGTAGATCCAAAACACCTAACGAAGTGCCTAGCTTACATGAAATGTGGTCGAGAAAAACAGTTTAAGTGACCCAGTAGAGGCTAAAGGCTTTATTCAGCTGATGGGCATTAGGGAGCAGCCGACAACCAGATGACTCTCCAGCCAAAGCAGGTTTTACAGGGTGAAGAGAAGAGAGGGGTGTGTGTCCTTGTGGCTTGGTGCAGGTAGTCCCTTTTGTCACTAAGCACTAGGAAGCCTATGCTTGGAACTTGCCTCTGGTTCGGGGTCCTTGATGCAACCCTAGGACAGTTCTTTCCAGCACTGTTTTTTAAACTTTGCACCTTATCTGCTAGTCAAGGTTCAAGTGGGGAGGTAGGTCGTAGCAGGGGAAAAAAAAAAGAGGGGAAGGAGGAATGGGGAAAGGAGCTAAGGCTGAAGCCAGGGAACCTGGGAGCCCCCATCATGTCTGTTTTAATTCTTTTATAATATTAAGTAAATGTGTTGAAGGAATGAGAAATAAATGCATGTCTGGCCTAGGAGTTATCTTAGCGCTTTTAATTGGGATATGGAGTTATCCAAATGAAAATTCCTCTTACCCATGCTTGTTCTAAAAATCTATATAAGATTATGTAGATATATATCTCCCAGGTTCCCCCCCCCCCTTCCCCGATCTCTCTGCCCTACAGAATCACCCTTTAAATATCAAACCAGGGCACCTGGGTGGCTCAGTTGTTAAGCGGCTGCCTTCAGCTCAGGTCATGGTCCCAGTGTCCTGGGATCAAGCCCCGCATCAGGCTCCTTGCTCAGCGGAAGCCTGCTTCTCATTCTCCCATTCCCCTGCTTGTATTCCCTTCCTTGCTGTGTGTCTCTCTCTCTCAGATAAATAAATAAAATCTTTAAAAATAAATAAATAAATAAAAATAAATATCAAACCAAAATTGGTCTAGATTCCCTCCTTGGTGATTGCAGGAATTCTGGTCTTCCATGGGGTTTTTCTCAAGATACTCCCCAGTATTTTTGAGATTTCTCCTAGAAGATTTGTGTGAGCCAGAACTGTGTTTTGACCGTTTCTTGTCACCTCTGGCCTCTGGGTCACCCTTTGCCACCTTATAACCTTTCTCCAGATTCTCCCCCCTCTTTCTCCAGGACACAGCTAAGCTTAAGTCATACATTTCAACAAAACTTAACAGTTTGATGGAAACAACTTCAACATACAGAAAACAAAACTCAAACAGTGTTCTGGGCATCTCAGCCCCTAAGCCACCAAAAGACATGGCTCCCAAACAGAGGTCAGCCTTCTTGGCTTTCTGCCTCCCACTATTCCAGGCCTCAGTGGTGATCACCCCATGTAAACAGAATGCCTCCAGCGTTCATTCCTTGGCTTGCTGTCCCCTTCCATCCTCAAAGCCAACAATGGCCAGTTGGGTCTTCCCCACCTTTGTCTGACACTGACATCCTTTTCTGACATGTCTCTTCTTTCCTTGTAAAATCCCTTTTAATAACATGGGCCCACCCAGACTATCTTGGGAAGATCTCCTATCTCAAGATTTTTTTAGCCCATCTGCAGAGTTGCTTTTGCCCCGCAAGGTCACATATGCCCCAGTTCTGGGGACTAGCCTGTGGACATCTTTGCTGGGGCTAGAGGATGGTGGAGCATTACCATGCCTGTCACAGATGAGTTCTTCTTTACTACTTGAGAAGCAGGGAATACCTTTTGATATTTAAACTTTAAAATAGTGGTTTGTTCTGAGGACATGTATAAATAACTTGCAATAACGTAGAGACATTTTTGTTGCTGGAATTCTTCATGGGAAGAGAGTTATATTTGTTTGGAAGAAATAAGGCAGGAAGGAGTGAGGAGGCCTGAGAGTGTGGGGGACACTAAAGGCAAGTCAAGGTCGGCTAGAGAAGCAAGACTCATAAGACATTTCAAGCAACAAAAGAGAGTCACTATAGTGTGTTCTTTTTTGCTTTGTTTTTGGTTTTTGCTTTTTAAGATCTCATTTATTTATTTGAGAGAAAGTGGAAGAGAGAGCAGGAGAAGGGACAGGGGCAGAAGAAGGGGCAGATTCCCCACTGAGCGGGAATACTGATGTGGGACTTGATCCTGGGACTTCAGGTTCATGACCAGAGCTGAAGGCAAGGCAGATGCTTAACTGACTGAGCCACGCAGGTGCCCACTATAGTGGGCTCTAAGGAGGCGGAGCCTGTTAACCTGAGGACCCTTTGCTTCCAGGATGGGGTGATGGAGCATGTCAGCCAGAGAGTAGGAATGGAGCACAGCTACGCAGTAGAAGAGATAGAAAAGAGATCCTCCAAGGGAAATCGAAGATAAAAGGGTTACAGGAATTGAGTACTGGTAGAAAAGGGAGAGAGAAGGAGAGAAAACAAGCAACTAAACAAAAGAAACAAACTGCTGGCCAGAATGGACAATGGACATGTGGGATTGTGGAATGTGAGAGCCACCTCCTTCTTTTTGGGATCGCCATTCAAGTCCCCCTTCCTCACCGAATCACGAGGTGTGAGGAGACGAGAAAAGATGCTGAGTTCTACACCAGGGGTGATTTGTGGTAAAGGCAGGATATCAGGACAAGAGAACCAAGGGGCCTGAAGGGTTGGGGACAAGAGAGCAGCTACATTTGGTTGCAAGTGATTTAGATATTCACTACACTGCTTCCCGTTATGGTTTGTGCCAGACCCCTGTCTGCTTTCTGTGAGTGATTCACTTCATCTGCCTGCTGCCACCTCTCCAACCCTTGAGCACGCTTGCCCTCATTAGAATCTGGACACTGTCTTCTCTAAATTTCTTAAAGATCCGAGAGAGTCCTAATTTTTGTTTGTTTACTTTTACACCCATCTCTTCAACTAGTCTGTAAAGTCAACAAAGGCACGCATACTGGTTTTTTATCGCTATATAGCCAGGACCTAACCTTGAACGTGGTAATCAGAGGACATGGTGTTAGTTGGATGAGTGTATGAGCAAACTTTGGCGTATTCTGCTTCATTTAATTTTTCAGCCTATCTCTAAGTCCCAGTAGGTTCTTCCTTTGTTCATTTCTGATACTCACGTCCTCTTGTCCATACCTGCTGCTTCTGTGTAGAAGGGGTGCTGGAGATAATGAAATGGGCCAGACCGTGGTGAGTAGACAGGCCTACCAGAGTGAGCAGCAACTGGTGATAAGCCCCACCTCAAGCAAAGCATGAGGCACCAAGTGAGAAGGAGTCTAGTGCCCGAAACTCATGCTCCAGGCAGGGGAAGTGGCCATGCGCTGCTCTACATCGGACAGGAGGAGATAGGTGGGGATGCTGGCAGGTGTTGGAACCAATGAGATATTGCAGGGGAGGCAAGTATCTGGAGCACTCGAAGCTTGGGGCCAAAACTGGAGCATATGTGTCTCTGTGGGCGTATGAATATATGTGTGCTCACACTTACCTACACAGGGGAAAAGAATAGAATCGGATGGAAAGAGGGTGGTGGCCACTCAAATAGAATAGCAGCCTTGTCACAAGAAGTGGTCCCCTGAGTCATTGACTCTTGTAAGAACAAGATGGGTCTCTAAGTTGCAGATAGGCACCACGTGGTCTCAAGTCTGGGATCGGTGTGTGTGATGTGAAGAAGAAAGCCAAATAGATTCTTCCTGCACCGAAGTTTGATACCTCCTCAACCCTGAACTAGTAAAGCAACTTTAACTTCTTCCCACTTTCATCCCACCTGTACAATTTGTCTAGGTCCGCTTGCTAAAGCACTGATAGAGTCATGGCATTTTTGCTAAACTCCCCATGGCTCCCTATTGCCAGCAAAAAGAGAACCGTCTCACCCTGGCCTTCAAAGCCCCATCAGTCTCCACTCTCTCCCTAGTTTAATCCGATCACTGTTTCCATAATATATGTTGTCCTTGGCTGCATTTATGCCTTTGATTTGGCTATTTCCTTACTTCTGAAGACAGTCCTCATTTTTACTCCTGGAAAAGTCAGTGCTGCATGAAAAGACATATCTGGGCTCCAGCCTTGGTTCAGTCCTCTAATAGCTGTAGTTTGGGCCAATGCCGCCCTACTCCCCAGAGCCTCACTTTACTCATCAGTGGAATGGGGATGGCAATACCTATTTGGTAAGGCTGCTGGGACAATGAAGTGCGATGTCTCTGCTCCTTCCTGGCACATCATTGAGTGCTCAACATTGTTGCTGCCCCACTCCCCCAAACCATCTCCTTCGGCGCCATCTCCACCACCTTGACCTTGTTTCCCCTCAACCCCCGCAGACACGATTGTGACCTCTCTATGGCATTTGCATTTTCTGCACTTTATTAGGATTGCTTGTACACTTGTTGCATCTCCCTTTGTCTTGAGGACAAAGCCTGAAACCCATTTTCTCGGGAGTTGCTTCTGCAGAAGTGCAACGAAACCAGCACCGTGACTGGCAGCCGTGCTCAAAGTATTTAATAAACATTTGTCGAATTTAATTGAAATGTCCGAAACAACCTGAGCCCATTGTTATTCCAACAAATATCAGTCTTAAGAACCACTGTCCCAGGCTGTCATGCATTATTCATGCCAAAGTCGCCTTCAGCACTCTGGTTTCCCGGTCCTGCAGGCAGAGGAGGAGGCTGGACACACTTACATGTCAGAAGGTCTGCGCTCTGTCCCCATCAGCCTGCCCTGGCCCCAGCGAGCTTTGCTCTGTATTGCCAATCACTCAGCTGAAGTTCCTGGGATTCTCTCTCACGAAAGCTCTGGCAGGAACACCAGCCTTTCAGTGCAACTCCAGCTCAAAATATATTCTTTGTTTTTTCACTTCCTTGGTGTTTCTGAAAAGCAAAACTCTAGCACTCAGTGCAGACCCACAGGAGAGAAATTGTTTTGTAAAAGAAGACATACATTTGACATGGAAAAAAAAAAAAAGCCCAGGGAAAGGAAGTATAGAAAATCTGGATGTGCAAGTAGCTGGACTTTCTGTGAGACGACACATAGAGAGCCGTCCTTTATTTGTATTTCTTGATGAAAAGGTTGAGGTTTATGCTGTCACTGGGTAGGTAGGCCTGTGATATTTATGTAGCTAATTTCGTGGACTTTGACAGGTGCACCACAATTCTGAGAGTTAAAAACCTATCCTCTGCCTCTTCTCGTTCTGAAAGTTGATGTTATATCAGTGTGTTCTGGGAACATCCTGAAGCTACCCTCAGAGAACTAAGGATTTTCAGAGTCTTTTTAGAATATAAAGCATACTTTTGAGTTGACTTACTCACAAAATCTCATATTCCTGGAGGGACTGAACAGCCAACTAGAGATCATTTCGAGTTGAGGTGTGGGAAAACCCACAGTCTTTTTCCTCATACATATTATTCTTGCCCAGTTCCTTTCAGGCCCTCACTAGTTAAGCCACCATATCTTTGCAGGTGCTGTTCCCTCTGCCTGGAATGCTTCCCATCCAGGTACTTATGGGGATAAGGTCATCTTCGGCCAAGGTCACATGTTAGCTTTCTAATTACCCCTTATTTTGTTCCCACATAATTTGACACATCTCTTTCTAGTGCTGCTTTTTATATAGCTGCAGTTATTCTGCGCCTGTCTCTTTCTCTGTACTGTGAATCCTTCAGTGATGACAGAGATGATTTTCTTTTCTGAGAACATTTGCCTGCTTCTCTTTGTATTCCATGACCTGCATGGAAATTAAAACAAAACAAAATCCACAGGTCAATCTCAAGGAATTGGCAGTTATGAATACAAACAGAACAGCTTAAAGTTCTGCTCCGCAGGGACGCCTGGGGGGCTCAGTTGGTTAAGTAAGCGTCTGCCTTTGGCTCAGGTCATGATCCTGGGAGTCCCAGAATCGAGCCCCTCGTCAGGATCCCTGCTCAGTGAGGAGTCTGCTTCTCCCTCTGCCTCTGCCTCTCCCTGCTTGTGTTCTCTCTCTCTCTCTTGCTCCCTCTCCCTCAAATAAATAAAATCTTTTAAAAAATTGCTCTACAATAATTAGAATCATAGAAAAATGTAAAAAAAAAAAAGTAAAATGGGCACTATAGATGATTATAGTGGTGAAACACAAGGTGGATATAATCCAAACATACATAGTACCCGAAAACAAAGTGCCCAAGGAGATGTCAGGAATGTTTCCTACCTCTCCCACCATCGCTTCATGGACTTTATATAAACCGGAGATAAACTGATAATATTCAGTCACACCCTTCCACTCCTGTATTACTTATTCTTGGTTCTCTTAGATACTACCCTTTTCCACCTACCTTATTCTACTTATCTTCAAAATAGGTGGTTGAGATAATAGTTACAGTTTACAGGCAATAATATTTAGGTGTATCTATAGCCAAAATGTCTCCTTTTAGCATTCATTATTCTAGTTAACAGAATAACTACTTGAGTTCTATAGTTTCTAAACATTTTCAAGTCTTAGAATATCTTTCATGAGAAAATAATAGGTTGAATGCACATAGCCATCTGGTATCACTCTTTTTATTTAGAATTTCTGAAAATAGAGTTCATTGTCTTTTGATGCTACTATAAGTTGTAATAGAGGAATATGAAATTATTCTAATTGGGGCCCATTGGGATTTTTTTCTATAGGACGTACCTCTTGGAGAGATAAATGCATAGCTGAGAGATGGTAGATCAATATAAAATATCTATGTCCCCCGAATCCTGTGTCCCATCTATGTGATTCCCACCCCCACCTTACCACAAGAAGTGACTATTAAAATATCTAGCTAATAATAGTAATAATAATAAAATATCTAGCTAATGACATAACACCAGAAGAAATTTCTCATGCACCAACAGGGAAGCAAATATATATTCTTATTTCCTCTTTTCACAAACAGAAGGAGATGGGAGTGAAGACAATTAATTTGCTTAGAATGAAAGCAGGGTACAGAAGACACAAAAGGAAGTACATTAATAATAAATAAATAAATTTATATATTTATTTGACAGAGAGAGATCACAAGTAGGCAGAGAGACAGGCAGAGAGGGGGAAGTAGGCTCCCCAGTGAACAGAAAGCCTGATGATCTCAGGACTCTGAGATCATGACCTGAGCCGACGGTAGAGGCTTTAACCCACTGAGCCACCCAGGCGCCCCTAGCTCTCAGATTAAGCTAATGATCAGTGAGAAAGCGTGACGGAAGTAAAAAACTTCAAAAAGGATGTAATTCCTCGTCTGTCATAACAGAAAGTCTAAAGTGATGCTGGGATAGATACACATATATTGATGGTGATGGTACATGGAATATTTATGGATGGTCTGAAGTTAACGATGAGTAATGCAAAAACAGTGTTTACCTTCTAAATCATACTAGAATAAAAAAAACTAATATTGCCCGTACATCAAAAATTCACCATATAAAAGGGATGTCAAGGAAAAAATAATGTTTAAAAGCATCAGCTAGAATGACAGACCTGGTATTGTGATAGTCATGCTATCTATTTTGAAATAGTGGTTTGATAAATTACAGTTTATTGGTCCCTTAGAAGGTGGTGAGATAAAGGGAATCATCTTTGTAGTGACTGGGGGGTGATGAGAACAAGCATTTGAGATGTGAAGTTAGGTGAAAAGCTGGTAAGTGCCTTGGGGTTGCAGCTATGGAGTAAGTCTGGTCAGGTGCCCGCATGGCAGGGTGGCGGTGTTGAGATTACAGGCTTTATTTGAGTTGTTGTTTTTTTAATGAAAATTCTTAGTTTTTGCTTTGGTATTACCTTTTCTTATATTAAATAAAAAATTATAGTATCAGTGGTTGTAATCTGTGACACTATCCTAAGACAACATTTTTAGAAGGTTAAAAATCTCTTCCCACTGCCCTCCATTGTAATCCTCTTAAGATGACCAACATTAATGATCAACATTAATGTTGATTAATGATCATTAACAATGTTAATGATCAACATTAACAAGCTGTTGTGTATTTTTCCACAATTTCCTTTATGCTCAAACAGAAACACATAGTTAGGACTTTTTTGGTTGGTGTTGGTGTTTGTTTTCATGAAAATGAAATTGTACCCTAAATGTGACTCTGCAAACTGCTTTTCATACTTAACAGTACACCAGGGGCAATTAGAAATAGATTGATTTCAATCTTTTAAAGAGCCACATAATAATTTATGCTATGAATACATTACAATGGAGTCAGGAACATTCCTTGTTCTTGGGCATTTAGGTTCTTCTCAGATTTTCTTTAAAAAAAATCCCAGGTTTTCTAGAGAAAAACCTTTCTATAAACCATGAAAAGGTTGGTAGATGTATCCTTATATATTGGGGCTTTTATTTCTGTTAGGTAGATTTTCCAAAGTGGGATTTCTAGACAGTTGGTTCTATTGTCTATTTAAAAAGAAATAACTTGGGGAAAAATAATGGTTTTTTTGTAAACTTGTGCATATTTACCTTTGCCCTAGTTTTCTGAGATGATCAGTCTTTGTAGGACTAGATTAAAGTTTGAATTTGGCTTCTTCTAGGCCCCATCCTGGTCCATTCTGGATGGAATCTTAGTTCAGAAGATGGGACCATATGCATTTTGAGGGAGAAAAGAATGGTAATAGGAGGAGTCAGAGAAGAAGTAATCAGGGCCAAAGGAGAAGAGAATTTAAAGAAAGATAAGTGGTTAGCAGAGACCAGAGACCAGAGACCAGCTGAGACACAGAGAAACATCCTTTGTATTGATGGAGAGAAAGGTTGTTCATGAAACTTCATATGTATCTTTCCTGGGCACAAGGTAAGATGCACTTCTTCCATTCTTTTGATGTTAGCCATGGCCACGTTGACTTGTTCTGATGAGTAAAAAGAGAGCAGAGGTAACATGTGATACTACAAGGTAGAAGACTTTAAGGGTTGCTGTTCAATTTCCATGTCTCTCTTTCCTTATCACAGTGACTCGTGCCATTCTGGATATGGAGACCATAAACCAGAGTCTTTGAGTGATGACAACATATAGCAGAGCCCCCTTACCTCCCAACCAATGTGGGATGGACGCATGTGGCTTAGGTGAGATAGAAACTGGATTGTTTTAAGCCACTAAGGTTTTAGGGTTGTTTGTCACTACAACATAACTTAGCCTATCCTGACTGATACCTAGAAAAAAGATTCACTTGAGAAATACTGAAGTCTGATCTCAAGTGGGTGAAGAGTAACCAAATTGTAGCTCAGGGGGTTAAAGAGTGGGGAGTGGGTGTGTAGTAAGGAGGTGTAAGTAGCAAGTGTGGAATTCCTCCCAAGGTTGCTTAGGGACTATCAGAACCCAGTTCTGCTAGTTAGTTAAATAAATGCTCTTTGGGGGAAATCTAGGAACAATTCTAGAACACTTCTAAAATAAACCTAGAAACATGAACTGCGTAAATTAATGACAAAAACCAAGACATGCGCTGTAGAATTTTTTATATATAGATTAAGATTCCAGCAGCTTTTTTGCATCTCAAAGCTTACTGAAGATGTAAGAATATCATACAATAAATTCCTCTGTTTACTTCTAGAAAAAGTGTGTTTTTCTGGATGAAATACATTTCCTTTTATTACCTGATGAGAATTATGTCAACATCCCTACAAAACCCTTGTTCCTGCTCTCTCCTTATCTTTACTTCTAGCGGGTTGAAAGGTTATCCTTTACATTGATGGTTTGGCACCGCTCTCTGCTCTCAGGGGCTAGCATCAGGCTTGGGGTCGTGTTGGAAGATCTGGAGGACCTAGACAACTCAGGATGGTGGATGCAGTAAAGGTTCTCTTACTGGCTGTGGCCAAGACAACTTGGCGTAGTCCATAACTGGAAAAGACCCATCAGAAATTCTGTGGGAGCAACAGAATAGACGAAGAGTGTGTGTGTGTGTGTGTGTGTGTGTGTGTGTGTGTGTACGTACTTGGGCGTGCATGTGTACCTGTTTTACTGAGGATGGTCCTTAAAGCAGTGGTCCCATGACTGGTAAAATCCAGCAATATCCTAAGAATCATTCAGCTGTAAACAGTCCAAAAGTAGAAAACAATGTTGGTAAGACCCTGGTTCCCAACAGATAAGGCCAGAACTGTCTACTACACGAGACGGGAGTTTTTGAAACCATAAGTCACGTGCTTTTTGGGGATTGTGAAATTGATTTAGAGCATCTTGACTCAAGTTTTTAAAAAATAAGATGGAATAGAAAAATCAGCATGCATCCCATGTCTTAAAGGCAAGGTTTTGTTTTTACTTGTTTTTAAATGAAACTTTTGTTTCTGTGTGTGTGTGTGTTCCCAGTTGTGATCAACAGTGCATTTCTTACTGTGGGTTCTGGGTCAAAACAACTTGAAACCTCTGGTCTAGAGCCTACAGGGAACCTACATTTATTCTC
This sequence comes from Nasua narica, assembly GCA_028533885.1. Classification (NCBI taxonomy): domain Eukaryota; kingdom Metazoa; phylum Chordata; class Mammalia; order Carnivora; family Procyonidae; genus Nasua; species Nasua narica. The sequence goes on along the minus strand of CM052815.1, from coordinate 36,789,908 downwards.
TGAGGACAGGGGCAGACCAGCACAACACTGGAAAACCCAAAGTGGGTGATAGCAGGAGACGGGCAAAAAGTGGACATTATTGAGGAAAGAGCTCCTTAGAAAGCTAACAGCAGGGTGCCTGGGTGGCTCAGTTGGTTGAGCGACTGCCTTCAGCTCAGGTCATGATCCCGGAGTCCCCGGGATCGAGTCCCACATCGGGCTCCCAGCTCCACGGGGAGTCTGCTTCTCCCTCTGACCTTCTCCCCTCTCATGCTCTCTCTTACTCTCTCCCTCTCAAGTAAATAAATAAAACCTTAAAAAAAAAATGACTTTCTAAAAAAAAAAAAAAGAAAGAAAGCTAACAGCAGTGGTCCCACTGAGTGAACCGGGGTTTCCCAAGCATGCGGACAGGAGGTTTAAGTGTGTGTGCACTGGCATAGCTGAACAGAGTTTGTTAGAGTCAATAAATGCTGAAATTGGTGTACCACGTCAGCCGCAATTTGTATTAAATCCCTCTCCTTGATCTGGATCAATTTCTCCCTGCATAATAAGCCAGAGGGATAATCTGAGAGAGAAGCTGAAGGTCAGACCAAAGGAGTGGTGCTGAACAGAAGGGCCTGAGGTGAGGGGGCTGAGAAGCTAGTGAGAACAGGACTAGTAGTGAGGTGGGAAGCCTAGGCGATTGGTCAGGGGGAGGGGCTCCCGGCAGAGACCCGAAGGTGTTGAAGACCTGTTTAAAAATCACCTAAAGGTGATTCTGGGGCTCAATGTGAGGGCAAATCTGAGAGATGGAAGTACCAAGGAGGGATCAAATATCTTTTCCTTTGTTACACGACTTTTGGGTTTTTTTTTATTTTATTTTAGGATGACAACACTTTTGAATCTTTCATTAAAAACCACCTTGAATTCTTTTCCTTAAACCAGTGGGATGCAAGTGATAAATAAATGGAGAATGGTAAGACTAGAGCTCACTTTGTTTTATTTTAGGTCCTATCCTCTTGATTAGGCCCTACCCTGTGGCAAGTTTCTAGGCTGTGGCTTTTTTCCTACCCGTGGAAGTTTTAGAGAGCATCCAACATGCCCAGTGATGAGAGTACTTGGGATCCACAGATCCTTTAAGCTGTCATAACAGTTTTCATTAAATCATCACCTTCTGTCTTTTTAATTTTAGTTGCAGGCATAATTTTCTGACCTCTGAAGACTGTTGCAGCCACAGAACCAGAATTATCACAGTATTGAGATTCTTTTTTTTTTTTTTTTTTTCCTTTCTATCTTCAACACTTGGGCTGTGCCTAGCATGCTGCAAATATCATCTCGCCATCCAGACTGAACGTGTAATCCTGGGTGTGGACAGTGTCCCCACCATTCAACTGCCGATACAAAAAAATTCTTTCTAGGTTTTTGTCAGTGATATTGGGCAAAACACACACTTGTGTGAACATTTATCTTTTTCTCCTTTGTTCACAGGAAGATTATAAGGATGAAAAGATCTTCACTGGGAGAGTAACATATTTTATTTAACCTAACACTGTTTAATAAATAGAAACACATTTAAAGCAAGTTACAACATAGAACAAGAATTTTTTTTAAATGTAAACATAAACTCTTACTAAAAAATTATTAACCTTTGTCCCGATGTTAATTGCCTTCAGTCACTACTTAGCTACACTCTTTCATCTATTTCATTGTTTGTTTATTTATTTACTACTTGCAGAGAAAACCAGTCTGTAGAGATTTGCCCTTTGGCCCAGTGCAGCTTCTGACAATGGGAGGCTGTCACTGCACCTGTCAGTTTCCATTGCCGTCACTTGTCCTCCCGCATGCTTAGCTCAGAGGAACTCTGAAACTCAGATTTTCCCCTACTATACCACACTGCTAATTTTTTAAAGGATCCATGTTCATCTTGCCTGATGAACATTTAAAACCGATAGGAAAAAAATAAAATCAATTTTAAAACCCAGACAGATTCATCTAAGTGCTATTTTTCCATTTTGTAAACATTCACATATATATTTTGATAAAAGAAAATATCTAAGGAAGAAAAAATGCTGTATGCCTGACCTGCCTATTCATGTCCCTGCCCCCTTCCCCCAAGGAGCCAACAGAAATTTACTTAAAGGGAGGCTTGGTTTGCCTTTGGAGACAGCAGAAGCACACTTTAAAGATAACACAGTTTACGTGTGTGCTGGGATTCCTAATCACCCCTTCCTTGGCTGGCTTGAAAAATTAAACATGCCGTGTCCTATGTACAACCAGATGTGCACGGCTCCTCATTGCTCTGAACAGTTCCAGAACCTTAGTAATTTGAGTTTATCTCAAAAATTACTGAACTGCACGGCAAGAAATTAAACTAAAAATTACGTTCATCCATCACCTTTTATGAGCCATGAAAAACTACATGGGGAATAAATCTTTGCAAGCAAGACAGTTGCTGTTATAAGTGGTTCTTCTCACTTCAAATGCATTAATATTCAAAACCATAACCTGTCGCGTGCTCAGCTTTGTGTGAGAAGGGGAACAAATCAATCCCCTCCTTCTGTTTACTGTGTTGATTAACACTGTTCTCTCTGTGCCTGGGGTGTGGGAAGCAGCGCTCTTTCTCCCTTAAAGGGGCAGGCACCCACGAAGCCCAGAAGAGAGGGAGGGAATAAGCACTTATCCTGAGCCTATTGGGGTCCCCTGCGCTCAAGGATCCTAACAGTTCCAAGAGGGTTTGGTGATCCTCACTTTCTGCCGGGGGTGGGGGGAATAAAGCTTGGAGAGCCCGTGAAACTCTGGCCAGCTGGCACTGCTAGTCAGTGTAAGCCAGGTCGGAATCCGGCTCAGTCTGATTCCAGACCCTTCGTGGATTCCTCCATGACACCTCTCAAAAAGCAATCCAAGGAAGCAAGAAAATGATGCCTCAAGCAACTGGAGTCTTTCGAGTGTCTCCCGGATGGAGAATGGAGAGCTCTGCCTACTGCTAGTTCCTAAAGAGGCTCCTCCACTCCACTCGCAGGTGGCCCAGAAGTCCCGGCAAACGGCTCACGCTCGGGGTGACCGTCTGGCTTGTGAGTGGGAGGTGCCACGAGTGACTCAGGCCATGTGTCCCCACACGGCCCTCGTGAGGCACAGGACGCTCTCATCTCACCTCGATCTGAAGCAACGCGTTCCTGCCTGGATGACATTGCCAGTCCCTTGGCGTCAGGCCATCTGCGCCCCCCGTCCCCCCAACCTCCAGAGAGTTCTCAGAGTCCGGATAAATGTCTTTCGAGCAGAAGCCCACTCTCTCGACCCTTTGCAGAAAGTCACCCTGCAGTCTCCCCGGTCAGCGACTGTCCGAAGGGCACGGCTACCTCTTGGCTGCTCTCTGCTTGGCCCCTAGGCACTGACTGATGCTCATGCGAGGAAACCGAGGGCACTTCTTCTCCACAGCTGTCCCAAGATGAAGGCTCTTCACGCAGCAGCCTCAGTTGGTATCTGCGTTTCACGGCAGAGAACAGTCTTGAACCTTCTCCATGGTCAAGATGTGCTCTTTGTAAACAACCAAAACAGTAACTGTGTTCCTGGCCCATTACCGAGGGCCTCAGATGCCTGGTCACTCACTGCCCCCACAGAACAGCAGGTCCCCATCATGTGATGCCCTGGGACAGCTTTTGTAGCAAGTGTGCTGTTCTGAAAGACGCAGCCCAGCATCCCCTGTTGGGCTTGGTGACCAGTCCATAAACTCCCTAACATCCCCTAGTTCCACCCCTGGCGTGTCCGCCACCCCCACTCTGCCAATCAGCTTCCCTGCCTCTGCCCCTCAGCAGCTCAGCCTTCCTGGAGGAGAAGCATGCCATCTCACCAAGTGGTGCCCTAGACTGCCTCAGTCCTCGCCGGGCGATTCCCCATCACGGTCCCGCACCGCCTCCCCCACCCCCGGGACTGGCCTGACGCTCTTCCACTGGGCCTGGGCTCGGGGATCATTCCTATCCTCTCTCCCTAACTCCAGTTCTTTTTTTTTTTTCTTTTTAAAGATTTTATTCTTGAGAGAGAGAGGCAGAAGGAGATGCAGGCTCCCTGCAGAGCAGGGAGCCCGCCGCGGGACTCGATCCTAGGACCCCAGGATCACGACCCCAGCTGCAGGCAGACGCCCAACTGACAGAGGCACCGGTGCCTCCTAACTCCATCTCTTGCAACAGGCTTCTGAATGAATGATTCGGAGCTCCTGGAAGGTAGGGGCTGAGACTCGTCTACATGTATAGTAATAATATGTTGAATAATGATGTAAATAAGCAAACAGGATAATGTTTAACCTGGGGAACCTGACGCAGTCTGTTAAGCTGCCGACTCTTGGTTTCAGCTCAGGTCAGGATCTCAGGGTCATCAGATCGAACCCCGTGTCCAGCTCCACACTCAGCAGAGAGTCTACTTGGGATTCTCTCTCTCTCCCTCTTTCTCTGCTCCTCCCTCTCGTGCTCTTTCTCTCTCAAATAAATAAGTCTTTAAAAAAGCTGTTTAACCTGGGCCCCCGCAAACCGACTCCTCTCTCCTGAGAGTCCTAATCAAGGAGAAGGGAGGGAGACAAAGTTAAATTGGATACTAACGGATTTTTTTAGACCTATGATCAGCACAGCCCCATCTATTATCTCAAGTCTGTGAGGCAGATACCGTTCTTTCCACATTTCAGGTACAAAAAAGTAAGTGGTCCAGGCTTGCCTAACTCTGCAGCTCAAGGGCTTTTCTGTGCTTTTGCTCTCTGACTTCGCACCTGCCCTTCCACCTTCTGCCTTTCTCTCTTCAAATTCTCTAAGAACCCAGGGAGCTTACGAACCACTGTGTCTGTGGAAGCTCCTTGGGAGGAGGCACCATCCAAGTTGGTCTCAGCAGACAGCGAGATGAAGAGATCCCCCAGACTTTCCTGGTGTCTGATGATACTTGGCAAAGAAGGCAGGAGGGGGCCGAGCCGTGTATTAGTTTGAACATACTTGATTTTGATTGCAAGTGACAGATAAAGGAGAAAGGAACTTCAAACAGAGAAAGGAAATTGTGTGTCAAGTACCTAGGAAATCTGAGACACGTTTGTGGGATATTTGCTTATGGAACTCCAACAGCGTCATTAGCAGGTGGCCCTCTTCCCCTCTCGGTCTAGGTTTTTCTCCCCTCCCCATCCATGTTGGCTTTATTACCAGGCAAACTGTCTCTACATGGCAGCCGCCTCTACATCTCATCCACCGGACTCTTACTGCCTTGCACCCCCATCCCCCAACCTCTGGTGTCTGAGCAGCTTCAGAGCACGGTCCATACCTTCGTCTGTATTCCCTGGGTTGGACCCCAGTGATCCCTCCCTAAACAGATGAATGATTGCAACCCACTGGTCCTCTTCGAGTCTGGATTGGCTAAGTTCAGTGGTGGCGGTGAAGGGGAGGCAGTAAGAACAGACCTGAGAGGAAGTTTCTCTTTGTGTATCTTTCCACTTAGTTTTTCATTCTAGCACTGTTTGCCTTTGTTCCCCAGTGATTTTTGACAAATCTCTTCCTCCTTTAACCTCCAATCAAGAGTTGGCAGGAGTGAGGCTAGGGGAGAGCTAGGGATGGGCTGATGGGGAGGGACTGCTAATATTTGCAGCAGTTTTTAGAGGAGAAGCAAATGTTCTAAAATTAGATTGTGACGATGATTACACAAGTCTGTGGATCTACTAAAAAGCAGTGAATTGTATGCTTTAAATGGGCAAATTGTATGGTATGTGAATGTCTCGATAAAGTGGTCTTAAAAAAAATTTCGGGGGCAAAAATCCAGAAAAGGGTAACATTACAACATAGAATAAACCAAAAGCCCACTATATATTACCTTTCCCCGCATTTACTCAAACTATACTATGTTATTAGCAAGACTATCTCCAGTTAGCATATTTCTTTAATTGTGTAAAGGAAAGAAAAGGCAGAGACTTGTGTCTGTTTTCTACATGCTGATCTCCTCAGTGCCTAGAACAGTGCCTGGTATATAGTAGGTGTGGCAAGTTGCAGAAAATGGGCACAAAGTCTCTGTAGCTCCTCTCCTCCCCTGAGTTGGGCCACATGGCTTGATTTGGTCAGAGACATTAGTGTATGTGATGTAAGTACGCCTTTAAAAGTACTAGAACAACAAGGGTGTCCCAGGGTGTCCCACGCAGCCTTGAGATAGTGACGTGGTGTTGAGACATCTGGATGGTATACGTAACTGAACCCGCTTGAAGCCTCCTTTAAACTCTTAAGATTTGGTGGCAGGTGTGGAATCCACACGTCTTGCTGCCACTCAAGAGAAGCCCCGTATGTAAGTTCCTCACGTGTTTAACCTGCTGCCCACCAGTCTGGAGGGGCCGCCTGTGTCTCTGGTCTCTTTGGGTCCCCTGCTCTGAAGGGGGGAGTAGGGGTGGTGTTCAGATTATACTCGGGAAGCTCCCCAGGAGTTTGGAAACACTGCGTGATGACTCCGAATCTCATACAGGCAGGGCAGCCTGACCACTTCCTCCATTCCACTGGAGAGATGAGAGTGAGATGGTTCCCACGTGTTCCCAGGCAATGCTCTTGCCGTTGCTTTTCCTAAGAGGTTCTGAGAGTTGAGATTAAGCGGCGGGACTCAGGTTGGTACCAGATGGTTCTAGAACACGACGCACTATGGGCATTTCTGGAGAAGCCTCGGGACCACCTACCTAAGCGAAGAGGAGAGGGAAGAGCAGAGCTATGTCCCTCCTCCTTTCTGGCCTTTTCAGTATGGCTGACACCCCACGTGTCAAGCCCACTTTTTCTCATTGTCCCAGACCCGCAACGAAGTATTCAAACCTGGCATTTCCATTCATTTTCCTGACCCCTGTGCTACAGCTTTTGGTCGCTTCTTGTCTCTTAAATGAACCATTTGGGCTCCCTCTTTGGGTCATAGGCCTCGCCTTTCCACTCAGAACCTGAAACTATTCTTTTTTTTTTTTTTTTAAGATTTTATTTATTTATTCGACAGAGAGAGAGAGAGATCACAAGTAGGCAGAGAGAGAGGAGGAAGGAAGCAGGCTCCCGCTGAGCAGAGAGCCCGATGCGGGGCTCGATCCCAGGACCCTGAGATCATGACCTGAGCCGAAGGCAGAGGCTTTAATCCACTGAACCACCCAGGTGCCCCCCCTTTTTTTTTTAAGATTTTATTTATTTATTTGACAGAGAGAGAGATCACAAGTAGGCAGAGGGGCAGGCAGAGAGAGAGGGGGAAGCAGGCTCCCCGCTGAGCAGAGAGCCCGATGCGGGGCTCGATCCCAGGACCCTGAGATCATGACCTGAGCCGAAGGCAGAGGCTTTAACCCACTGAGCCACCCAGGCGCCCCTGAAACTTTCTTTCTTTGGGTTTTGGTGTCCCCCCCCGAGAAACCCCTCATATAGGAGGAGGGTGGCTAATTCACCCCAATTTTCCCAGTTTTATTTTATTTTTTTCCAATTTCTCCACATCTTCATCAACCTTTATTTTTTGTTTTGTTTTGCTTTATTTATTTTTAAAAAGATTTTATTTATTTATTTGACAGACATAGTGAGAGGGCAACACAAGCAGGGGGAGTGGGAGAGGGAGAAGCAGGCTTCCCGCTGAGCAGGGAGCCCAATATGGGGCTTGGGGCTCGATCTCAGGACCCTGGGATCACGACTTGAGCCCAAGGCAGACACTTAATGACTGAGCCACCCAGGCACCTCCAGTTTTCCCAGTTTTGAAATGGAAAGTCTTGATTCTCAGAAAACCCTGCAGTCCTGGACAGACCATCCTGGTCTGTCCTCACATGTAAGAGATCTCCAAAAAACCCAGATGGCGCAGCCAATCCCTGCCCCCATGCCCACAGGCAGCTCGGGAGGCCCTGCAGTGATGCACAGCTCCTCTGTAAGATGAGGGATAACAAGAGCATATGTTACTTAGGGTGGCTGTGAAAAGTCAGTAAGATGGAGCATGCAGAATGCCTACTGCTATCTGGTAAGTCGCCAGTCAATATTTATTATTGTCATTGTTATTATTTAGAAACATATTTGAGAAGAGCTCAATTAGCATAATCCTACAGGAGAATTTAGAAAGTGGTGGAGGACCAACGAAAACTAATGCTACATAGAGAAAATGAATAAGACGAGAACTTTGGAGCCAGGGAGGGGCCTAGTCTTTCCAGCAATAACCAAATTAATAGTATTGGACACAAAATAAATATTGTTCACATAGCTTTTGGAAAGAGTGCCTGTCCCATAAAAAACATCCTCCAAGGAGCGTTTGAGAAAGGGGACTGATGACAGCCCAACACTCTTGCATGCAGTGAACTACCGGAGGAAATTTATGAAAAATGCCCTCCATATATTGTGCCTTGGCCAGCAAACAACTATTGAGCGCCAACTGATTCGGAATCTGTGAGAGCAGATTCCCAGAAAGCCACATTTCTAACACACTGCCCAGGGATTCTTACCCGTCCGGAAGCTGGAGAAACCTACACGAGGACTTCGGCTTCCAGCATGTGGGAATCGTACCTTGTTCCCCTCTTTGCCTCCTCCCCCCAGCCCCCCCCCCCACAGGTCCTGTGCCCAGAAGGTGCTCCCCAGATCTGTTTTTATTTATACACCTGCCTTTTTGTTTTTGAGGTTGAGGATCTGGGAGGAACTTGCCCTGAGAGTGTTTCTCCAGCATGAGACACCAACACATGTTCTAGTCACTGAGGCGTTTATTTAAACTAGTTTCTCACCCCGGTGGTAGTGATCAGGGCTGAAAATGCGCTGAAAATCGACACATTTCATGAGGAAAAGAACCCGTGTAGCCTGTGCAGGCAAGAGGCTTCGACTGGATGGAAAGAGCACTTTAAAAATAATTGCCTGGCCTGCCACGGAAGGTACACTCTCCTCTCCAATTAATGCCATCTGGTTATCCGCGGCGAGACAAAGCCCCTCCCCAGGAATGCCAGGCGCTGGAAGGAGGGAAGTAATCTAATTCTCCACGACATTTCCATCTCCCTTTTAATATGGGAAATCTCGATGAAATGGATTCTACAAGAACAGATTTTCATTATTGAAAAGCCACATCAGAATAAATTAGCATGAAGAGGAAGCAGGAAAACACTAGATTAGATTATTCGGAACAATTTGATTATCCGCCCATTGTTGGAGTTGTTTCCTATGCATTTAGGAGGTGTTAGAGACCCTAAGCATTGGTCTTTCTGCTAGTGAAAAAGTGACATTATCGTCTTGTCTGGGGTGTTTATTTGAATGCTTTCCCTGGTCTTTCCAGATCGTTCGGTTATTTTGCATCTCGGGTGGATAATGGCAGTGAGCAGAGCAGTGGTCTGAAGAGGGAGTTACCCTTTGTAGCTTCGGTTCAGCCTCAGAACCATCACACCTGTGCCTAAGGGACTCTACCTGGAGAATATTGTCGAGGAGAGGGAAGAGCAAAATGGATACAGATAGGTGAATTTGGGGATTGTGGGCCAGCCCCGAGCTGTTCCTTCTGTGGGTGAATCAGGGGGACGGCCCCAGAGACAGCTGGGGGCCTGGGAAAACAGCCAGGGGAGGGGGCGATGCTCCCAGGCTTTCTCTAAGGCTGCGTGGGCAAGGTCTCCCTTCCTCTCTTCCCCTCCCCACAAACTTCGTGGCCTTCCTCAGGCTGCCTGTGTCAGACTCAGAGTCACCCCCTTAGGGTTTCCGAGCTCCTGGGGAGCTTCCCAAGTATCATCTGAAGCCCCCGACACCACCACCTTCTGTAACTAGAGGACCCGAAGAGATGGAAGAAAGAGGTGGGCCACCCCAGACTGCTGGGCCGCAGGTTAAACAGGGAGGGGAACTCGTATACCGGGCTTGTTTTGAGAGGCCGCAAAACGTGTGCAGTCCATACCTGATGCCAAACCTTAGAAGTTTATATGGAGGACTTACGTGGATTCAGGCCCATACACCGTCCAGATGGTCTCAGCTCCACATCGCTATCTCCGAGCTGGGTCCCTGGGGCCGTCTCTGGCAGTGGGGAAGGCAAGTAGAGCGCACATTCCAAGGACAGGGAGGGGGTGGGGAGACCCCGATGGCTGGGTCCAGCGCCTGGGTCAACGGCGGTCATGTCTTCTCCGTGACCTCCCCCAACACCAGTATTTCTCGAATACCTGCTATAGTCCAGGCTGGGTGTTAGTGCCCTCTATGGTCATTATCTATGTGTAGCCGGGTATTAGAGAATATACACGTGAAAGGGGAAAAGCAGGCAAGCATTTCCTCTTTGCTTTTTGACTCTCCGTTTGTGCCTAAATTCCTGCCTCAAGCTCAGGGACTATGTCTTGTTCATCCAGCAACTACCTCAGTGCTTGGCACTTCCGGGCACATATGAAACATGCAACGAGTGAATAAGCAAGTGGACAGCGGCCCTATGGCATTGGTCTTCCTGTTCTATAGACAGGGAGACTGAAGCTCAGAGTTTAAACCAAGTGCTTGTGGGTCGCACAGCTAAGATGGGGACTGCAGAGCCTCACCCTGCCTTTGTCTTTTGGTTAAATCCCATGATGGGTGGGACTGGAGGCCAAGCAGCCATGCCCCCCTTGTTCTGTATCATAAATCTATGGGTCCCATACCTGCCCCTCTAGCAGGGCCACTACTTGGGGAAATACCTGCTTTCTTACTTTCCTGCACCATGGAGACTTAACGGAGCCCCATCTCTAACTGGTGGCTTTTCTCAAATGACAGTCTGGGCCTCTTCGTTGTCTGGTAACCCTTCTCTTCTGAGGTTCTTCTGGTCTGAAGGCTTTGCTGGGGCTCTGCTGAACATGGCTCACCCCTGCTGTTGCTGCTCCCCCCTGTGGAACCCACAGAACCTACAGTGTGGCACTGGGACCTCTGCTCTATCTGGTCTCTGAAGGGCTACAGCTCCAGTGGTCTCTGGCAGGGGTTTTCCGGCTGCCGAAGACTGTGTTCAGAGAACCTTGATGGGTTTATGAAGTGAGAGATGAGGAGCGGGATGGTGCACAATGCTGGAGAAACTACTAGGCCCGTAGCATGAAGAATTTTAGGTATCATGTTAAGTTCTTCTGTCTCCGAAGGCAAGGAACTCACTGGATATCAGCCCCAAATTTCCTAACTCATTGTCTCTTGGATGGAAGTAAAGCTTCTTCTCCAAATGGAATCGTGCTATATGACTACTAATCAATCATGATGCCTTTTCCTTCCAGGAGCCCAGACAGAGAGCTGACATTCTTCTCAATACAGTCTTCGAGGGGGTTACTAACGCCCTGGATGAAGTCTTTTTGCCATCCTGACTGTAGGCTCGCCCACCATTTTCATAAGTGGAGAAAGATTCTGTCATCCAGGTAACCCCAATCCATCCTCCCTACTCCCCTCCGTTCCTTGCTCCAGGGATCTCTGTCCAAACAACCCTTGCGTTAGTCATGCATCCCACCCTGCCTCCATTCCCCCAGTCTTACCCCAAAGGACAGACCTGCACCCACTCCAAGAACAACAGCGTCTGTGGCTTTCTCAGTGGCCCCAGGGAGTGGCAAACTCTGGGTTGGACACAGCCTTTCCTGCTAAGCTCTCTCAGACTTCCACTAATCAGGGGTCTGATTTTGCTTCCTCCAGTATCAACTGGGAATGCCCGTTTCCTAAAGTTGTGGACAGGCACAGCTCGAAGTCAGTGGGCACTACACAGCCACCAAGGATAATGGCTCTCTGTTAAATGAAAGCGTATCACTCTGCCCCAGAGTTCCATGAGGGCCCTCCAGCAGTTCTGGTTCCCTTTGTTTGGAGAGAGAGAGAGAGCGAGAGAGAGAGAGAGAGAGAGAGAGAGAGAGAAAGAACGCAGGGCTAGGAGGCTCTCCTAGGGCGGCCGGAGTGAAACAGCCAGATGACAGACAGCCCAGAAAGGCGGTACGGGCTTCCTGTCGCTGCCTCATCTTTCCCGGGGCGCGGGGCTGCGGGACCCAGACTCCGTTACAGATCAGAGCAAATGCAGACTGTTGTCGCCCCTGAGCCAAGGGCGATGTGTGAGGAATTTTAAAGCGGAGTTTATTCAGTCCCAATTAAATCCCATTTTACAAATTCCGTCCAAGTCCTCAGCAGGAGGAAGCCCATTAAATGTTGTCACACGAAGCCAGCCTAGGTGGCAGTGCGGGGCTGCGCGGCTGCAGCCCGGCTCCCCAGGAAGGCTGCCAGAGCAGGGTTCTGGGCTTTTCTCAGCAATGGCAGAAGGATTTATGTGGTATAACTAAGTACCAGAAAGACAAGGTTATTTCTAAGCAGGTATCAGAAAATAAAATGACAAGCATGAAATGGGGAAAGTAATCTTTGAAGACAAGCATTCGAGCGACCCAGGGGCTCACAAATCAAAAGAGAAAAGGTTTTTTTGCTTTGTCTCTGGTTCTTTAAAGAAGGCCAGTTCTCTCCAGTCAGGGATACCTAGTGAACATTATGGGCTTTCTAATGGCTCGTGATTAAAACAGTTTTTAAAAGAATATCGCAGATAAAGCTTCCTGGGGTGTCTTTTAGGTTTTGAATGGGCCACTGGAGAATGAGTCCGTTCTTCACTCAATGCGCAGCCTAGAACTGGAAATCAGGAAGATATCCTCATATTAGGTTGTCCTCCCTCGAGTCACCTTTTCACGCCCTCAGGCCTCCTGGAAGACCAACATCGGGCACAGAAACAAATTCTTACTCTATATTCTTGACTTGGAGTCAGCCTTAAATGCACCCTTGCATTGTTGCCCCGCCTTTCTGCGGTCTTAAGGGCACAGCCTGACCTCCCTCACATCCCCGATCCGGTCTCAGGCAGCTTTAAATCCAAGAAACCAGTGCCTGCCCCTCCTCCTTGGGCCTTGCTGGACCTCCATCAGCTCTCTGGAGCCCAAGGGACCTCCTGCGCCCCGGGCATCATCAGACTCCAGTCTCCCATTGGGAATACACCATAAGGGGGGAGGAATGGGTGGGGTAGGGAGACCATTACCATCTCACTCCTGCACCTGAGGTTTGTCAGTGGCACCCCTTGGCGGGGTAGGGGGGGCAGGTCACAGAGACTGAGTAGGGCGGGGGGGGGGGGTCGGGCAGAGGCAGGAAGACTGTTGACCTTCTGCTCTCTCCCTCCTCTTTATCCTCCCTTCCTTTTTCCTTTCTTTCTTTGTACTTACTTTTAAAAGTCTAATTAGGCGAGAGTAAAATAAATGACTTTTGATGCTTTCCATGACTTTGCAACGAGAGTTTGCAAATTAAATATTTCAAAGACTGTTCTTTGCTCTTCTTCCTCCTCTGCCTTGAGAACTTTTCCTGCAAGTTAGACCTCTGACCCCTGGCTGGTGATAGGATCCTTGGACTTGAACCACAAGGCAGGTGCTTTATCTCATACTTTGATTGCCAACATAATTTTCCATTTATTTTAAAGTAGCAGAAGTTTTATTGAAATAGGGAAGCAAGTGATGGCTTCCCACCCCACTTCAGCAATAATCTTGCTTTGGTTAGTCATTCGGTCCCCATAAATTTACTATTGGCAAAAGGACACACTAATTATAAAGAAAGAAAATAGAAAAACTGTCTTTTCTGCAATGTTTCTTTCTGGAACCCCAGGTAGAACTCTGGGAGTTAAGTGAGAACAGCATAGCAGCCTTTCATCCTTATGTAGATTTAAAAGACAAGAGGGGGAAAGCGCATTTATTAGAGGAAAGCTGAACACTTGTTCTCTCCACATTTGTGTTTTGTGTTCAAACAGAAAATCTGGGGTTCCCTCAGCGGGCAGACTTCCTGGACACCCTACAGCCCAGGTACATGAATACAGAAATTCTCGACAGGACTGAGCCAGCAAGAACGAGTCTGAGGGCAAAGCCTAGGATGGTTGGAAGCCAGGAGCTGGCCCAAGTTGAGAAAGGCAGGCATGCCAAGACCGATGGCAGAAATAAACTATCCAAGGAAAGAATGGAAGACAAGGAGCAGTCAGAAACCAGGGAAGAAGGAGGCAGTAGTAGGTTATAGAATAAGATCATGCAGTGAAATGCCTGTAAGGGTCCAGACGATAATTGAAATGAAAGAGTAGGATGGTAATAGGGAGTGGTGGGGACTGTGTCAAACTAGAAGCTAAGGGCCTCTGCCTGAAGGGTCCTCAGATTCAGTGACTTGTAGCCGTGAAGGGATGCAGGCCCCGTATTACCAGATCTTCCTGTTTTTAAGGAAGAGCACACAATCTTGATTTTTACTTGAAACATCCCAGTTTAAAACATTGGACAAGCCAACAAAATATGGGTGGTTGGGGTTATATGACAATGTCTATGGCCTATTTAAAATCACATGTCAAGGCGAAATTTAGATGGAGAAATGAGAGAAGCAGACACAAAGCGGGCATAGATGGGCATAGCTAGGGCTCCGGGAAGGGGTGAGGTCAGAGGGAACAGGGCCAGCTTTATGGGAGGCACACAGAGCATGGCCACAGGCTCTCTGTACTGCCGGGGGCTTCATGCCACCAGCCCCTCTCTACTTCTGAAGGACACGACAGCAACCCTGGCACGGCCTTCACATCAGCCTGAAATCCCCTATGCGATCTGTACCCCTAGACTCTGGCACCATTTCCTCCTGCTCTCTCCTCTTTTCTCCTATTCCAGCCACCAGGGCCTCTGTGTTCCTTAGAGGCACGAGGGACACCCCTCCTGTAGGCCGTCCGCATGGCTGTTCCTTCTGCTTAGAACACTCTTCCCTCCGACCTTCACACAACGGATTCCCCACCTCCCTCCAGCGTTGCTCAATGTCATCTTCTAACCTTGCTATGCACAAGTGCAACCCACAAGTGCACCTGCCTAGCTTCTCATTGCTGATTTTCTTTTGTCCAAATCAATTACCACCTTCCAAACACCGCACAATTTACTTATTCCTTATTGTGTCTCACGCAACTAGACTAAGCTCCTCCGAGGTGAAGATTTTTATTTCTTTTTTTCACTGATGTATCGCTGGACCGTCGTTGTTCCCATGAGTAGGCACCCAATAATTATTTACGGAAGGCAAGTGTGAGTCTGTATTTCTTCCTACTGTCACGTAGCTCTGGAGATAGGATTTCCAGGAGCTTCTCTTACCTTCCATATTTCACTCCTCCTCTGTCTTTCCCAGAACTCAAGTCAGCAAATGTTTTTCGAGCCACCATCCTGCGCCAAGCCTCAAACCATGCTCTGAGAGCACAGGGACAAGGAGAAACAGTGTTTACCCTCAAGAAGCTTATCATCAAAGAGGAGATGCATGGTAAGTATTTTTTTTTTTAAGATTTTATTTATTTATTTGAGAGTGCAAGCGGGAGGGAGAGAGAGAGAGAGAGAGCATGAGAGAGAGAGCGCAGGAGCTGGAGAAGGGGAGAGGGAAGGGCAGAGGGAGAGAGAAAAGCAGACTCCCCGCTGAGCAGGGAGCCCAACCCAGGACCATGACCTGAGCCAGAGGCAGACGCTTAACTCACCTCACCAACCAGGAGCCCCCAAGGTAAGTGCCATTACAGGGTATGTCCAAGGTGCTGTGGAGACACCGGGGAGGGCCACTTGCCCTGGCCTTCAAACATGTTCAGGGTTTAGTGGGGAAGAGATATGATCAGCATCAACGGAGGTGGGGCCAGGCGAGGGGTAAGAGCAAGTCAGTAGGAAGGATGGAAGGATCCTATGAACTTAATTTTGTGGGGTATTTAAAATGAAGTAACTTATAGGACATTGGCTGATGTCCCTGTGGAAATACGTTTACTGATATTTTGATGCTTCTATGCCTTTACAACTAGAGTTAGCGAATTAAATATTTCAAAGGCTCTTCTTTGCTCTTCCTCCTCCTCCTTTGCCTTGAGAACTTTTGCTTCCAAGTTAGACCTTTGACCCCTGGCTAGTGGTAGGATCCTTGGACTTGAACTGCAAGGCCTGTGCTTAATCCCACACTTTGATCACCAGCATAATTTTCTACTTATTTTATAGAAACAGAAGTTTTATTGACATAGGGAAGCAAGTGATGTGAACAAAACATTATTTCTATATGTTACTTGTACTGTGACAGCTCTTAAAAAAAACAAACCCTTATACACACACTATGTTCTTTTACTAGAGTTATCAAGCATTCTGACCTCATTGTATCAAAACCCTGAAGTTTTGATACAATGTTTGATACCTTTTTTTTTTCTCTTGAAATTGACTTAACTATTCAGCAAATGCTCTCAGTCCTTTTCAGTGGAATGTGTGTTTGCCTTTCTACACTTTCCTGGGTTGTTTTTCTTAAATGGCAGGAATGAAAAATTAAACTATCATGTGGAGTGGGGATGCTTCTGGAAGTGGGAGGATCCCTCTGACTTCTAATCTCTCAAACCCCCTGTATAAATGGCAATGATTATCCCCTTAACTCCTGAAGCAGAGTGAGGCATGTTCTCTTGCAAAAGGGATTTCAAATGTTCTAAATGTGACTTGAACCGATGTAAGAATAGTACTTCTCAGGAACAACTTGAGCTCCTAAATTGGCATCTTTAAAAAAGCCTCCTGTTATAAATCCAGACTTAATGCTGAGTGCAGCCTTTTAACCCAAAACCTTAAATACAGATTTGGAAATGGATTCATTTTTTTCACCCATAATAAGCAAATATTTACAGAGTGCCTCATCATATAGGCAAGCATTCTACTAGGTGCTAGGTATACAGAATGAATAAGATGTAGCTCTTAAGTTAGTGTTTAGTTTTATAAATCAGGTAGTTACAGGTTGACATATAATGTATATTTCTATATACATAGTATATACATGTATATATGATCAAAATTGTTGCATTATAAACACAAAGAAAATCATGGGCATAGATGAATATACTAAGCTAAAAAACGAACTTTTACATTTTTTTCTGATTAAAACAGGAAACTCATTATATATACACCGAACTGAGAAAATATATGAAGTAAACCATATTTTTGTAAACATGGGGTAAATATGAAGAATTTTTAACCCCACGTTCTACAGAAAGACATGGGAAAGCAGGACGCACAAAGTAAATACAAACAAAAAAGGGCTTCTCAGTGTTGGAGAAAAACTCATGCTAGTTATAATTAACACACAAATTATTGTTTTTCCTCCTCAATCCAATACTGAAGCTAATAGCCACAGTACTCCCAGGGGGGAAAAATTTACTTTATAGGAGGAGTTTTTCTGCTGGCTATTTACATGATATATACACAAGTGAACTAACCGAGAGGTACCTCAAAAGCTAGAATTAATCTGCAGTTGTTGGCAACTGTAATTCTTTGAAGACAGAACTTTGAGCATTTGCAGGGAGTGGGTAAGCCGCGGGCTGACTGTGGTACCAAGGTGTGGCTAGTGTCCTTGAAAATGCGTAGAACCAGCATGGGCTCCATGAACAGGACAGAGGCAGGAGTGACAAAGGGGGTTCTGGGCCCCCCCAGAAAACATCTCAGATTCTAAGACATCTTCGATTATAATACCACCAATTCACACATTAGCTCAGGGAAAACAAACACTACATTAAAGGATACACATTTTTACATTTCTACTCATCTTTATCTGTATAATTATGCACTACTTTCCTTTTTGAGTAAAATAATCAGATCTTGACTTGAAGCTGTCTTCAAACATCAAGTTCAGATTTTTTTCTGATTTTTTTTTTTTTTTGCCAATAGCAGCTATGCTTACCATTACATGATATATTGATTTTTCACAAATTGTGCTTTGACTTCTTTGGCAACTTTATTACTTTCAGGATTGACAATACAATTTTGAGTCGGATTAAAAAAAAAAGACAGTTCCATCTGAATTTCTTATTTGGCTGCCATGGTCTTTTCTCCCCCACTGAATTACCAAAATTAAACTGGTATTGTTGAGTAGAGAGACCTAAGTCAGGTGCACTAAAAGGCTTTTTCTTGTACCCAGGATGTACAGCTTAAATAAATAAACTCTCTCAGTACTAAGCGGTAACTGAAAACTCCTTTTCTGAACATGCGTGTGGATACCACCAAGAGGTGCTTAAATAAGCATTATTTGTTATTCAAGACAAAACACAACTTGGCATCTGATTTCTATGAGCCACTCTACTGCATTCTTCCTTTTTTTTTAATTTAATATTTTATTTACTTATTTGATAGACAGAGAGATCACAGCAGGCAGAGAGGCAGGCAGAGAGAGAGGGGGAGGCTCCCTGCCAAGCAGAGAGTCTGATGTGGGTCTCGATCCCAGGACCCTGAGACCATGACCTGAGCTGAAAGCAGCGGCTTTAACCCACTGAGCAACCCAGGCGCCCCTGCATTCTTCCTTCTAAAGCAGAAGGAAACTGTTTTGCATCTGCTGTGTACCAGGCATTGGGCTGATCCGCTCTAACCACCAATTTCACTTATTCTTACAATGCTGCTGAAAGATACATTATTCTCTTTCTGCATTGGAGAAATGGAGGTTCAAGCAGTTATATCATTTCTTTGGAGTCGCATAGCCAGTAAGAGTTTAAACATGGATTTGATTGATTCTGAAGTCCTTGAGGTCAAAGAAGTCTTCAGCTGTGGTTCTCTCCCTCTGCAGTCAAATGAAGAATGGGTCCTGGGGACTCTCCAAATAAGTACCATGCCACTGACAACCATTCTCTACTGCCTTCTCTACCCTAATGTGTCTTGATCGGTCTGCCCCACTCCAGCCCTGACATAGGAACCATCTGACCCAATGCCTTGTCCCTCTACTTTTCTTTGGCCTCAGGGGTGGATTTTCCATCCGTGAAGGTCCTTGAAGGCTTTCCTGACTGTACCCTCTCCCAATCATTTGTTTTTTCCTTCTTCATCGCCAAATACATTTTTGATCTACTCTCTTGGCATTTATATTCTAGCTTGCATTATAGAATTGTCTTATTTTCTTCCCATAGTTTGGCCATGAGACCAGTGCACATGGCTTTGTAGACCCTTCAAAGAGGGTCAGAAGTACCAGCGGCATGACCGGTCTTTTTTCCTAGATACAACATTCAAGTCACACGAGGGACCGGATGTCTAGGCCGCTCGTAACATTTCCTTCCAGAGCTGCTGTGGCTTAATTGGCACTTCCAGCCAGCACTACCCCAGTTAATACCCAGAACTATGAGCCGTTCAAAAGAATTTTTAGGAGATCCTTCTGTGTAACAAAAAACAATACAAGATACAGTCCACAGATATACTGTGATTTATAAGTGTAACTTGTAACTTATATTTTGTGACACCAAGCTGGTGCTTTACTCTGCCTCTCTGAACATCTTGGTTCTAGGATTACATGAAGGGAAAGGAAAATGATCTTCTCTAACTAAATTTACACTAATCAAAAGAGAAGCAGTATTAAGCCTCAAACCAAAATAGAAAGCAAAAAAAATGACTCCGAACCTTAGATAAGGAAATGCTTGTGTTAGAGATGGCTTCTGGCCAAATGAATTAAAGGGAGCAGAGGAAGGCTTAAAAACTTCTGTCAGGTGGGTTGGCTTAGCTAGCATTAAATCTTCTTAAAATCCCAACCCTCCCCACATTTTCTACCCCAAGCATTTCAACCCGTGCCCTTCAAGGTGACAGAACACTGAAGCCATGTCTTTGCTGTTTACTATCCTTCTTCTGTGTATATTGACCGATCTTTTATCACTTCCACAAACCACCTATTCAGTCCTGATGCCCCAATGTGTCTAAGCCAAGTTTATCATCCAAAAATCATACAACTCTCATTGATACCATGACCCATGTTAGTAGGCATGTTAGTTAGATATGATTGGTCACCTCAAAGCTTAGGAACATCTCCAACCGCATGGAAGTCGGCAGTAGAGAAGCCTTTTTAAATGAGTTTCGATACCTGCGTGACCAGATTTACTTTGAAAACACATTACCTTGCCCCACACCCACCCAGCTTTTGTGGCTCTTGTGCTAGGTAAGGGAATTAGCCTTCTCTGGAACACATGTAGAAAATGCTAATGTCCCCTTCTGGTTCATGGCTCTAGCCCTTCTCACATTCTCTGTTTTCTGGGAAGTCTTACTCCGGAGATCTCACTGCACTATCCTCCCCTAAACAGGTTCTATTTTAGGAAATACAGTTTTTCAACAAGAATATAGTCAGATACGGACTCTGACGGTCTCTACCAAGTGCAGTCATCTCATTAAGCCTCGACAGTGCTGAAGAGTGTGGCACTCTAAAATCTCCATTTAAAATTAAAACTCCAAAAATATTTCAGGTAAGAGTAGGTGGCTTTTTGTTTTGTGCAATAGCTCCTTACGAAAAACTATATATACTTGGACTGTTGTGCCACAGACAAAACACAGAATTTTTGTCATATTTTATTGAAGTAGATTTTTATTTCTTTCTCTCACCAGCAGACTTTGCCCTTTTGGAAATGCTATATGATATTCAGAATAATTTACATGCGAGAAAAATGTCTTGTTTAAAGAACCTTGAGTGGCTTCTCATTTCAAAATATGTCTGCCTGTCTGTTCCTAAAAGCTCAAAGGAATCTGGCCACAGCTCCATCCAGAGCCTACAGAGGAGGCTGCAACTTTAAATATTCATTTATTCAGCCGGGTAGTTAGTCAGCAAATATTTATGGAGCACCTGCTTTGTGCCAGACTCTGTTCATGATGCTGGGGATAACGGGAGAACAAAGACAGAAGAGGTCTCTGACCTCTTGGACCTTACACTTTGGTGGCAAGGAATAGAAGTTAAATAAATGAAAGCATCTCAGAGTGTCATAAATTCTCTGAAGGAAATAAAGCAAGTTAGCAGAAAGAAGGTGACTTGTGGAGGCAGGAGAGGAGAGGCCTCTCTGAGGAGGTGATGCTTGAACCGAAACTTGAATGAAGCGAACATACTAGATTTGAGTAAGGGGAGAAGATTGTAGACAGAAGGAACAGCAGGTGCAAGAGCCTGAGATGGGAGCAAGTGGGGACTTCCCAGGTATAGAAAGAATGTGCGTGTGCTTGTAGATGGAACAAAGTGGCGAGTGCCTGGGTAGGAAGTTACAGAGGTGGTCAGGGGCCAAACCAGGTAGGGTCTTGAAGGCTAGGGAAGGTACTACATTTTACTCTAGGGACGTTGGAAGCCATTGGCTGGCTGCCTGAGGGCAGTGGTATTATCTGATTTATATACCCCCAGTCCACACCAGCCCTGAAGCAACTTTTTGCAGCATTTTATTTAGAACCTTGAGATCACCTCTCCCGACCACACCTACATCCCTATCAACCTTGGTTGAGCCCCTGAGTTCATTCTGGGACTTTATCTCCCAATATTCCACCCTGTTCCCTTAAACAGTTTCTCCCCTGTCTCCTAGAACCGCCTGTGCCCGAATAAACATTCCATCCTCATTATTTATCCCATCCGCCTTTTTGTCTCCCTGTAAGACAAGTCCTTGAAGGTGCTGCTTTGCTGAGCATTCCTCCTGAGCATTACTTTTGATCTCCTGAGGCGTGAAGTGGCAAGTGGCATCCTCTTTCCCCCACACTGCTGCCTCATTCTTGTCTTCCTGATGATGCTCTATTCTGGTTTACAACATATCTCTCTGGTAATTTCTCCCAAGTCATCTTTGTTAAGTTCACTTTCCTCTGCCTGCCCCTTGGGTGCTTGGGACTCTTTCCTTTCCACGCTTTTCCTGGGTTGTCTAATCTTCCCTCCGTGGAGTCAGTCGTCATCCATACCTGACTCCTCTAATCCATGTTTCTGGTTCAGAGTTCTTCCTTGAGTTCTAGACTCCTGCATTTAACTTCCTCCACTTGAGTGCACCACAGGTACTTTAAACTCACGATGTCAGGACTGAACTAACTAACCTCTCCTACCATCCAAACTGCTCCTCTTCCAACAGTTTCCATCTCTGTTGAATGATGTTACGTAGTTGTGTAAATGAGAAACCTGGGAGTCGTCTTGACTCTTCACTTTCCCTCGACTTGCAGTCAGTCTCCGAATTCTATCACTATCACCTAAAAAGTTCTCACATTTCCTTTGCCTTGTTCGGATCCTCCTCACGTATTCTCTGACGGTACTGACTGACAAGCATCCCTGCCTCTAGGCTTTCAGATTTTCTACAAAGTCACCACGAGCGATCTTTCTTCAAGCTGGAGCCCACATTTGTTGTTCTTACCTGCTCAGCATCCGTTCCCCCTCACTGTGGTGACAATATACTTACATGGAGGAACCCCTCCCCCATCCCCTCCCCCAACCCTCTGATCCGGTTCCGAGGGGTGGAGCGTGAGAGCAGCCTGGCCAATCAGCGCGCTGAGCCCCTGCCACAGAGATTGGTTCAGAGAGGGCTTGTGACCAAATTGGTCTAAGAGGATGGAGTCCTGGGTCTTGCTTGCGTGAGAACCGCAGGGAAGAAAAGCTCTGGTTCCCCTAGATTTACCTGTGGATAAACACACTTGGAACTGCCGCCTCAAAGATCTAGAGAATGAAACCAACATTTACAAGAGTAGAACCAAAAGACAGAGAAGGAAGCCCATGTCAGGATCTGATGGAAGCCGCATTTACCCTTGCACTTTTTAGTTATGTGACTAATAAATTCATGTTTTTGCTTAAGCTTGTTTGAGTCAGGGTTTTGTTTTTTTTTTTCTTTTCCCTTAATCATTTACTACTAATAATCCGGAGAGACTCATGTCATTAATTACTGTACTTCATGGTTTCCTAGTCTTCAGAATGATGTTCAAAGCTCCTAGCCTGTCCTAAAAATCTTTATGATCTAGCACCTGCTTACCTTTCCAGCTCCATCTTCTGCTACTGCCCACCTTTCTCTTAGGTTTCCATCACATGGAGCTTCTTGCAGGTCTCAGAACGTGCCAAACTTTCATTCACCATCAAGCATTGCACTCATGATTTCCTCTCTCTAGAACAATCTCCAATCTGCCTCTCCACTTCCCCTTATTTTTTCTTCAACATTGGAATCAGACATATTCTCCTGCTAGAAATTTTCACTGATTCCCTTTCCTTTGTTTAGATTAAGACACTGCCTCATGCCCCCTGACATTATGAGTAAACCTCAGTTTTAGCATTTTTCTATTTGGGTTATAATTTTCTATGTTGCTGTTTATATCTCCCCCATATGATAAACTCCTTGAAGGCAAGATCCATGAGTCTTTATATCCTTAAGGGCCTGGTATTATGCTTGACACACATTAAGATCATCAATAACACTTGAACCAATAAATGCCTTTCAATGTTATTTGCTTATTTACAGGCAGTGAATTATAAACTCCTCGAAGGAGGAGCAATATTTCACTCTTATTTGTATCACTCATAGCATGAATTGGGCTTCATTAGGCCCTTAGTAAATATTTGTTTAAAAAAAACAACAACAGGTAGAGGGGCGCCTGGCTGGTTCAGTCAGGCAAGCAGCTGCCTTTAGGTCAGGTCACAATCTCGGGGTCCTGGGATCGAGCCCCATATCGGGCTTTCTGCTCAGTGAGGAGTCTGCTTCTCTCTCTCCCTCTGACCTTCCTCCCTGCTTGTGCTCTCTCTGTCTCAAATAAATGAATAAAATATTTTTTAAAAAATGGATGGAGAAAACATATGCCATCAGACTATGCCACTTCACTCTCCCTCCTGTTGTCACCCACCAACTTCTCTGTCTCCCCAGCATGCACTGTAGGCTTCAGCTCTTCGTATCATTCCTGACATTGGCCATCATTTTGTTACCGGCAACATCTATGGTGAAGACACAGTCAACAGCCGGCCTCAGACATTGAGGAGGTGAGGACAACTCCTCACCTGCCATGAATTTCTCCATTCCATGTTAGTTCCCAGCTCCTATGTGATCACCAATAGCTACACCTCCTCCTAAAATCTCAATTCCATTCCTCCCATAACTTCCGACCGACCTTCTAGAACTCACACTATAAAATTCTCCACTCTCACTTAGACTTTCAATACATTTTTCACTCTTCATTATGCCTTCATGTCCTCATATTCCTCCTTATCTCCCGTATAGTCCATCAGCAACAGTCCCTGTGAGTTGAGATTATGTCCCAGGCAAGTGCTAGGTGCTGGGGACAGAGCAGGAGAAAAACACAATCCGGTTCTGTACTCCTAGAATTTATAGTCTAGTGGAGGAATTAATTACATTAAATACATGAGGAAACATACAGACGTGTGATACATACATACAGACATACATGACATAAATACATACAGACATAAATACATGAGGAATTAATTACATTAAATACATGAGGAAACATACAGACGTGTGATTAAAAATTATGAGAAGTGCTTGGAAGGGAAAGTACAGGAGGCAATGAGTTTGCATAATAGGACCATCTAATCTAATCTCTGGGTACAGGGAGAGCCTCTCTAGAAAATGCTAAAAGAATTTCCTCTTTTGAAAAGGGGGAAAGTTATTTCTGCAGTTTAAATGTTAATTTTTAATTTTAAAAAAATCCACTTAACTTTTACCTAGAAAAAGCACTGACAGTTGCCCTCCAATAAATCCCAGTACTTCCAGTCTTTACCTACACCGTTCCAGGCACGTCACCCTTCCTGTGCTCTTTCCTATTGTCTGTGTTTTCTCTCTCTCCTCCTGCCTTTGGATGTTTCTGGAGATGCCAGCAAAATGATGAAAACAAGAGATGTCCATTGGAAACCCGGAATAGTTGTTACCTTGCCTGCCATGTGCCACACACGGGCATAATGTCTCATATTTACTAATGAAAATAAAAACCAACATCTTAGATTTTGCATTAAAAGCAGTACGTTGGCTTCCTGGCTCTCTCCCTCCAAGCTCTCTGGAAGCTGTCTTACTTACCCTTCACCAGTAGGTGGCTCAAGCCTTCCCCAGAATCCGGGAACCTGGCCCTATGCAAGGGTTATCTTCCTTTGACCTGTCCAGTCATACAGTGACGGTTTAATATGAGTCACTAAGCTTTCCTTCCTCTGGGGCAAGGGCATCTGCTGGGTTTATTACATAATTCTGTGTTCCTTTTCCATGGTTATAAAGCCCGTCATACCGCTCCAGGGAAATAAACCATCTCCTTGTAGTGGGCTGAAACAAATTACAACTGCTCCCTGCTCATCAGGGCAGACCCTCTGTGGAGAGCTGACTCTCTAAGAATTTCCTGAACCCTGTGAGATGCCTTGTCTTGCTTGCCACTTACGGGCCAGTAGCCATTCATATATTGCCCCAAACTTTCCTCCAGGCATGTAACTCCACTGGAGACGAGAGCAAAATGACCAGAACAGATAAGAAGGCCATTAGAAGACTAGGAGAAAATTCTTAGCTTTCCTAGACTTCAGAGGTTGAAAAATGAAGATCTTTGAATTGGTTAATGCGCGTACTTGAATAAGGATGCTTTGGAAGGCACTCAGGAGATCAGTTAACAAGGTGACTGGGAGAGAGAGGACGAGAGAACAGCGCAGGGAGCAAGAAAACTAGGAACTATCTTATTTGAGGCACTGGGAGTGCAGGGAGTCATAACTGGCCTGCCACAGTGTCAGAGAGCTCTTTCCCCATTTGAAGAGCTCCCCCTCTCTGTGTTGAAGTCTTGTGGCCTGTATTTCTTGCTGCGAGTTTTCCTAGGGTCACTTGTGCTGGATGTGATGGGTGGACGATGAGCTGGGTGGGAAGCGGTCTAAGGCAGACAGAGCTGGGGGAAGGGCTCTGCACTCACTGAGGTGAGGGACGAACTAGACTCGTGCCACATGGTGGGGGAAGGGCAGAGGGTGGATTGAAAAGGTCCTGAGAAAGTTGAACTGGAAGGACTTTTAAACGGCCCATATTTGGAGGGAAATGGAAAAGGAGAAGTTCACGATAAGACCCAGGCTTCGGACTAGAACAGAACCTATTTTCACTGGTGGGGAGAGAGGTGGACAAAGGTGGACAGTGGTCAGTCCCGGAGGGGTTCCGGGGAAGGGAGAGGCCCTGACAACCATGTGTGGGATTGGGGCAGGGATGGCAGAGCGGGGCGCATCTCCTGACAGCTGCGGCCTCCACGGTCGGGACTTCCGGCCCATGTTATGAAGCCATGTGCCACTCTCTCCCACCGCGCGTGAACCCAGCGTCAGCCCGCTTCGCCATATAATGGCTCCTGGAAGTCATTAGCGATTGGTTAAATTTAGTTCTGAAGATGAAAGCTGGGTGGTTCCTCTTACAGACCTAGAGGTTGGGGAGCACCGTGGACGGGTAAGAAAGCAGTGGTCCCCGTTCAATGCCCACTAGCAAACTCACTGTCACCTAGGCCAGTTGCCTCTCTCCCACCTTGACACTCTGTCTTTTCTCTGCACCTCCGAGGGCTCCGGGCCCCCCGGGCTCAGCACCCCCCATCTTGCACCTGCTGACATGGGCTTCCCCTCTGTCCATGGCCTTCACACCAAGGCCAAGCACCAAGCCTCCCCTAACCGAAGTGGAGTGTGTCCCTTTGCCCTACCCTTCCCGCCCCTTACAAAACTGTGTGGACAAGCGGCCCTGTCCCCTGAACCCTCGAGGCTGAATCTCGGGAGGCTGAGTGACAAGCACTGCGCACCGAGGGAGACAATAGCGGTATTGACCTGCCGGCGGGAGGCCGGCCCGTCCACATGCTCCGAGGGGAGCGCGCAGACAGGCTGCTCCTCTCTCACAATTGCTGCCTGTTTCCCATGTTTCACAAGAGAAGGGGAGCACATTCCAGACAAGGGGACTATTTATTTTCCCCACCGAAGGTGACACGTGGCATCCAAAGGTCGAGCCCAAGCCGGGGCCATGTTTGCCGAACTAAGCCTTGCCGTTTCCCAGAGGCCCTGATTGTTGTGACGGCCTCCCCAGCTGTGTCCTCTGCGCTGGGAATGTTTCCTCAACCGCTCTGTACAAACATGCATGCTGGCTACTCCGTCTCCCAGCTTTGTTTATCAACCAAAGTCAAGGAACAAGCACCCGCTCCCGAGCGGGGTGAGCTCTTGGTGGCTCTGCCACCAACAGGTGGGGGGGGGGGGGGACATAGGTGAGTTGCCCAGGCTTCTCTTTCTCCACAAATCTGCAAGACAAGCAGTTTAGACTATACAGAGATCTTCAAACCGTGATTCAATCCCTTCACAAGAAATTCTGCATGGCTGTGCCTCCTTCACTTTTCCAATGGCACAACAAATTTTCAGTAGCCTCCCAGATAGCTGGAATTCTTTTAGAGACAGTAATAGTAATAACAATAACCACAACATTAATGATAATAACTTTTATTTGAAAAACACCTAACATCTGATAAGACACTTCTGCAAATATTACTTCATTAAATTCTCAGTACAACCTGGGGGGATCAGTGTGAGCCGTACCATGGGTGCAAAACCTGTACTGGGTGAGACATTGTACCAGATAAGGGAGTGAGGGAGCTAGAGAGATGGACGACAGTCCTTGACCTGCGGGCACCCACTGTGACACGTGTGTATTAGGTTGGGGAAGAGAATGGGATCCTTAGGGTCTCTCAAATTTCGGCTGCCCTTTAGGGGAAAATTTGTGCCAGGGAATAGGGGAGACCTTTGCACAAAGATTGATCATATCCCCAATCCAGTCCCAGGGAGTAACCAAACCCAGCTGTGTTGCCTCAAAATCTGCCTACCCCTCTCTGGAAGCACGTGCTCACAATCATGCAAAGACAGCAACTTAGTTCATCTTGAATGACTTTTTTTTTCAAAAGAGAGAGGGAGAAAGTGTACATGAGCAGAGAGTGGGCAGTGAGAGGGGCAGAGGGAAAGGGAGAGAGGATCTTAAGCAGGTTTTGCTTCAGGCTCAGCATGGAGCCCTTCAGGGGGCTCGATCTCACGACCCTGAGATCGTGGCCTGAGCCGAAATCAAGAGTCGGACACTTAGCTAACCGAGCCACCCCGGCGCCCTTTGAGTGACTGTTCTGATGGGAATCTTGGCTCTGCTACTTTACTGGCTGTGCAGCCTTGGCCACGGTGCTCAAGCAGGCAGACAAGGGGACACGTTATCTTCTCATCTTTAAAATGAAGCTGCTATTCGTGGCCCTGTTATAGGTTGCCAGCGAGGGTTCAATGAATTAAGGCATGTGAAGTGCTTTGAATTGTATTTGTCACGTATGTAACACATATTTAATACCTGCTGGTTTTTGTGGTGGTGGTGGTGGTTATTTTAGTCACCATATGGATGATGAATTGGATGAAAATAAGGTTAGAAGCAGCAATACCAGTTCAGGGAGGGGTTAGGAGAGGCTAACTTGCAGCCTTTTCTTCTTACTTGTTTGCCTCCCTTCTTCCTCCTTGCATCCCATGTGCCCTCATATCGTCCTTCTGTCTGTTTCTTGGTAGGAGGAGTGTGAATAGGAAAGGGGAAGAGTTAGGGCAAATTCAGTGGCCTCTGGTTGGAGCCAGGACAGGGTTGGACCCAGGCTCTGGGAAGAACCAAAAGGACCCATCCAAGCCCAAGGCCATGCAGGGGCATCCACGTGTCAAACCCTAGAAACCAGACACAAAATACATGTGCCGGGGGTGAGGCAAGATTGGAACCAGAAGGCTGGCGGCAGAGACCAGAGATTACGATTTGGGAATGGGGTCAGGGTGAAAACAGGGTGGGAACAATCAGAAAGGCCCAAAGAATTGCCCTAACAGCCGGGGAGGTTTGGGTAGCTATGCCGGATGGTCTTAAAGGGTCAGACGGGAAGGATCACTCACCACCACCACCACCACTAGTAACAGTGGCCAACATCTAGTTAGCATTGCTCTGCTGTGGCAGTATGCCAATCCCTTTATGTGCATCTATCATATAATACCGAGTGGGTACAATTCTTATCATTTTGAAAGCTTAAGTTCAGAAGGATGAGTTTCTTGGTCAAGGTCATAGAGCTGGACATGATGGAGTAGAATCAGACTGGGACAGTTTGACTATGGATCCCATATTCTGTACTTTGCTGTCAACTCAGAAACACCAACACAATGTCCCTAGTGCCCCAGGATCTGGATAAAACATTGTGAAGTTCACGCAGATGAATCAGACTTGGTCCCTGTACTCCTAGCTAATTGTGGGCCAGTGGAGGCTGATAGAGAATCAAAGTACAATTTGTTAAGGGCCATCATACACTTAAATTATTTTAAATTTTAATAATAAGAGCAGGGGCTTTGGAACCAAAGAGAACTGCTATTCTGTTGTCTTGGGGACTTGAAGAAGTCTTAAATAAAATGGGGGTATTAGTATCCATCTCAGAGGGTGGTGGTGAGGATTAACCAAGCTAAGTTATTCACAGAACCTACTACAGTGCCTGGAATTGTAGCAAATATGAGTAAATGATGAACTGATGGAGGGGGGAGGTGGGGCAAGAAGAGAGGAAGATGATGGAGAAGAGAAGACAAATGCGGGCATGGATCCTCAGCAGCCCCTAGAAGGGACAGCTTACAGATTTAAAGATAGCTATGTCACTCACTGTGGTAGAGTGGGATGGCTTTCTGCTCCCTAAATCCATGCAATGCTTTGGAGTAAGCTAATAGCACTTGTTAAGTCTCCCTAACACGTTATAAGATCTCTTGGTTCTCCCATGTTGGCTTATTGTACTTGTACACTTAAATATGAGTGTGCAGTTGGAGAGCACATGCTTCTGAAAAGAAAAAGAACTACCCTAGGAATTAGTATGTGTGTGTGTGCAGTGAGGGGTGGGGAGTACAAGGGTTTGGCTCGTGCTGGGAAACTGTTCACTTAATAAGCATTAATGGCGCACCTGTTGGCTTGCGCCCAAGCCTTGAAGGGAAGGCTGAGACCTGAGACCAAACCCAGGGAGAGGATGGCACATCAGGCCCCGTGACATCAGGCCCAGAGGAGGAAGCAAAGGAAGGAGCATTAGGAGGAAAAAGAGGTAATGAGCTATTTGGGAAGAAGAATCTACAGAATTTAGGAGCTAATCGAAGGTGGGGAATGAGGGCCGTTGTTACCTGGGTTTCCACCAGCAGCGTTTCTGCCCGGAACCCGACTTTATTGAAGGGCTGGGGACCTCTGGGGCTATAGAAACAGCCAGGCGTTTGCTCCATCAGCTGGGTGGGAGCAAAGCGAAACGGGAGCTGGCTTAGCCCCAAGACCAGATGCAGAGAGCTGGTTGTACGTTTCCACCACGTCTGTCCCCACCCCTCCCACCTTCTGCACTCGGGCTCATTCCTCCTGGATGAACCCTCTTTGTCCCACTTTCTTAGCCCAGACACAGAGCTGTCTTCTTTCACTTATCTCCAGCGCATATCTATAGCCTCGCAGGGTTGGCTCAGTTCTCTGGCTGGGTTTCTAGGAACCTGTTTTCTTCTCCATCTTGTGGGCCAGTGCCAGTAACAGCTCCTGACCTGCTCCCTCCTCTAGCCACCGATACCCAATTAAAAAAAAAAAATCTCTACCAGCTTAAGTTCCCATTAGTTAGTTCTCTCTGCTTCAAACCTTCTTTTTCTGGTCAATAATCTCATGTTAGGCGTCAGCCACCTGGGCGTCCCCAGTCTTCCCAACTGCTGGTCCATTTCCATCTTTCAGTGGATACAGACTAATGAGTCTCGTCTCGCCCCATAGATGGGGAGGGGGAGCACAGTATCCATTACCATCTCCAGTCTCCCACCTTGCCTGGGTTCTTGATCTCTACTTGGTGACTTCCTCTGTCCCGTCCTTGCTCCATTTCACGCATCACCTGGTAGCCTTCCTAGCTCCCCAGGTTACTATGAAGACCTATGAAGAGGCTACTAAGGTGTCTTCCAGAATAGACGTTCCTGGAGGTTTTGGGGCAGCAGGTAGATTTGAGGACACCACATTGGAGAGCACAACCTATGATCATGTCTTACTTGTTGACGTCTAGATGACCGAGGAGGTTTTATGCCCTGAAAAGCCTCTTGCTGGCCACTTTCCATCATGCCTTACCATCAAGATAAATTGTTCATGCACCACACCCAGTGCTCCATGCAATACATGCTGTCTGGATTCAATTTCATTTTCTTGCCTGCCTGCCCTTGACCACACAAGCCGCCACTCCAGCTAGAAACCACACCATGCCTGGGCCCTGTGTCACACACTTGCTCTCTGGAAGGGGTCGGTGATGGTTCTTTGGAAGGTTCTAGGCAGCGAGACCGTTTTTTTGGTGAGGGGCCCCATGCCATCTTGTGCAGGAGGGCTGGAGGCAGAGAACCTGGGACCATCTTCTACTGTTAGAGTGTCAGCATCCAGGGGACACGGGGAGGACAGGGAAATCCGTAATGGGTGTGGAGTCTAGGCGACTTGATGCTTAGTGGGGTGGCTGCCTGAAGGTGACATTGATGGAAACACGAGTGAAGCAGATTTCAGGATGAAAGGTCCCTTTCAGGCGCGGTAAGGCTGGGAAGCCTTACCTTGGAACAACCAAGGGCAAAAGGCCTTAAGGTAGGCAGCTGGAAAGCAGGTCTGCAGCCCCTGGAGAAAAATGGGGAAAAGTGGGAGCAAGGGGGAGTGGAGGGCAAGAAAGTAGTGCCTTCGCCGGAGGAGCTGCCTACCTGGAGATCCGCGATCTCCCCCCTGAGGCCCCGCGGCGCCCCGGCCCGGCAGTCACGCAGCCCTCCCGCCCAGCCGGCGCAGCCGGGCAGATAATGCGCTCCGGTGTTCAAGGGCAATCAGACTCAGCAAAGCGTGAAATCAGTTTTTTCCAACTAACTCTTCGCTGAAGGAACAGTTTCTGCCTTCACAGAGAAAGGAGTAGCCTGTCATTCCCCGAGGCGATTTACCTGTTCCAGCAGAAGCGGACATTCTTTTAAAGATCGGGGGCATCTGTGCCCAACCAGGACCTGCCTGAGTGTCGGGATGCGTGGGCACAGCGCGACCTGGAGGCTGCCGACTCTGTTCCTGGCTTCGGGTCCCAGGATTTGGGAGGGTCATGACCACGTTAGAAAAGCTTCTGTTCCACGTGGGCAGCCCAGGGCTGCTCGGAGCCAAGAACCGGGTTTCATTCATTTGTTCACTTGGTCTACATTTATTTAAGCGCTTTCTATGCATCAGGCTGGGGGTCCCACTGTTTTCTGAAAGACACCGAAAAATACAGAATGGTGTTGGGTGTGGAGGCTCTGGAGTCAGGCTGCCTGGGTTTGAGTCCTCGCTCCCTACTTAGGAGCTGTTGACTTTGAAAAACTTGCCTTCCTTCTTTGTGCCTTGGTTTCCTAATTTGTAAAATGGGAATATAAAAAGTATGTCTACTTCACGAGAGCATTGTCGAGACTGGTACTATACATGCGGAAGCTCTCAGAATCATTCTTGGAACACTGTAAATGCCCCGCAAATATTTGTAGATACTATGTCCAAACTTGTGCCTCCTCAAAGTTCTTGCGTGGAAAGCCTAAGGCCCAAGGCGGTGGAATTAGGAGGCGGGGCCTTGGGAGGTAACTAGGCCATGAGGAGGGAGCCATCTTGAATGGAATTAGTGCCCTTATAACAGCAGCTCGAGAAAACGCCGTTGCTCCTTCTGCTGTGTGAGGTCGTAGCACAAAGACAGCCACCTATGAAGAAGCAGGCCCTCATCAGACAGGGAAACTGCCAACACCACAAGCTTGGACTTCCCAGGCTCCACAACTGTGAGAAATTGATGTTTGTTGTTGTAAGTCATCCACTCTATGGTATTTTGTTTTGGCAGCTGAAACGGACTCAGGCAGCATAGAAAAGTAAAAATCATTTCAGGACAGTGGTTCGTGCCATGTTGAGGGACTGAGGCACTGGCTTCTATGACAGCATTGAAGGAGTGTCTGCAAGAGCACATGGATAGGTTGGGGGCTGTACCAAGTCTTGAAGAATGATCCAGAAAGCGTATGTGTTCAGAGACCTGGAAACGGTTCAACCGTGCTTAGCGCCAAGGCTCATGCCTGGAAAGAGGCAGGTAGTAATGGAGGAAAGGTTGGCAGGAGCAGACCGCGCGGGGCCTTGAATGCCATGCCAAGATACATTTGTTTTTCGGTAATGTGTTGTAAAGATGATTCTGGACTTGCTCCTGGGAACTAAAATGCCACGCCATCATTCATTTGCCTTGGCAATGTCCTTTTGTCAGGAAGGTAGAATTATAGTTTGTTTATTTTTAACAAAATTGATTGTTTTTCCAAAACTCCCATCTCGTTGCCGCTAAACTGCTGTGCTGTGGTTGCTGTCGCGAAGCCCGAGCCCGTGGGAGCGGGGCTGTAAGCACTGCGTTCCCCGTGGACTGACTGGAGCATTGGTCTGTGAGGCGGGAGTTCAGGGTCAGATTGAAGGGCATTTGTCCTTACTAGGTCTACCTGTTCTGAATATTTACAAAGCTGGGGGAAAACCAAGTGGCCGATGGGCCAGTGAACCGGGGAACAGTCCGTGCTGGCCTTAGGTTGGGGGGAAGTCCTCCTGGTAGAGGTAAGCTCGAGTCTGAGTATCCACCCCTCCCGGGAGGCTTCCCGGGCGTAGAGGCGTCTTGAAGGGGCACTTCTAAGTGTCCTTATCAGGATCCTTTCCATTTTCACCTGACCTTTCCTCCTTGCCCAGGGGCGTGTTCCAAAAAACAACACAATTTGGAGAATCCCATGCAGTGCATTCGGAAACACATAGGCTTTTAGTTGCAAAAAACCTGGGCTCCATCTTAGCTCTGAGCCCTTGTCTCCTCATTCATAAAGTGACCGTCATGGTGCTGGGTATCTCTCGGGGGTGCCTGAAAGAGTTAAGTGAGGTCACCTGTGAAGGCTCTGAGAGCTGGTCACAGCAAGGGGTGGGCAATTAGTCCCGTCATTCGCTCTGATCCCTCCCTCCCCCAGTGCACCTTCCAAGTGCCCATGACTCACAGAGTTAGGCTCACGAAATTCATATTTGCGCAAAACACCAGGGGCACAGGCTCCATGAGAAATGTGGGTAACAGCTCAGATTTGGGTCTGAACTTGACCCTCGGCAGTGGAGAGAGAATGGTGCCTCCTCCAAGTTCTTGCAACGATTAAGCAAAGCGATTCCTCTGTTTTTTTCTTGGATCTCAGCAGATGGTGAACGCCCAATAAATGGCAGGTGCTGGGCCAGCAGGAAGGGCATCGAAGGGGGAGCACAGTGGTGTGGAGAGCTAATAGAGATGTGGAAGGGGTGAGCCTAAGAGCAACGTGA
Source organism: Nasua narica (assembly GCA_028533885.1). Taxonomy (NCBI): domain Eukaryota; kingdom Metazoa; phylum Chordata; class Mammalia; order Carnivora; family Procyonidae; genus Nasua; species Nasua narica. Next base: position 36,756,026 of record CM052815.1, on the reverse strand, counting down.
AGACGAAAGCACAGGGAGAAGCCCTAGTGTGTTGCCTCATGAGGTAGCAACTCCCTCTACCTCTCTCAACCCCAGAAAACAGGGACTCAGGTCCCAGAAGCCATAGCAATCATCCTCCAACCTGGGTCACTTTTTTCTTTTAAAAAAAGCAAAGATTTTATTTATTTGACAGAGAGAGAAGGAGAGGGAGAGAGCACGTGCAGGGGGAGCAGCAGGCAGGAGAGGGAGAAGCAGGCTCCTAGCCAAGCAAGGAGCCCAATGTGGGGCTCAATCCAGTACCCTGGGATCATGACCTGAGCCGAAGGCAGACAGTTAACCGACTGAGACACCCAGGCACCCCTGAGGGATCACTTTTGAGAGTGGAAAAGGGAGTTCTTACATATTATCGAATTATACCAGGACAGTAGGCCAAAGTGGGGCTCTCCAGGTCAGACTGCTTTGTGTGGTTCCCGTATGTAGTGATTTCTCAAATATATCATCACTACCCCTAGGATCCATTAATGGGAATCACATACTTAGAAAAGGCACTTGCCAAATTCTTTTTTCTTCCGAAAAGGTTTTTGGATCCATGTGACTGATATTTATAGACAGAAGGTGTGGATTGATGAGAAGGCAATGGTCAGGGTGTCCAGTTGCCAGAGGAAATGCGGGAAGTTCAGTGAAGGGTGAATTTTAGGTGAGCAACAAATAATTTTTAGTGGACATATGCAGGGGACATACTTATTGTACAAATGGTTGGTGTTTCTGAAATTCACATGTAGCTGGGCGTCCTGTATTTTTATTTGCTACATCTGGCTTCCTACCAAGGTGCACCATGTGATCCTGTGTTTGTATTATTAAATTAAAGACAAGACTATCTGGTGAAAACGTTCTGCCTGCCAGGTGAAGTGATGGATGTCAGAATGGTGTCCAAGTGAACAAGACACAGTTTCTGCCACGAATTCACGGGCCACGGAGGGAGGAGTTAAGGGAGGTCATGTTTGAAGGCTCTGAGAGCCGGTCACAGCACAGGGCAAACAAAGAAATAAAGCTGACATTTCACAGAGCACCTCTTGGGATCTGGACTCATTCTCCGATGTTTCATGTGACATCTCAATAAAGCCTCATTATCAGGGGGTTATGCCCATTTTGCAGATGAGAGAATGAAGGCCCAGAAAGTAGTTACATGGCCAAGGTTTCAGAGGTCATAAGTGATGAGTCAAGGTTAAAACCCAGGTCCATCTGACTCCACAGTCAGCATGCTATTTCCAAGGAAAACACATTTTTCGTAAATGCATATACCGATTGCAATTTCAATAGGCTGTTAGAGCACAGAAGAAAGAGATGACTCTGTTTTGGGTAATCAGGGAAATTGCTATCATAACTTCTTGTAGTTACAAATCCAATTCCTTATAAAAGGACGAGGTGGTGACTGGAAGGAAAAGCCACAGACAGATCAAGTCTCTTGCCATCTCCCTTTCTTTCTCTGTGTCTAATTCATTCACTTCTGGCTGCCTCCCTCGGCTCCGTCGTAGATTCTGCTTATCACAACTGTCAACACAGCTTCTCAGGGTCCACATCTAACGTAGGCTTTTAACGCCGATTCTCATTAGCAGAAGCCTCAATATTTCAAAATTCTTGGTTTAATTGTTTTTGAAATTAAAGTAGTTGATGCATAATGTTTCATTAGTTTCAGGTGTTTGGTTTGATTTTTAAAAAGTTTTATTGAGGTATAATTGACATGCCATAAAATTATCCCATTTTCTAATTAAAATTTTGCAACAGATTACAGGCTAGCTTATGAACGTGTTGCCCTTGGTGGGGTGTTCTTCCCGATGTCACGTATCCATCCCTCACCCGATAACTATGACCAGAGGACAGGGTCTTTGAGCAGGTACTGAGGGCTGAGACGTTTCACATAGGATTGTGGACTTCCTGTAATTAACATGTCTAACAGAAAAAGGACCTAAGAGGAGATGACATCTGATAAGACAGGTTAGTATTCACCAGGAAGAGAAAAGAGAAGAAAGACATTCTAGGCAAGGACTAGCATGTGCAAATGCCAAGGTGAGGAATACAGGAATGAGCAGGGAATCATGCGAGATTTGGAGAGCCCAGAGTACCAGGTCCTAGATGGGAAGGCAGGGGGGTTATAGATGAACATAGATTACCAGGTTGCTCTCTTGGCTACTTGGGTGGATACATATTGGAAGTACAATGATGGTTGGAGACACAGCTTGGAACCTCCAACAGTCTTCACCACACATTTCCTAGAAGGTTCACTGAAGATCTAGCCCTTGGAAGACCTTGATACTGAGCTATAAGAGTGCAGTAAGAAAATGAAACAATTCCTCCTAAGACACCTCCTCCAACTATCCCGAAGGTGGGTTTCCCCAAATTCTACATCGTTGATTCAGCCCAAATCCAACCATCTGGGTGCCTCATGAGAAAGTAGAGAGCAGCGGAAATATGGCATGCTTTATGTGAGATCTCTGCTTAGCCAGCATGTTTAGATATTAAATGCTGAGAAGAAAAATATGACCTTCCATAAATTCTCATTAAACACATTATTGCCTTAATAGTGCAAGTAAAGATAGGCCCCTAAAGAATTTTCTGATTTGTCATCAATATTTAGTTTTTGCTTTTGATTTATTAATTTGTTCTTTTTCCAAGTGGGCTTATGGTAAACGTTTTTTAAAAAGAGATAATTTTTTTTAAAAAAGGAAGAAAAACAGAATCACCATAAATCCCAACACCCAAGGATGAATCACTGTAAACAGTCTTGAGGATAGCCTTCAAACTTTCTTTCTTTTTTAAAATTACGTTTTATTATCTATTAACACACACACACACACAGAAAGTTACACATTAAATGGTATGGAGAAGCTTATAATAAAAAGCAGCTGGGCTCCATGTCCGCCACCTCCTATGGTCCCCCTTCCCAGAGAGAACACATTTTAGTGGATTCCACTTCCCACGGTGGTTCCCCCTCAAAGCTCAGGATCTGTGCCATTTAGCACACTCGCCCCTGGTCACGTGGCGCTCTTGAAGTTAAAATTAATCAAAATGAAGCACAAATGAAAGTTCATTTTCTGTCTCGCCACCTCCATTCAGGTGCTCCATAGCCACACGTTTCTAGAAGCGCCTGCTCTGGATACAACAGAGAACATTTCCATCATTAACAGAAGCGTGTATTAGCCAGTGCCGCTCTATACAAAAAGACGCTTTTACCCCGATCTCTTGATTTATCAATTTTACATGATATCAGTTGCCTTCATTCTCTTTCTACTTAGATCCATTTTTATAAGCTTCTGGAAAGACTGAACTATACATACATACAGAAAAGCGTATCTGTTATAAATCTTAACGATTTACCATGAAGTGAATAATTCACGTAACTGCCCCACAGAGTGATAAGCAGAATATTCTGAGGGACTCAGATTACCTCTCTTGCTTGCCCCAATTACCAATTCCTCTGTCAGGAGGCATGAGCGGGTTTTGCCTATTGGCAATCCTTAGGGTCTGGCTTCTTTTGTGCAAATTAGGAAGGGTGGGGTTCATCCAAATCATGTGAAGGAGGAGTCATTCATAACAGAATTGTTGGATAGTTGGCATCACAGAATTATGCTACAGTTTATTCATCCATTCTACTATTTGGAGACGTTTGAACTGGTTCCAGGGTGAGGCTGTTTTGAATAATGGTAGCTATGAACACTTCTACCCGTGTCTTTGGATATGCATGTGTGCATTTCTGCTGGGCGTGAACCTGGGTGTGGAATCGCTCGTCACAGGTACAGATGTGCTCAGCATTGGTCCATTTCTGAAAAGGGATTGTGCCAGCGTACGTGTAACATGCCCAGGAGTGTTTGGGAGTATCGGCAGAGCTCCGTATCTTCATTAACTCTTGATAGTCTAACCATTATATCACTAGGTTTTAGATTTGCATTTCCCTGATAACTAGTGACGTTTAACGTCTTTCTGGTATCTGTTGACTATTTGGATATTCCCTTTTTGTGAAGTGGCTGAATCTCTTCCCTATTCGACTACTGGATTTTCTGTCTTTTTTCTAAAAAACAATTTGTAGTTGTTTTAAATATTTTTGGATATGCACCCTCTTTCACTAACATGTTGCTGATCTCTTCTCTCAGACTGTAACCTGCCAATATCATTTGGTAAAGAACACGTTCAAATTTTTAATATAGCCCAATGTACCGATCTTTTCCTTCACAGTTAGTACATTTTGTGTCTTCCTGGAGAAATCTTTCTTTACCATAATGTCATGAATATATATATCGCCTGTATTATCATCTAGAAGCTCTATCATTTGACTTTTTGTGTTTATGGCTATAATTGAGTTGGAATTTTATTTTTATGTAGGATGTGAGATAGGATGTGAGCTAGGAATCAAATCTCATTTTTTTTTATACTGGAGCCAATTGGATTGTGTCCTTTATTTAAAAAAAAATCCTTTCTCATTCTGTTTAAGCACCACCTTTGCCACAGTTCTCCCCGCCTCTCTGTCACACACACACACACACACACACACGGCTCTCTTTCTGAATTCTCTCTCCCAGGGATAGGCAAACTAAGGCCAGCTGCCTGTTTTTACCAATGAAATTGTCTTGGCATACCCATGCTCATTCATTTGCATTCTATCTATGGCTGCTTTCAAAATTAAGTCATAGTGACCATGTGACTTACAAAGCCTGAAGTATTTAGTCTCTTGCCCTTTTCAGACTTTTGGTAAAGTAAACCATCCAATTCTGTTCTCCCAGATTGTCTTGACTATTCTTGGGCCTTGGTATTTCCACATAAATTCTGTTCAGATATATTGTGATTATAAACACATGTTATAATACAAATTACATAGAAAGTTTTGTAACTTGTTTTATAAGTTACTTAATATCTAGTGGAAATCGTTCCATGATATTAAATGTTCTTCTACAACATAATTTTTAATGGCTTCATAGTATTCAATTCTAAGATAAACTATCATTTATTTAACCAAAGACATTGCTTGGCTATATGTCTTTCTTATTTTCCTATTATTAAATTGTAAATTGCTCCTTTAGCTTGTTCATACTCTCACACTAAGTAATTTCATTTATGGGAATTAAACCAAAGTAAAATATCGTAAATGAAAAAAATGTGCAAGAAGATGTTTATCACAGCATTATTTATGATCATGAAAAACTATAAATGACCACTTCACTGACACTGGTAATGGCTAATTATAGTACTTCCATTTATTAGAATATTGTCCAGATGTCTAAAACAGTGGTCAGGGAGACTGGAAAATTCTTATGGAATATTTTATGCAATAAAGTGTGTGTACTCCTTAATTATGAGTATTGAAATACAGCCCTCAGAATATATCCAGAAACGCATACACCAAATTTGAGTTAGTTAATAATAGGGAGTAGTATTTGTGAAGGGAGGAGAAGCACTGTATTTTCTTTGTCTTGCTTGAATATTTTATAGAACTTATCTTATAGTGAAAACATTTGAAAATCGTTTTCTAAAGTAGACTGCATGATGCATGAAATGATAAAATTGCAATACCCTAAGGAAAGATAAGCCTGCTGTACAAAAGCAATACTGAAGACTTAGTTTTAAGCAAGTGCATAAACAGAGCCTACAATTTAAAGGGAGCCGAATGTCCCGGCAGGCACGAGAGCAGCGAACCCACAGATGACAACCCCAGTTAGACCAGAATTATTCCCTTAGTCTTACTGGGTATGTAACTATACCCAGCAGTGAACACGGACTGGAGGCTGTGGATCCTTGGAGATGAGTGGATATAGAGTAAACTGCGTATGATTCTCATTTCAGAGTGTGGGATCAAAGTGACACCCAACGGGGGCGGAGGCTCTCCTGTGTGTATCATGGAGGGGGGGACGGTCAGAGAAGCAGCGTGCAATCTGGCGGGTGGGTTGGGAGTTTTCTGTGGGGACAGTACCTATCCCAATAAGCAATCGTCTTGAAAATGTTCATGAGGCGGGTCTTTGGAGTGGTGGAGGGAGGGACATCGGCTTTCCCTCCCGCCAGTGTACCAGCCAGGTGCTGCTGAGCCCCAGACACCGGGGGAGGTCTGGAGAAATAGCGGTGGTGGACGCGACCCATCTGTGGCCACGCAGGGGCAGGCAGGATGGAGCAGCAAGGGGACATCGTCAGCGGTGGCAGCAACAGCAGCAACAGAGTGTGGAGGCTGCTCTGACAGCAGCCCACTTTCACATCGGAGGGAGAATTTGTAGAAACAGACCTCTGACCGCAGAGGGCTCATATCTGATTGCTAGCACCCCTGTAAAAACTGATGCCGGGACCTCACTCTAGCCGAGCATCCGATCACTTCAGAAATCCCCGGGGGATTATAATACACAGTTTAGTTTGAGGACTACTGCTCTGGGATCGACACGTGCCCCACACCCTTGGGTGTTGAAATCTCGTAATCGCATCCAATTTGGATTGCGTTGCCCTGCAGAGTATTGGTGGGTAAGAGTTTGATTCATCAATAATAAGCCACGGAGTCCTACAAAAAAGACTCCATTAGCCCTGGTAAGCAGCCAGCCCTTCTGTCCTCTCCTTGCCAGAAAATTAATGAGACCATTTATTGGAAGGAGAAAACTAAGCATTGCATTTTGTAGTGTTGGGGGTCAAATGGCACACATTCTGCTATGCTTATGCTTCCATCAGGAAGGAATAAAGGAGAAGGACCCTGGTTATGTGCCAGGCATTCTTTCCATATGTTGTGTCTCTTAATCTTCACAAAACACTCTGGAGGGTATGTATTACTATTAGTTCCCTTTTACAGATAAGGAAACTGACACATAAAATGGGTAAGAAATCTAACCAAAATTACATGGGTAGCATAAGTGGCACAGGGCTGGGGGGAGGAAGGGGGGATCTGAGCCAGTTTTATTTAACTCCAAAGTTTAGCTCTTGTCTTTCTCTTCATTATAATGCTCTCTTTATCGTTGCATCCAAAATGATGTCTGGCAAATGGCAAGTACTTTATAAATACTTAGCAACTCCCCCCTGGGATTTTATTGTGAGGATGGCCATGGACGCCAAATCCTGAGCCTGAATTTCAGGAATTCAGCTTTGTTGGAGAAAAATATAGGAGCCCAGACGTTGTGGCCGAGTGAAGAAAACTCCATCTATGGCTGAAATCTTACTCTGAGAACATAATGTCCTGTTATATCCATTTGTATAACATAAAAGATTAAGACCCAAGTTTGCAAAAACAGAGTGCATGTAGTAAGTTAAATGCTTTAAGAATGCAAAGCAGGTTCTAGAACTTTTTTTTTTGCTTTTATTTTATTTTTTTTTAATTTAAATCTTTTTAATTTTTTTAATTTTTTATTAACATATTATGTATTATTTGCCCCAGGGTACATGTCTGTGAATCATCAGGCTTACACATTTCACAGCATTTGCCATAGCACATACCCTCCCCAATGTCCACATCCCTATCCCCCCCCCACCTCCCAGC